>JANAVB010043418.1:15809877-15929877 GCA_029216955.1 Iris pallida | reverse complement strand
GCATAGATTGCGTAACTGTTTGGGCTATAAATAGCCGTACCCTTTGGGCCTTTCATTCTTTACACACAAAGTGATTTCTCAAAACCCCATTCTCTTCTTCTCGAGCTTCTTCGACCGATGTAATTCCTCGGGAACTCTGTCTCTTCTTCCTCTAGACTTAGAAGCTTCTTCGACAAACCCTGATGGCACCCAGGAGATTCGATGTTATAAAAGGAAAGGGCTTCGCTGAGTCTTCATCTTGCGCTTTATCATGCAGAGAGCAGCGACGTGCGTGTCAGTAAGTTCCGCCTTCGTCACGACGAAAGACTGTCAACCCGGCTATGGAAGGTGAGCATTTTGATCATTGATCCATGCATCGATCGTATCAACCAAATCCTTTTTAGGATTTTTGGTTTGATCTATTCATCGTGCCCCTTCTCTTTTTAGAGTTTGGTTCACCTTCTTACTCGTGCCACCCTTTTTAGGGTTTGGTTGTTGTCACTCACATAGTATTCAAACTGTGTTATGTGATGTGGTGCACCAGAGATGTTGCGCTATATAGATGCGATGCAATATAGATACTGCGCTATACAAAATGTGGCACAACACAGATGTTGTGCCATATAAAATGTGGTGCAACACAGATGCCGTGCACCATAGAAGTCTCGGCGCAACCTGTAATTTTTATATAGATTTGATCATTGCACTCTGTAAACTCACTAACTTCTTCTCGTTCACTTCTTGCAGGGAATCGGTTAGCAAGATTCTTCAAAACTGGTATCGGTGTTCTTGGATGCTATGGAGCTGAACCACCTTGACACACACATCAGAGAGCTCAGAACTCTTCATGTTAAAAAGGGCTTCCTCAAGATGGTAGGAAGGGCCTTTATACATAATAGTTGGATGGTGGAGACACAGAATTAGGAATCATATCACAAGGGTGATCTAATACCTACTTCTCACGAAGGGTCATCTTTTCTCTACCAGTTGTATTGACAGCAGCTTGTCTTTGAGCTGCTGTACTCTGTTGTTCTCCTTTCGTCTTTCTGAAAGAGAAGACCATAGTTGATTCCGTTGCCTTGCTCGCTACTTCAGGTTAAGTCAACAAGGAACTGGCACCAACAAGAAGATCCAAAAATGTAATAGACCTCCATTTGTTATATTTAGAATAAAAATCTAAGATGTAATATATTTCCGTTAAGATGTATCTATATTTTTAAAGAAGGAATAAAGAATGATTTTTCTCTCCTTTATGACTTGATTTGATGTGATGATATAGAAAATAGAATCCAGAGGTAATGTGGACGTGAATTCATTTTTCTTATTGATGATCTTCAAGCCAGCTGGGACTCGAAGACAGGGTATCATGTCTAAAAAGAGGATATCTATGATAATACGAATTTATCATAAATATAAGGTATCTTTTAAAATAGCTGGGTTTTAAAAGACAGAATTGATGATTCGAATAGACTCCACTGGAGATTTTGAGAGTAAGGGTATTCCTGAAACTGGAGATACCAGAACTGGAGGGTACATCAAGTACCGCTTTATGTCTTCAAATGTTTGCTGACATTCTTCAGTCCAAATAAAAGACACCTTTCTTCATGAGTTGAGTGAACAGTCTACAGCGTCCAGAGAGATTTGAGATGAATCTCCTGATATACGCAAGCCATCCCTGGAATCCTCATAGCTCTTTTAGGTTGCGTGGAGGACACATCTCTTGAATGTCTTTGATTTTCTCAGGGTCAACGTGTATACCTTTAAAGGTAATAACGAATCCAAGAAATTTGCCACTAGAGACTCCTAGGAATGACTTGGTGGGATTCATCTTAAGTTGATGCCGGCGCATTAGACCGAATATAGTTCTTAAGTCTTGAATGTTTTCTTCCTTTAGACGACTTTTGACAGCAATATCGTCTACATAGCATTCAACCGTCTTTTGCAAATGATCACGACAGATAGTACTCATGGCCCGCTGATAAGTTGTACCTGTATTTTTAAAACCAAATGGCATGACAGTGTAGCAATAGACTCCAAGAGGAGTGCAAAAAGATGTATGTTTTTTTATCTTCTGGATGCGTCTTGATTTGATTATATCCTGAGAATCCATCCATAAAAGACATTCGTTCAAATCCGCAAGTATTGTCAATATGACATCAGTGATCAGAAGAGGAAATTTGTCCTTGGAATAAGCTTCATTAAGGTCTCTAAAGTCAATACAGACTCGGACTTTCTATGTTTTCTTCAAAATTGGGACAACATTAGCCACCCAGTCCAAATGTTGTTCTTCTCTGATAAAACCGCAAGCGATGAGTTTCTTGACTTTAGCTTCTATGGCATCCATCATGTCAGGTCAAAATCGACGCTGTTGCTGCTTGACTGGCTTCGCATTCGATAGAATATTGAGCTTATAGGTAGCGATCTGAGGATCCAATTCTGGCATATCTTCATAGCTCTAAGCGAATACATCAATGTATTCCTTAATAAGTTGGATCAGTTCTTGTTTATCTGCTTCAGGAAGGCTTTTGCTGACAAATATTGATTTTGGAGAAGTTTTATCTCCAACATTGACTTGAACCGACTGATCTTCGGTAGGTGACTCACGTTGCTCGAAGCGAAGCTCCCATTGAGTGTCCATACTTTGTGCCCAAGGATCATATTCAGAGGCTTCGGCAAAGTCTTTGTCGTCTTCCGAGAACTCGGCAGTTACCATATTGGAAGATAGAGTCACTCGATGGACGTGCCCAACACTGATGTCTGAATCCTATGAGACATAATCAGAAGAGTTAGATCTTTCTTCTTCATCAGATTCGAAGGCTTCTGGTGTTACGACCCGCACCCACTGTGAGGGTACGAGAACGTAACAGCGCCCAGCCTACGCCGCAGTGTCGGCGGTAGAACGTTGTTCTAGGTCATGAACTATAACTAGCATAATATGAATACTCTCCATAAGGAGGCCAACACAGAGGTACAACTCAATCACAATCTAAGGTAGAATGTAGCACGATGAAATAGATAAGGAAATCCTCAACTGAGGTACAACAGAAATGAAATACAAGTCTCAAAATCTCTACAATATACAACTCTGAAAATAAAGACAACAGCTAAACATAAAAAGAAGAACAATCTAAGCTATCTACACTATGCAAGGTATCATCCTGAGCAGCTGCCTGAACCTCCCCAGGGGTCTAGGTCGCGAGTGTCAACTAGGCAAGCTCCAAGTAAGGGGGTACAGGGTTCCTCATCATCCTCTGTAAAATTTTAACAGGTCCAGTCAGGACGGGAGCGAGCACAGTACATCTCAACAGTTCATAGCAGGTTAGAAAATATAATCATGCAGTAAAGTAAGATATAGATATTGAAGGAATTGCAGTATGTAAACAGAGAGAGAACTGTAATAGAAATACCTACTATACATAGAGAACTAATAGTGACTAGTGAGTCAGAGTAAAGTATGAACATGTGAATGGCATAGGAGATTCATGACTACAGCTAAGAGAGTGATTCATGACTACAGCTACTTGGATAATATTCACATGTCTATTTCTACTCCCCCATCCCCAATCAATACACAAAGATCTGTTCAAGTTATGTTAAGATTCGTAAAACTTTATATGGCTCATAAAATAAGTGATACGTGAAGGTGATTCATGATGGCTCTGTGAACATGAGAGTACATGTGTCACAAGCGATTCGTGAATTAGAGGAAGCATAGAGATACGTGATGATTCATGAAACGCACAAAACATGTAGTATCCGATGCTTCCGAGGGGGATAACATCTCATAAAAAGATCCATATAGTACCAATCCGTGTGACCAACGTGACAGTATCAAGTAAAGTAATTTAAAGCAGGAAAATAATTCTAAACAGGATATGAAATGATCAGAGAATGTACTCGCCTCGTATCTGAATGTCTGAAATAAATGTACTGTCCGAGATGAGGTACCTGACTCCTAGTTAGAGCAACACAAGTCAAGATGTATACAGAAGATGATAAATGTAATCTACAATGCATCTGCATGTTGTCTAGGTCAAACTAGACTAAAGTCAACCCTTGGTCAACTCCAGTCAACTATACTAGTCAAGGCTAGGTCAACTAAACCAAACAAGTCTCGCTAAGCCTAACCAGCCTATTCTAGAAATCACACACCAATCACAAGTCATACTAGACTATCAACGCACAACCATTGGTGTATTCATACCATACACATAGGCCTTATGCCCTATAGTCCATATCACACATATTTCATATATATTATATTTATATACTACTACATATTGATATACCATATGATTATTATTATTAAACATATAGAAAATATATATATACATATAGAAGGGTATGAAAAACAATGCACATGTATGTGTGTGATATAGGAACCAATGTTTGTGTGTACATGTGTAATGTGACATGAATAAGTTTGTGTGTGTGTGAATGTTATGCATTAATGTGTCAATTTCAGGTTTAGTGCATGTGGGTTATGAAGGTTCCATGTAGGCAATGTGTTCAAAAATTTAGGAAGTTTTAGGACATGCTCTTTATTCATTTATACATTACATACATGCTTACCTACATACTTGCATACATATATGCATAAATACATACAGATTTATGATACCTATATTATATACATTATAACATATATACTCATATATATATATATATATATATATATATATATATATAATATATATATATATATATATATATATATATGCAAGGAGGGAAAGGAGAGGGGAATGTGAACCAATGTTTGTTAGCAAAAAGTTGAAATAGGAAACAGTTGCATACATGTTGCAATGGTTATGAGTGTGTGTGTGTATAGAATTGTGTAGGGTGTGATATGATATCAGGAATGTGTGTGAACCTGTGTATAAACTCAGGTTTCTGTCAATTAGGAAAAATCAGTGAGTAGTGAAGAAAAGAAAGGAAACAAAATCAGGTTTTAACATGTTACAGGATATCAACACCATCTCAGAAAAAGGAAGGGAAAATCAATTAGTTCAACCCTACTATCTCAGGTTATTAGGCAATTCAGCAAACATAAACCCAATCCTAGTTTTGACAGTTCAATGAATCACATTGACAGTTTTCATGAACTAAACATTCATTTCAGTCTCAGCTAAAATAAGAAATCAACCTCAGTTTTGACAGGAAAATATAATAGAGTGTGTATGTGTTCTAAGGTGACAGGAATATACATACTAGGGTGTGTGTGTCAAAGTTCATGTATGTGTGTGTGTTAGGCACTTGGGGACATACATGTGTGTGCATTAAAATAGAAACCTGTGTAGGTGTGAGAGTCTTAAACAGTGTGCATATGAGTGTTAGGGTGAGGGAAAATTGACAGATGTGTGAACATGTGAGGGTGTTCAAGTGTCAAGTTCAGTTTCAGTATTTGTTATAACACAAGCAATCTGGAAAGAAGGAAATCAATTCTTGGGTTTCAACAGTCCTAACATCAATACAGTATATCAAAACTGGAAAAGTTGGTTCTTCCATATTTTAGGGTTTCAATCAATAACCAAAACAGGAAAAGTGGACTGTGTGTGTGTGACAAACAAGGTGGCATGTTCCAGGAATTCAGTTTACAGTATTTAAACCTGTGTTCAGTGTCACAAGAGTGATAACTAGCAGTTCAATACATTCAAACCCAGAAATTGAACTCTAAACAAGTTCCAATCAACCCAAAGCCCCCAAACTCATTCTCAGGTTATATGAATCAGTACATGACAGTTTACGTAATTATTTCGAAAACCAAACAACAATGCAATGTGTGGAGAGTTAATATTCAATGAAAAATCAGTTTTTAAAAAAAGATGAATCAATCTCAGCTAAGAAAATGAATGGAAATCGATTTTCAGGAAATGAACCAATCTCCATTTTTTTAACAACCAAGTCTCATATTTCACATCTCAGTCTTCATTTGAAAACTGGAAACATATATATCCCAAATTCGAATTTCCGGTATCAAATTTCAGATTTGTTTTTACATTCAAACAAATCACTCAGTTCATGAGTTATCAGAAAAATGGTAGTTTTTGTAATAGGGTTATGTGTGTGTATGACAGGAAGGTGTGTGTCTTGGTTTTCAGTTATGACAGTGTAGAGGCAATGAGGGAGTGAGGAAAAACTGGAAATCATAATGTGTGTGTGTGAGAGAGAGAGAGAGGAGTGCAAAGTGTGAGTGATTAAGAGTGAACAGTATGTGAAATGGGATGTAGGCTGTGTGCAAGTGAGGAGCTCAGTTTCAGTTTCAGGATTCCTGAACTGATAACTGGAAACCCTCAACTATCAATCACAAACTCCAATGCAAAAACGAAATCAAAACTAACCTAACAATCTCCTGTCAGCTAACAATTTGTCTGGGTAACTAATCTAACAGTTTAACATCACCAAAATAGGGAGGAAATGAAAATCAAAAACCAGAGATCAACATAACCCTATCAGCCGTATCAGTGTATCAGTGTAATAATAGTGCAAATAGAAATTTAAGAATTTGAAATCATTTACCATCTAATTTACAAACCAAGGTTGGTAATTAAAGTCACACATGTGAGGGTGCATGGGAGTGTCCTCGTGTCCAGGAATTGGACACGAATCGTGTCTAGAATGCAATATGAACACAGAACCTAACAGTGCACAAATAAGAATCGTGTACGCGTGCACACGCGACACACGACATGACACGACACGTGGATGTGCACCTAGGTTCGCCTAGGGTAGGGCTAGGTCTGTGTCAGCCTGTAACGTGTCCACGTGACACACAGACACGACACGAGCCCCGTGTCAGCAGCGCCTGTGCGCGTGCACAGTCGACTGCGCGCGACAGTGCGCGGCCAGTGCGGGGGCGATTGTGCCACGCACACTCCACGAGGTGCTCCCAAATTTTGGGAGCATGGTCGCAGACGTTGCCCCATGAATCCTACAAAAATTTAGGACACGGCGTGTCATGTATCGAGAGATATACCCCCCGAGATGCAGGACACGGCCTACCGGCTCGTGCAGCGTGTCCACGTGCAAAAACACGACACAAAATGACACAAAACACTATGACACCTTCACAAATATTGACACACACATCAAGATCTACAAATCCATGTAATTACATTTCAAAAATACGAAAATTTATTCCTATGTGGCATTTCTACAAACACCTAGTATACCATTTCGATACGTGTCCGATACGGACACGAAATGGACACAAATCGTGCCTAATTTTTGGGGACAGCTAGGAAACCCTAAAACCTAACCTTATATGCAAAGAAATCAGGAAAAACTATGAGTTTAGATGATTTACCTATTGAGTATTAAAACTCAAGAAAAGCTTCAAAGAGGGGATTCCAAATGGCAACTCCAAATCTCCAAATTGCATGCAAACTGAGGTGCTCCTCCAAAATCAGTATATAAACATAAATTAGATCCTATTGCAAAAGACTAGGACTAAAAAGGAGCTAAAATGAATTAATTAGGAATTTCTAAGGTTGGGGATTTACCTTCTTCTAAACTTGAGATCTATTTCCAAGAGAGGCTAACCCTAAATGAAGGAGGCATTAAATAGGGGTGGAAAACCCTAGGTTGGTTGCCATGGGTGGGTTTAATTTGGTTTTGGGCCTATGTCATGGGCCTATGGCTTAAACACTAGGCTTTAAATTGCTAAGTCATAAGTCATTGACTTAAGTCACTAGTCATGGACTAATTTTACTTAAGTAATCCTTCCTACCTTAAAACTAATTCCTAATGACTAAGAGTAGGTTAACTAGAGTTAGACTAGGGTCACCAACTAGGGTTAGTTCTAGGTTAGTCTACAAAGTCTCAACTAGTCAAGACGAACTTAACACATAGCAATATTTAATTAATATTAAATTCACATAAATTCCCATAAATCATAATAAATTCAAATAAATCCTAAAATGACCAAAATACCTTCTAGGCTAAAATGTACTAGTCAAGCATCCTAATCACATGGCTAGGCTCTAAGGTTACACTAGTCAAACACCAAAATCATAAGTCATGATCTAAAATAGTTTTAAAATGATTAAAAATTACCAAAAATTATATTATCATTTAAATATCATAATTAAATAAATTAAAATACAAAATTTCAAAATTACCCTCATTTTAGAAACTGGGTGTTACAATTCTACCCACCTTAGAAAAATTTCGTCCTCGAAATTAAAATGGTAGTAGTCTCCTAGGTCAAACACTCCACAATCAAAGTCTCAAACATACCGTCAGATAATCATATGCGTCTGTCCAAAATCATGATACTCAAAATTTTTGTCATGCTAGTGAGCACGGCTACGATAATCACAGAGTCCTTGACAAAGGTACGTACCCCTAGGTTCATGGTATTTAAAATTTTCGTATTGCCGCATGCGACGGCGAAAACCTTAAATTCTCATACCCGAAAAATACATCCAAAGTCTGACTACGTGTCCTCACTATGCCAACTATCACGACTATCGAAGATTCTAGATCCCATGATTTAGGTGACCTAGTCCATATAATTTTCTCAGAAGAAAACAAAAATAACAAAAGAACAACATGACAAAATTAATCAATCAACAAGGAACAGATGGAATCGGATTTCAAGGTAATTATAAAAGACAATTGCGGGAATGGAATTGAGAAGAACGGAACTTGCAGCAAGATCTCCAACGGTCTATGCATCCTCGACTGTCCTGACGATAGCTCGCCCTGCTGGTTTCCTCTGGCCTGTTACTGATGCTGCATGAACCGCTGCTGCTGAGAGAAATCAGAAGTGACAGGAGAAAGTCTCTGTACAGATAGAGGTGTACCTCCAATGTAGCAGAACGCCAACCTGAGTCGACATAACAGGAGCTGCGGTCTCGAGGCCCTGATGAACAGGACGAGAGGTGGCCAGCCTCTCGATAGTATCCCCCGAACCGAAGTGATGAGATCATGTCTTCATAACCATTATGAAAACAGATCAAAATAAGAAGCAATTTCTGAGAATGAAGCAAAAATTCAAAGGAGGACAGTTTATATTCAAAGGGAAGTAAATAAGCAACAATTTTAGACGAAAAGAATCTGATTAAGAGTTTTTCCTAATGTGATTGAGTACCTCCAAAAATATTCTAATCCTACTGCAAGCTGTAGTGATACTCTAGTTCGAATACTACTACATAACTCGACCTGCATGGGCCACCACTAAAAATGTGTCACGACCCGCACCCACTGTGAGGGTACGAGAACGTAACAGCGCCCAGCCTACGCCGCAGTGTCGGCGGTAGAACGATGTTCTAGGTCATGAACTATAACTAACATAATATGAATACTCTCCATAAGGAGGCCAACACAGAGGTACAACTCAATCACAATCTAAGGTAGAATGTAGCACGATGAAATAGATAAGGAAATCCTCAACTGAGGTACAACAGAAATAAAATACAAGTCTCAACATCTCTACAATATACAACTCTAAAAATAAAGACAACAGCTAAACATAAAAAGAAGAACAATCTAAGCTATCTACACTATGCAAGGTATCATCCTGAGCAGCTGCCTGAACCTCCCCAGGGGTCCAGGTCGCGAGTGTCAACTAGGCAAGCTCCAAGTAAGGGGGTGCAGGGTTTCTCATCATCTTCTATAAAATTTTTAACAGGTCCAGTCAGGACGGGAGCGAGCACAGTACATCTCAACAGTTCATAGCAGGTTAGAAAATATAATCATGCAGTAAAGTAAGATATAGATACTGAAGAAATTGTAGTATGTAAACAGAGAGAGAACTGTAATAGAAATATCTACTATACATAGAGAACTAATAGTGACTAGTGAGTCAGAGTAAAATATAAACATGTGAATGGCATAGGAGATTCATGACTACAGCTAAGAGAGTGATTCATGACTACAGCTACTTGGATAATATTCACATGTCTATTTCTACTCTCCCATCCCCAATCAATACACAAAGATCTGTTCAAGTTATGTTAAGATTCGTAAAACTTCACATGGCTCATAAAATGAGTGATACGTGAAGGTGATTCATGATGGCTCTGTGAACATGAGAGTACATGTGTCACAAGCGATTCGTGAATCAGAGGAAGCATAGAGATACATGATGATGTATGAAACGCACAAAACATGTAGTATCCGATGCTCCCGAGGGGGATAACATCTCATGAAAAGATCCATATATTACCAATCCGTGTGACCAACGTGACAGTATCAAGTAAAGTAATTTAAAGCAGGAAAATAATTCTAAACAAGATATGAAATGATCAGAGAATGTACTCGCCTCGTATCTGAATGTCTGAAATAAACGTACTGTCCGAGATGAGGTACCTGACTCCTAGTTAGGGCAACACAAGTCAAGATGTATACAGGAGATGATAAATGTAATCTACAATGCATCTGCATGCTGTCTAGGTCAAACTAGACTAAAGTCAACCATTGGTCAACTCCAGTCAACTATACTAGTCAAGGCTAGGTCAACTAAACCAAACAAGTCTCGCTAAGCCTAACCAGCCTATTCTAGAAATCACACACCAATCACAAGTCATACTAGACTATCAACGCACAACCATTGGTGTATTCATACCATACACATAGGCCTTATGCCCTATAGTCCATATCACACATATTTCATATATATTATATTTATATACTACTACATATTGATATACCATATGATTATTATTATTAAACATATAGAAAAAATATATATACATATAGAAGGGTATGGAAAACAATGCACATGTATGTGTGTGATATAGGAACCAATGTTTGTGTGTACATGTGTAATGTGACATGAATAAGTTTGTGTGTGTGTGAATGTTATGCATTAATGTGACAATTTCAGGTTTAGTGCATGTGGGTTATGAAGGTTCCATGTAGGCAATGTGTTCAGAAATTTAGGAAGTTTTAGGACATGCTCTGTATTCATGTATACATTACATACATGCTTACCTACATACTTGTATACATATATGCATAAATACATACAGATTTATGATACCTATATTATATACATTATAACATATATACTCATATATATATATATATATATATATATATAAATATATATATATATATATATATATATATATATTAAAATATATATATATATATATATATATATATATATATATATATATATATATACAAGGAGGGAAAGGAGAGGGGAATGTGAACCAATGTTTGTTAGCAAAAAGTTGAAATAGGAAACAGTTGCATACATGTTGCAATGGTTATGAGTGTGTGTGTGTATAGAATTGTGTAGGGTGTGATATGATATCAGGAATGTGTGTGAACCTGTGTATAAACTCAGGTTTCTGTCAATTAGGAAAAATCAGTGAGTAGTGAAGAAAAGAAAGGAAACAAAATCAGGTTTTAACATGTTACAGGATATCAACACCATCTCAGAAAAAGGAAGGGAAAATCAATTAGTTCAACCCTACTATCTCAGGTTATTAGGCAATTCAGCAAACATAAACCCAATCCTAGTTTTGACAGTTCAATGAATCACATTGACAGTTTTCATGAACTAAACATTCATTTCAGTCTCAGCTAAAATAAGAAATCAACCTCAGTTTTGACAGGAAAATATAATAGAGTGTGTATGTGTTCTAAGGTGACAGGAATATGCATACTTGGGTGTGTGTGTCAAAGTTCATGTATGTGTGTGTTAGGCACTTGGGGACATACATGTGTGTGCATTAAAATAGAAACCTGTGTAGGTGTGAGAGTCTTAAACAGTGTGCATATGAGTGTTAGGGTGAGGGAAAATTGACAGATGTGTGAACATGTGAGGGTGTTCAAGTGTCAAGTTTAGTTTCAGTATTTGTTATAACACAAGCAATCTGGAAAGAAGGAAATCAATTCTTGGGTTTCAACAGTCCTAACATCAATACAGTATATCAAAACTGGAAAAGTTGGTTCTTCCATATTTCAGGGTTTCAATCAATAACCAAAACAGGAAAAGTGGACTGTGTGTGTGACAAACAAGGTGGCATGTTCCAGGAATTCAGTTTACAGTATTTAAACCTGTGTTCAGTGTCACAAGAGTGATAACTAGCTGTGCAATACATTCAAACCCAGAAATTTAACTCTAAACAAGTTCCAATCAACCCAAAGCCCCCAAAACTCATTCTCAGGTTATAGGAATCATTACATGATAGTTTACATAATCATTTCGAAAACCAAACAACAATGCAATGTGTGGAGAGTTAATATTCAATAAAAAATCAGTTTTTAAAAAAAGATGAATCAATCTCAGCTAAGGAAAGGAATGGAAATCGATTTTCAGGAAATGAACCAATCTCCATTTTCTTAACAACCAAGTCTCAGATTTCACATCTCAGTCTTCATTTGAAAACTGGAAACATATATATCCCAAATTCGAATTTCAGGTATCAAATCTCATATTTGTTTTTACATTCAAACAAATCACTCAGTTCATGAGTTATCAGAAAAATGGTGGTTTTTGTAATAGGGTTATGTGTGTGTATGACAGGAAGGTGTGTGTCTTGGTTTTCAGTTGTGACAGTGTATAAGCAATGAGGGAGTGAGGGAAAACTGGAAATCATAATGTGTGTGTGAGTGTGAGAGAGAGGAGTGCAATGTGTGAGTGATTAAGAGTGAACAGTGTGTGAAATGGGATGTAGGCTGTGTTCAAGTGAGGAACTCAGTTTCAGTTTCAGGATTTCTGAACTGATAACTGGAAACCCTCAACTCTCAATCACAAACTCCAATGCAAAAACGAAATCAAAACTAAACTAACAATCTCCTGTCAGCTAACAATTTGTGTGGGTAACTAATCTAACAGTTTAACATCACCAAAATTGGGAGGAAATGAAAATCAAAAACCAGAGATCAACATAACCCTATCAGCCATATCAGTGTATCAGTGTAATAATAGTGCACATAGAAATTTAGGAATTTGAGATCATTTAGCTATCTAATTTACAAACTAAAGGTTGGTAATTAAAGTCACACATGTGAGGGTGCATGGGAGTGTCCTCGTGTCCAGGAAGTGGACACGAATCGTGCCTAGAATGCAATATGAACACAGAACCTAACAGTGCACAAATAAGCATCGTGCACGCGTGCACGCGCGTATAACACGCGACACACGACATGACACGACACGTGGGTGTGCACCTAGGTTCGCCTAGGGCAGGGCTAGGTCTGTGTCAGCCTGTAATGTGTCCACGTGACACACAGACACGACACGAGCCCCGTGTCAGCAGCGCCTGTGCGCGTGCACAGTCGCCTGCGCGCGACAGTGCGCGGCCAGTGCGGGGACGATTGCCTCACGCACACTCCACGAGGTGCTTCCAAATTTTGGAAGCATGGTCGCAGACGTTGCCCCATGAATCCCACAAAAATTCAGGACACGACGTGTCCTGTATCGAGAGAT
This sequence comes from Iris pallida, assembly GCA_029216955.1. Lineage (NCBI taxonomy): Eukaryota > Viridiplantae > Streptophyta > Magnoliopsida > Asparagales > Iridaceae > Iris > Iris pallida. Next base: position 15,916,511 of record JANAVB010043418.1, on the reverse strand, counting down.
ATGCCCCCCGAGATGCAGGACACGGCCTACGGGCTCGTGCAGCGTGTCCACATGCAAAAACACGACACAAAAGGACACAAAACACTATGACACCTTCACAAATATTGACACACACATCAAGATTTACAAATCCATGTAATTACATTTCAAAAATACGAAAATTTATTCCTATGTGGTATTTCTACAAACACCTAGTATACCATTTCGATACGTGTCCGATACGGACACGAAATGGACACAAATCGTGCCTAATTTTTGGGGACAGCTAGGAAATCATAAAAACTAACCTTATATGCAAAGAAATCGAGAAAAACTATGAGTTTAGATGATTTACCTATTGAGTATCAAAACTCAAGAAAAGCTTCAAAGAGGGGATTCCAAATGGCAACTCCAAATCTCTAAATTGCATGCAAACTGAGGTGCTCCTCCAAAATCAGTATATAAACATAAATTAGATCCTATTGCAAAAGATTAGGACTAAAAAGGAGCTAAAATGAATTAATTAGAAATTTCTAAGGTTGGGGATTTACCTCCTTCTAAACTTGAGATCTATTTCCAAGAGAGGCTAACCCTAAATGAAGGAGACATTAAATAGGGGTGGGAAACCCTAGGTTGGCTGCCATGGGTGGGTTTAATTTGGTTTTGGGCCTAAGTCATGGGCCTATGGCTTAAACACTAGGCTTTAAATTACTAAGTCATAAGTCATTGACTTAAGTCACTAGCCATGGACTAATTTCACTTAAGTAATCCTTCCTACCTTAAAACTAATTTCTAATGACTAAGAGTAGGTTAACTAGAGTTAGACTAGGGTCACCAACTAGGGTTAGTTCTAGGTTAGTCTACAAAGTCTCAACTAGTCAAGACTAACTTAACACATAGCAATATTTAATTAATATTAAATTCACACAAATTCCCATAAATCATGATAAATTCAAATAAATCCTAAAATGATCAAAATACCCTCTAGGCTAAAATGTAATAGTCAAGCATCCTAATCACATGGCTAGGCTCTAAGGTTACACTAGTCAAACACCAAAATTATAAGTCATGATCTAAAATAGTTTTAAAATGATTAAAAATTACCAAAAATCATATTATCATTTAAACATCATAATTAAATATATTAAAATACAAAATTTCAAAATTATCCTCATTTTAGAAACTGGGTGTTACATCTGGAGTCGGAATTGGTGAAGTATAACCTAATCTCCGCTTCGTTTTGCTATAATATTGTTGTGATTTTCCTTTTGTAGCAGGGATACGAATAGGAGTTCGTCTTCCCTTACCACCATTGAGACCAGCTTTGAAATTATAGCCCATCTTTTGAATGATATCTTTTGATTGCTGACTATAACGACGTAGTTGAAGTCTTCCGTTATCGTAATTTTCTTCTTCACTATCGGACATGATCTTCTGTTCTGTTCCTTTACTAAAAAGTATAGGAAGTTCATCTTTCTTTCTGGAGGGAACTAAGAATAAGGAGTCCTGTATTGGTTCGAACAATACTTCATTTTGGGAAGCTTGAACTGCTCCTATGGTAAGTGGTTCGAAGTTATCTAACATTTTTAAATAACATCAAGTTTAATAAAAAAATATCAATATACTGTAAAGGATATGCTATTTTATTGATTTGTACATCATCATTTACAACATGATTCTTAGCCTTACCAAAAGATTTAGTAAGGTTGATAAACAGAGGAGGAGATGGAGGATTCTTAGCCTTAACAGAAGGCTTAGTAAGGTTGATAACCAGAAGAGGGGAAGGAGAAAGAGAAGGTGAAGGTTTGTTACGACGAAGGTCGATAACCAGAGGCTCAGAAGGGGTGATATCCTTTTGTTCCTTTTCTACAGCAGGAGGCTGTTTGTTATGAGAGGAAAGATGTATATTTAATGTCTGAGAAGAAGAAGGACGACTAGTACGTCCTTTGACAGGGATTGTGAGAACATCTTTTGAAGTATCTTTCTGATCTTCCTCACTATCCATCGCCAATACAACCTTCATGAACTCTTCCTTGTACATCCGAAAGTGAGTACAATACGCTTCAATGCCCCTGAAAGGATTTAGGTCGGCTACTTCCTTTTGGACCTCTCCATTGACGTCTACATATTTGAAGCATTGATCTAGAGTGGATGGTACAATATTATGCACATGTAGAAAGGGTCTCCTAGCAAAGCATTATAAGAGCCATGATTGTCAATCACATAGAAAGTAACCTTTGTACAAAGATTGCCTATTTGAACTTTCAAGCAGATCTTTTCCAAAGGTTCACTTCTTCTAGAATTGAATCCTAAGATTGTCGTGATGGTTGTTGAAAGATTATGTACAGGAATCTTTAATGCATCCAGTAGAGTCTTTGGCATGATGTTAAGTGCAGACCCAGGATCGATCAAAATGCGATCAACCTTCATGGTATCGACATATCCCGTGAAGTACAGTGGTCGGTAATGACGATTATCTTCCAACAGCATATCATCTTGTGTAAAGGTGATGTTGGGTATCAGTTCCATCACACTATGACAATGAAGGCATATTGTAGGCTCTTCCTCTGGCTTCTTGAGAAATGTTAGACAAGTATCAGCTTGCATCAAAGCTTTACTCAACGTTTCTCGAGTTTTCTTCGAAAGACGGAGTAGCTCAAAAATTGACAATCTTGCCGGGGTATTAGCCAGCTGAGCCAGTATATCAAAGTTATACGGATTTTCGAGTCCCAAAGTTGGAGTCTTCTTCAATACTTTATCAAAACGGACAAGCTATTTTCCTTTATCGGCTGTCGTCGGTTTGGGAAGAGTTGGTTCTACTGGAGGTGATGAAGCTGATGGAACATTGATAGCAGGAGAAGATGATGCTTGAGGAGCCTCCAGATCTGGAGCAGGGTTTTCTTGACCTACTGAATAGTCTCTGTAACGCCCCAGTTCCAAAATATGTAGGACCAAGTACGTGAACATGACAGCTGTACATATACGAAGAATACTCCAATATATGGAATCCTCATATATGCACATAAGCTGTAAATAAAATAATCACAGGCCAGAATAACATATTTAATCTCATCACAGCTCAACACAGAAGATAATAGAGTCCAAATAAATAAATAAGAGTATCAAAAGATAGCCGGATGAACATACTCACTCCAAACAGCTATGAAAAATAGTCTCACAAGATCGGAGTCCGACCTCCGCAAATAGAAAAAAATGAGGTGCAAAAATATGTCCACTAATGTCTCAAATAAAGAATAGACTAGACATCAGTAAAGACTGCCTCGTCATCGATGTAGGATAGCTCCAACGTCGCTCCGTACTCTTATGGAAAATTGTCTAAACCTGGAGAGATAACCAGGTCCTCAGGGGACATAGCAAGATACAAGAAAACACCATGCCATATAAACTGTGATAATATAATAAGGAAAAAGATATGCATGCAATCGGGTTCCTGACCATTCTACTGTGAATATGCAGTTGAGATACAATCCTTCGACGCATGAGCCCTGGCTGTAAATGGGATCGGCATAGTTCCCATAAAGGGCACCAGGGGCCTACGTCCATAACGCTCTGGAAACGTCAGAGGGCCCCTGGAGCCTGCGTCTCCGGAGGAGCGCACAGGTAATCAAAAAAGTGCAAAGAAGCCCATACGTCAGGTATTGTTCTCCCCATCCAATGCCTAGTATCATCATCTACATGACTGATATGAACCTCTAATAACCGCCAAGTCTTCTAACATGCAATACTATTGGCAGTCACTCCTATCCGTCGCACGCTCCATACGTATCGGTGGCCAGCCGACTACGCGGGTACGTATCCTACATGTGACTCACATCACGAGATACAACAAGTGTCAAGGCCGTATAAGATGTACCAATACCTCAACATCAACGGGCGGTCATTAGACTAAGTCAATGCAAGAGAAATAAATAAGCGAGGTAAACGACCGATAGAGTCGCTTGCACCCAAGTGTGACTTGGACGCACAGTTTAAATATAAAGAAACAAAATGCTGATAATAACAACTGAAAATAAGAAGTATAATAATCACAGAGTAAGGTGGCAAGGTATCTTGCCTGATGGTGCAAAGTGGCAAGCCCAAGAAATCACAATGTCAGCCAAGAAACGTCACAGTCTCCAAACAACTCCGAATGCTGAAACAAACATCAAAAATGCACTCGGTGTAAAAGATATACCTAGGAAATGCATGTCCAAAAGTTTAATTCTGGAACAGGAGCAAAATCAAAATTTCAGGTCAAAACGATGTCCGCCGTTGGACCCGCTTTGCACCGAAACGCGTGCCAAAGTCTATGGTATCTAAAGTCATCAAACTATATCACTACAAATTCATTTTGAGGAGAGAAACTCAATGGTATGTCCAGTTTTGGATTCCGATGAGCCGCGTACAAAATCGCCCGTTTGAGTGGGTCGCGGGCCCGCCAAAAAGGAATTTCGATTCGACCTTCTCAGAATTGAACCAAACTTGGTACATAGGACCAGAATTTCGTTAGGACCTGTTGGCGGAAGTTTCGTCTCGATTTGACGACTGTACATGAAGTTATGGGCAAGTTTGCAAAACACCGATACGGGGGTATCTCGACGGATACGCGTTGATTTCGTCGCGCACACGCGACGAAACCGAGTTCCGTCAGTTCCCACACGTCCATACGCGTCTTTGATGCATATAGCGCACGACCACGTCGTCCGGTTCATCGGGGCACATGCCATGTCGGACAAATTTCAGAAAATTAATATAATTAAACACAGGTTTTTCCTCAACTTCAATATCAATCTATACTCTTTACACACAAATCGAAACGACGATCCAGAAGATGCGTTACGATCTCGGTTATATTTTCTTTTACTATTTTTAATTAGTTCCTACAAAACTTTACTGTACAGCAAGAAAATTGGCCGACAAGTTGTCATTTTAAAACAGTTTTTAGCGTTACAGAAAACAGATTTTTGTTCAACTTTGTCTCAATTTTTTGAGCAAGTCGATGGATTGTTTTCAAAATCCACCTAGAGGATCTCGAAGAGGGTCAAGTCTACTTTCCAGAATATCTTACGGATCAAAAATCGGTGCTACGAGTAAAATATTGCGTTGTAGGAAAGTATGGTACCTTGAGTGGGAAAACTGCTTCGTGGGTGACGCGGGGCTGACTTCCGATGCTCCATTCGTCGCGCACAAAGCTCCGTCGCTGGTAAAACGAATTCACAGGCGAAGAGGGTATGATCAGCCTCAACTTTCGTTTTGGAAGATTAGGGTTTTGAGGCTTGTGAAAAAAGTTATATATATATCAAGTTGGTTCAAAAACCTAACACAAATACTATTACTAATAGCCCCATTTGGGCCTTGCCCACGGGTTACTATTGCTACGTGAGCATTGCTGCTGTGCATGGGATGGGGGGGGCGCCCACTTAAGTGGGTGGGTGCTAACTATATAAATATATATTTTTTTTTTCCTTTTTCTTTTTCCTTCACTGTGGTCGTCCCCACATCGGCCGACCACCACAGCATCTTCCCCCTTTTTTTTACTCTATATTTTTTTTACTCTATATATATATATATATATATATATATATATATATATATATATATATATATATATATATATATATATATATAAGGCATATAATCCCATAAATATCAACAAATTGTAATTAAGTAATAAAAATCTTTACAATAATCATAGACTATATTTAGTAGCACTTTAAAATATCAAGCACACAAAATCACGCACATATTATATATATATATATATATATATATATATATATATATATATATTTTATATATATATATATATATATATATATATATATATATATATATATATATATATATATATATATATACACCCATATATACCAACTAACTCTTTAATGCCAAATAATATATAAAATAATAATTTTAAATCACTAAAATAATTAGAAAATCTTGGAAGTTTACAGTCTCTTAGGTAAGGTTTCCCAGACCTAGTACCATTTAAGGCTTCTTCTTCGGATACAGGTTCGAAGGACACCATATTGCAACTCTTTGCCTGGATCTTATTTCTGGAAGGTTTCTTTTGGCAAGATGAAGAGTTTGTCCAGTTGTCACGCCCCGACCCGGGAAATCGCTCGTCCTCGCTAGATTTTACCCGAATCATCGTCCTCGCTGGGGCGTGATGCCGTACGAGCGTGGAGTTGCGCTCGTACAAGACAAGATAACAGGTTCACATAGAACTATCTCAAATCGATAACATAAGCAGCGGAAGGAAACAAGTGAAACATAAGAATCTCTTTTATTGATTTTGAACTAAAGATTTCAAAGGCTCTGAATAGCCCAATACATATGCCAATTGGCTACAACGCTCATGATCTCTCTAGCTCATAAAGGATTACATTGTCCCATATATTATACCTCTTTATAGCCACCAAGTTGTCTTCGGCCGAACATCTCCATGTCGCAAGTCCGAACGCCTATGCGGAAGCTCCTCTTGAACGCCAAGGACCCCATGCCTCGGCACATCCAAGCCAAGCTCCGCCCCGAGCTGATCATAACCTGAACCTGCACATAAACTAGTGGGGGTTTAGTGCTTTCGTCCTCGCTTCGCACTGATCAAGACCCGCTCGCACCCAAACCAAACACTTAATCCATTTAATGAAACATGTATATAAATTATGATCTTTCTATTTAGCCTTAGGATCGATTTCATGGCAATACTTAAACATAGTACATTAACATGAATGTGTCCCATATCTCGTGTTCCTGCAGCAGATACAGTTAGCCATAATATGAACGTAACATAGTGTTCGTGCTCATCTCCGTCCCATTTTTCTTAGCCTGCACGGGTTAGAACTTAACATAGAATCATCTCATTCACGCAAGCGACCAATCATAAATGTAAACATATGCATAATGGGTGGCAGGCCCTGCACCTGCACCCAGCTCTTATCTCAGCCCATCGGCCCTATGTATATGAAGGTCACGGTATTTCGCACCGTAATGGACTTGGCATCTCATATGTGTAAACCTACAATCGCTTCGATACGGGTTGCTAGCCCAGTATCCGAAGGATCCCAAACTTACGGATAACATAGCTTATCACAGCACTGGACGGTCGTAATCCGTCCGAATGTTGTGCACCATAAATACCACACATAATTTCCTCCTAGGCCGAACGGTCCCGGCGCCCCGGCGTAACCGTTCGAGGGAAGCCGCACCCGTGCACGGGCAATCCGAGTCCATTGACCATGCAATACGTTCTATATCATACAATCTATAGTATACCAACCGATCTCGTATTCCATAAACATAGTCTCGCACATAAACGATTTCCCGTGCCATAAACGGTTTCCCGTGCCATAAACATAATCCACCATTCATATGGGGAGCTCCGTCGGCGTTATGCCCCAACACATCCATATTGATGCACGACGTCCAACGGCTTAGTCATCTCATACTCGTATTCAACGCGTACCATGCATAAGTTATTCTCATAGCATAATTCCATATTACTTAGTCTTTTTGTAACATAAGTGCCCGAAGGCACGCTCAGCACCGTATTCAATGTTCTACGCCTAGTGTTCAATGTTCTCGGAGTCGTGCACATGATGCACATCTCAATATCGTCTTTCAATGTTCTACCATCATTGCCCTACCGCGACCCGTACACTTGATGCACGTCGCTTCAATTATTCGATTGTTCAATGTTCTATCTTAGTGTTCGACACATACTTAGACCTTTCATCGTCGAGCCACGCTCGCTAACTCGATAACAACTTTACGCATTCTATAATATATTTTATTAGACGTGAAGGAATAGGGAGAGAGAGTCAAGAACCCGTCCACCTTAAGCCTATACGCCTTGCCGCTTCGCCGATTGAAGTGTCTCGTTTCCATAACTCGATCGCATGGCTAACTCCCGGACTTAGCCGTTCCTTTGAACTACTCGGTTGATTTGGCCTATCGCGCCCATACCACGATCAGTAATCCAGCATAAAGGCATAGCCTGCACACCAGATCAATTAACATTAGCACTTGCTCAAACGGAACTTATCCTTTGCATCGATTCGATTCATAGATTTCAACCGACTCAAATCTTACCTTTGGCCAACGTAACTCTCGCATCGATTCGTATCGATACTTCATCGGGTCAATGCAACTCTTCGAGTCAACGACTCATCATAATGTACCGATGCGGAGTGGGGCATTACATAATATACCACTCAAAATCAGGTTCGTCCTCGAACCGAAACCAATACTTAATCCAAGTGCCTCGTATAGATCGCTTCACGATCTCGTACTACTATCATTGGAATCATACAACTTAGTTTGGATCATACACATATTTTAGGCGTCCCATCAATATATGCATTTCAGCCAAGCTCAGTTGTAGGATATCGGGACAACTAACAAGCTCAACTTAAGTCCTCAAGCACCCATCGGTCCGTACTCGACTTAGTTATATCTTAGCGCCTATTCCCAAAATACTCTTCGTATGCATCATCCCATAACATGCGATCATCTTCCAACATCTTACACATAACTTAATTCAACCATAACTTCGATCTCATAAGTTTCTCGTCGATCATCTCACACTCGTATTGCATCGAGTCATTGCGCATCCGATCACAACAATTCTCTGCAACGCCTACTCGTCCAACCGTTTCCTATTTCTCGTATAACTCAAGTCTTTTATCCAATCATTCATAACACTTAGCCTTAATGACATGGACTAAGTCCACATGTCTCCATTTTCTTTGCCTACCATCCGTACTAAGTCTCGCACATAACTATCCCAACACAACTTACGTTCTCGAACTGCCTACGCATCGCGTCTGGGGCTACCCCCGCTAGGTAACTTATCCAGACATCGTGCTTAATCTCTCCCGACATAAGAGGTCAACTTGAGTCTACGATGCTCAAAGGCAACAATCTTTCCGACCCAAGGTCTCTTACGATACGCCCATCTCCTACTCTCGACCGAGTACGAATCCTTTACTCAATTCTCGAATCAATCACGACTAGTTCGTTCGCAACATGGATGGCGCGCTCAACACACATAGCCTAACCGTTACTCAAACCGATCTACGACACAACTCTTAGGGTCGTTCTACTATCCGTCACTCTCGTGTATTGCAGAATTCTTGCAATCGCCTTACCGCGTCACTACGCTAAGCACGTTCCTCAACATCTATTCGATCCAACATACCTTTCTTGACCATATCGATTCTAGTACTCGCTAACTTTCGAGATACGATACTCACTCGCTTAGACTTATTCTCAACATGCACTACCTCATTTCTTATCCTTCTTACGCGACTTCTTTAGGGTCATCCTATGGGACTTCAACATTTACTTGGTTTGGCGGTCAAGTCTTCTAGGGTCATCTGCCCCGAAACTATGCTCGATAATTAAAGATCATCAACGAGGGACAGTTACAACGAACCATGCTATATCCTATTGCGGAGCCAAATCAATTCCCGACACTTCCTATGGAACTTTACCCAATCTGACATACCAATCCGTAATTTCTCTACCCCCACGCAACTGATGCGCCGTTGCTACTCGAATGACTCATGCGCTTGCACGCCGTTACTACTCGAATCACTCATGCATTACCGTCAACAATATCGCACAATCCTCAATTCCACCTTCGCATCAAACCACAAGTCCATATCAAATTTGCCACACCTTGCAAGTTCGATCATCCCCGCTGGATGAATCACCATACCAGCGCTCACGCAGAATGATCGTTCTAGTTTGACGTGACATATGTGCGAGGCTGGTGTTGCGCTCAATCAAGACAAGAATGTCAACATAGTGGTGATCCGCGAAGCAATCCAGACACTTTCGTTTTCATCCAAGCAATATCCATCGACTCTCAAATTCTCCGAAGCATTCCTACCATCGTCATCCAAATCGACATCAACTTAACTTGCATCTTACTCGTCCAACAACAATGCTCAACATAATTTTCGTTCATTCGATCAGAATATCCCCGAGTTATTGCATATCGTCTTTGATACGCCTCAATACCATCGTCGATATGCATAACTTGAACATCTTCCTTTCTCATAAGCTTAAATTCGTTGCTATCACTGCCGTTATCCGAACTCGAATACGAATCAAGTCTCGCACTTATCAAGATCCATTCAGTTGTAACTACTTAACATCGTTGCGATACAATTTCAAATTCATATATCCGTTCTCATATCCTTAACTTGCACTTCCAATCGTGCTACCGATTCATCGTGTTAACCCAAATTCGTTCGCACAATTTCTCCGTACCTACTCAATTCGTTCCGAAGAAGTCTCCGTACTAACTCAGCGTAAATTTCGACCGGGTCGACTATTTCCTCGACGTAACATTTCTTTCGCTATGCTCCGCCTATCGCTCAACTTATACTTAACGAATTCTCGCCCGACATATCATCCATAAGTACGACTTCGCACATAATTGTTCGACTCAATTCATCGTAGCATACTAGCATCGACTTCTCTCAAATCCTTTCCACTCAAGTCTCGGTACTACTCCGTTCGTTGCGGACAAACCAATCATAACCGATACAATCATCTCGACGCGATCTATCGTAAGTCACCAAGCGGCTTAACATAACTATCGCTAAGTGGTATTCCATATACCACGCAGGATCGAGCCTATCGTTATCGATACAATACTTCACTACGCTTGCTCGCATAATTGGTATTGCATATACCACTCGAAATTGAGTCATTACTCGACATCACACTTTGCATAGGTCCAACTTCTATCTCAACTTAACCGTCCCGTATGGCGATCCTTCCGATCCCAGCTCTAACTTTAGCTCAAGTTTGACACACATTCGATCTAACCGTACCATGGCGATCGTTTCGATCACACCCGCAACATTCGCTTATTCAAGCTCAACGTAACATATGGCCAACATACACGTTCGTCTACTCGATCTCGACTTAGCGACCAACTCGACTCGTACAATCGCATTCGCGATCTTCCAATCTCGTTCGTTTCAACCCGTGCAACAATTTACCCTTGACACTTACGGTCTTTACTCAGTCTTGCGCAACACATCGCTATCCATCCGCATAGCCATACAACACGTATCATACCATATCGACTCGTTGTACCGATGCAACGAACGATCCACGACTCGCTGCACTCCGTGCAACCAACAACACATAACCATTCGCCTAGCCACATAACACGCATCGTCTCACATATCGATCCGTTGCACTTCGTGCAACCAACAACACATATCTCCTCGCACTGCGTGTGACCAACAACACATAACTCCTCGCACTGTGCGCGACCAACAACACATAACTCCTCGCACTGCGTGCGACCAACAATACACATATTATTGCACTTCATGCAACCAACATCGCCATATTCGTTGTACTTCGTGCGACCAACATCCCATCACCTCGTTGCACTTCGTGCAATCAACACTCTCCGATGGCACCCGAAGATCACGTAATAGTCATGACATACTTGTGGCAGACGTATGCACTTAATATAGACTTATTGTATGGAACATCCAATGTAGCGTCGAGCAGATCCATGAGCCAAGCGGTTGCGGAAACAACGTAGAGTCAACTGAATTTCGATATCGAAGCGACTGAGGGTCAAAAAGATTCACGCACGGTCCAAAGAATGGAACCGCTCTGATACCAACTTGTCACGTCCCGACCCGGGAAATCGCTCGTCCTCGCTAGATTTTACCCGAATCATCGTCCTCACTGGGGCGTGATGCCGCACGAGCCTGGAGTTGCGCTCGTACAAGGCAAGATAACAGGTTCACATAGAACTATCTCAAATCGATAACATAAGCAACGGAAGGAAACAAGTGAAACATAAGAATCTCTTTTATTAATTTTGAACTAAAGATTTCAAAGGCTCTGAATAGCCCAATATATATGCCAATTGGCTACAACGCTCATGATCTCTCTAGCTCACAAAGGATTACATTATCCCATACATTATGCCTCTTTATAGCCACCAAGTTGTCTTCGGCCGAACATCTCCATGTCGCAAGTCCGAACGCCTATGCGGAAGCTCCTCTTGAACGCCAAGGACCCCATGCCTCGGCACATCCAAGCCAAGCTCCGCCCCGAGCTGATCATAACCTGAACCTGCACATAAACTAGTGGGGGTTTAGTGCTTTCGTCCTCGCTTCGCACTGATCAAGACCCGCTCGCACCCAAACCAAACACTTAATCCATTTAATGAAACATGCATATAAATTGTGATCTTTCTATTTAGCCTTAGGATCGATTTCATGGCAATACTTAAACATAGTACATTAACATGAATGTGTCCCATATCTCGTGTTTCTGCAGCAGATACAGTTAGCCATAATATGAACGTAACATAGTGTTCGTGCTCATCTCTGTCCCATTTTTCTTAGCCTGCACGGGTTAGAACTTAACATAGAATCATCTCATTCACGCAAGCGACCAATCATAAACGTAAACATATGCATAATGGGTGGCAGGCCCGGCGCCTGCACCCAGCTCTCATCTCAGCCCACCGGCCCTATCTATATGAAGGTCACGGTGTTTCGTACCGTAATGGACTTGGCATCTCATATGTGTAAGCCTACAATCGCTTCGATACGGGTTGCTAGCCCAGTATCCGAAGGATCCCAAACTTACGAATATCATAGCCTATCACAGCACTGGACGGTCGTAATCCGTCCGAATGTTGTGCACCACCGAGCACTGGACGATAGATTTTGTGTCGGGACTGCCTCGATCCCAAGGAGAGAAGGATGCCATTTGGGTTATCGTGGACCGACTGACGAAGTCAGCTCACTTTATCCCCTTCAAAGTTGGTTTATCCACCGAGAAGTTGGCGGCACTATACATGCGGCACATCTACCGAATTCATGGAGTTCCGGTAAGTATTGTGTCTGACAGAGATACTAGATTTACCTCTCACTTTTGGAAGAGTTTGCATGACAGTTTGGGAACACAACTGAAGTTCAGCACCGCCTACCATCCCCAGACTGACGGACAATCAGAGAGAACAATCCAGACGCTAGAAGACATGCTGAGATCCTGCGTCTTGGAATTCGGAGAGTCTTGGGAAGACCATTTGCACTTAGTAGAGTTCTCTTACAACAACAGCTACCAAGCTAGCATCGGTATGACACCGTTCGAGGCACTCTATGGACGTCGTTGTTACACTCCACTTGCATGGGACGACGTAGGAGAAAAAGTACTGCGGGGTCCAGAGATGGTGACGGACGCAGTAGAGAAGGTGAATGTAAGCTCAGGATTGCCCAAGACAAACAGAAGCATTGGGTTGATAGTAGTCGTCGACTAGTGGAGTTTGAAGAAGGAGATAGCATTTTTGTGAAGTTTTCTCCTACCAGAGGAACGATCAGTTTTGACAGAGCTGAGAAATTGAGGTCAGGTACATCAGGCCATTTGAAGTTTTAAGACGAGTTGGAAAGGTAGCGTACCGGTTAGCTCTACCAGTTAATCTTGAGAGTGTGCACAACGTCTTCTACGTATCACAGCTCAGACGCTACATTCCGGATTCGAGTCACATTTTGGATAATTCAGAGCTGAAGATTGGACTCAACCTTTCAGTGCCAGAGAAACCAGTAGCAAGCGTAGTCAGAGGTGAGAAGAAGATCAGAAAATTTGAGCCATCACATAACTCCTATTTCTTATCTTTTCGTTCTAAACTTGACTGATGCTGCTAAGTTAGCCTAGTTTTGCAAGCTATTTCTTTATCAAGCTTGATCATGACAGTATTTTATTGGGTGCACCCACTAATATATTGTCTAATCAGGACCGGTACATGATGGTCTGATCAACCTCGTGTACTTTGGTTCGTTTTTTTATTTTTCTGCATGGATGATATCATAAATAAAACTTGTCCCTAAACCGTCTCATCCACGACTGTCATGGAAATTCTTATTGTTGGACCTGAGTTACGGGCGTAGTACCCGTACCTGTTTGATTTGAGTTTACCCCTAACCCTGCCTTTAATTTCGAGGACGAAATTTTCTAAGAAGGGAAGATTGTGAAACCCAGTTTTTGATTTGTAATTTATTATTATTATAATATTATTGCTATTATTATTATTATTATATTGTGGGTTCAAAATTAATTTCAAATTAATAAACTGGATTTTTGGTTGCTGACCTGACCCGAGCCTGGACCAGTTCGAACCCCAGTTACCCAAAACCCAATCCTGAACCCATTCTTAAATTCATTTCTCTAATATATAAATATAGATATATATTGCTTTTATTAATAAAAAAAAATGAACCTTGGCCTGGTCTTCCCGTGACCAGGCCATTCACGCACCCATTCTTTTATTCCCACAAACTACTCTCACTCCACAACTCCTCTCCACCTATTTCTCCCCACTTCCCCATTTAAACCAACACCACTACCACTCTTTTCCCCATTACCCCCTCTCTCACGAGCACCAACCACCAGCACAAACTCTTCATCCCCATTCACTCACCCCCATTTACTTTCCACTCCTCCTCCACTCTCATTTTCCTCACCTCTCCTCCCCAAAACTTCTCCCCGGGCTCCCGCTCTCCAGCACCCTTCCCCAACCCGCGACCGCACGACCCGGTGCCCTTCCGGCGTTTCCCCGAGCGCCGCCCCGCGAGTCTCCCGGCCCACCTTCGGCACCCGAGCCCGGCGCCACCCTTGGACGGCCGCCTCCTAGCACCCGCACAGCCCCTCCGGCGCTGTCCAGCCGCGCACCCCCGGCGATCCGCCCCTGGCCGACGCCCCATCGACGACCCAGCCTCCGCTACTGTCATTCCGTGCCCCGTCGGTTTCCGTTCCCGATCTGGTCTGCGGTTGCGCAGCCGAACTCCGGCGAGGCGTGTCCCGAGTCCGAGGCAACCCTTCGGATTCCGTCGATTTGGGTAATTTCTGGATAATCACAGTAGTTCGTCCCTCCCGTAATTGTCTATGATGATTTTTGGTCCCCGATCCCGTTTCGGGATTCGGATTGTGATTACGACTTTTGGTTTCAGAATTTTCGAACTTTCTTTTGGAGAAGTTCTGTAATTTTGGTTATGCTTTGGTTTCTCGAAATTTTTGAGTTAACTCCGGAAAAGTTTCTGTGACTTTTTCATGTCTGTGTAGTTTCGAATTTTTTCGAAAACTATTATTCTGGTTCTTTTGGGTTTTCGAAAAATTTCGAAAAAGTTTTGGGTTTTTCGAATAATATTTCGGGAAGGTTCTGTGAACTGGGTTTGTGATATTACTATATAATTTATGGTTGGGATTTATAAATGGTGATTATGGCACATTTTCCAGTTTTTGGGTTGACCGAAAATAGAGGAAGTGCTGCCGGATTTTTCTATAAAATTTAATTATATAATTTTAAAATGGTTTTTTTCGGAAAAGAATATTATTTTGGATTTTGGACGATGACCGTATTGGTCAATGGGCCCTGGCTAAGTGCAAATGAAACCGGTTTCGCCCGGACGTTGAGGCATTAGCCTATATGACGATTGGACCAATATCTGAGACTCACTATTAAATTTATTTAATTTATTACTCTTATTTTGTAATTAAATTATAGGATAATTTTAGAACTAACAAATGTTTTTTCTTATTTCAATTTATGTAAAATAATTTGTAAGGGCATAAGCCCAGCTTTTCTATTTTCTTTTTCTGTGGCCTGTAATTATTGTAGCGTAGTTTTCTTTCATTTTCTGGTTTTGCTGATTTTTTTAGCGTAGACGCGTAAAACTAAAATAAATAATATTATTTTGATATAGAAAAATTAATGAGATTTTCTCACATTTACAAGTTGTAATATTTAAACAAAGAGCATGTTTTCTCATTAAACAAAAAATTTAGTTTTATATGTATAATTACGAAAAATACAAAGTTTTAACCAATTAAATTGGTAACTACGAGTTTTCCAAAATAAAAAGTTAAATTGATCTTTCCCTCGTAATTAATTACAACGCACCCGATAATCGCATTTCGTTTGTGATAGTATAATAAAGATTAAAATTTGACTAGGACAAACTTAGAGATTGCAACTAGCATAGTTAGCATGACGATTTTTGGAATCTGAGATGAACTTCTCGAATGTAGAATTTCGAGGACGAGTCTAATTTCAATCCTGAAGTCTCAACCCTTCAAGTCCAGTCCAATTTGAGGCAAGTATATTTTGTGTTAGTTTACAATTATTTAATAATCGTTTTATTGCAAGTTTAAACCACGATGCAACACGGAGCTCTCTCTGAGAGCACTGACTGTAACTACTGTAACTACTGTAACTGTTTGGGGACTGGGGGAGTAGTGTAATGAGTATGACCACATCCAAAGTAATAATTTAGAACTGTATTAGCTTACCCCTCATACACACGGGGATAAGCCATATCATTCACTGTACAACCCAAGCCGGTTATATTCATTGCCTATTCACATCACAATATTTTAACTGCTGGAGAACTGTTTATTTTCAAATTGTTTAAAAGTGCATGCTTCTATTATTATTTTAATTGTTGGATTAGCATGAATTGTACTTTGCTCCCTCCTGACTGGAGATAACATTTTTAGGTTCTATTGAGGATGCTGAGCTGTTATACAACAGTTATTATGACCCGGTTCTGTACCCTGTGGTGTTGCCAGAGTCCCCTTTAGAGGATGCAGGATCTTAGGCCGATGAGCCGAACGCTTATCTAGATTTTCTGTTTCCAGATTGGTTGTTTTAGAATTTTGTAAATTTGAATTCAGCATTTTAATTCAGTCTTTCTAATTCCAGTTGTACTTTTCAAATGTTGAATAAAGTTTTAAATTCCCGAATATTCAGTTGTGACAAATATTTAGATATTGTGATTACCTGCAATAGTGGATACAGCTTACTGCCGCCGTCTCAACAACGGTGTAGGCTGGGCATGATCCCGTTCGACCCAATTATTTGGGATCAGGTCGTATCAACTGTCTCGGAATCGGACCAAACTTGACATACAGGACCAGAAAAATGATACGGTCATGTTGGCCCAAGTTTCATCTCGATTTAACAAACTTGCACAAAGTAATTAGAAAATTTGCAAAGAGGCCGATACGATGAATTTCGACGGATACACATCAAATTCGTTGCGCACACGCAACCAATTTGAATTCCTTCGAAGCCCACACGTCCGCGAAGTCGATATGCACCTTTCAATTCTTTTGTTTCGCGACCACGTAGCCCGGTTTGGTGGGACGCACGTCGTATCGGAGGGTTTCCTAACTTTTGAAACTGTTTTTCATGTAATTTTTTTCATGATTTTGAAAACGTATTTCTCGATGTATGATAAATGAAATTAAAAACTACCAAAGTCTTTTTGAAGATGTATAGGTTGTCTATGATCATGGTAAATTGGATTTGGAGAAATCTAAATAACCTGTCATGAATCAGTCTTCAAAATAGGGTTCATGGACTGAATTTCTGTACTGTTTCCAAACATGTTTTTACTCGACTTTGAGTCTATTTATCGGGCAATCCAGTTTATTTGAATTAAAACTAACTGAAGGTAATTGAAGGTGTATAGATCGGAATCTTACCTGAAGAAATAGATCGTAAAACGATCAAGCATCGTGGGAGAACTTCTATCACGAAGTTGGGGTCGGACTGGGCTGTTGCTGTCGTTGTGTGCGGTTGTTGCCTGCTGTTGTGTGTGCTCCGGCGTGGCCTGGATGGCCTATGGCCAGCGATGGCGGCGGCGGCATGGCTGGGTAGGACCGCAGGGTCGACGTGCAAGAGTTCGCAGACGTCTTGGGATCGAGGGTTGGGTTTAGACGATTTTCGAAGGATTCGAAGAATTTCGAATGTATAAATCGGTTTTTAGATATTTTGATCTGTTTCCTATCGAGTTATGGTTGGGTTTTGATTTAGGATTTGTCTAGATGCAGGAGAATCTGATAGAAATAAGAATGGAAAAGATTTGAGTTTGTTTGGTTTAAAACTGATCGAGATTTTATCTTGCGAAATTCCTTCTTTCAACCTAAGGCTGTGATCGAGTTTAGCTAATGGTTTTCATCTCGAGAGAAAATGGATTCTCGCGAGATAATCTTTTTTTCTCGCAAGATGAACCAATCAAAACATATATAAACATATAATAAGCTATAAGGTTTTAACTAATTAATTGGGTGATTATTCCTTAAATAAAACCAAAAGTTTCCTAACAAAATTTCTAAATTTAAAAAATCAAAATAGATTCTACAATAATATATAAATTATTTCTATGTCTTAATATCCATTTTATAGCATGGAGAAAGCAAGTCTTACTTATTAATAGATACAATCTCTAAATAATTCTAATAAAGTAATAAAATAATCAACTATACATAAATATTTTCTACTAAGATTACAAATAACATGATATATCCATTCATTTAATTATATAAATTTATATGTGAACCTAGTATATATAGTAGTACAATACATTTATATACGCGCAAGCACTCCTATGATTTTCTAAAATTCTAAAAAGGGATTCTTAGCAATTATTAACACATTCTCAAAATAAAATAACAATTTTAGTATCCAATACCCCTTTATTTTACATATATATATACATCAATTATCTTGGAAGAATATCTACTTAGCCCACTAGTACAAAACATATATGTATACAATAATGTACACCTACATAGATGTCTCTGGACTCACTACATGTCTACATGGGTTTGGATTCGGTTCGGGTCAAATCCGAACTAGTTTGATACAACCGGGTCTTCTAAAAGTCAATAATCTTAATAATAAATAATAAAATTATTTATAAGGGTCATGTCACAACTAAGAATGATTTTCTTATGGAAGAAGGGAAATATCAAGAAATGTCGTGTGACCATTCTGAATCCTGCAATGCATTATGCGTCCAAAATGGATATGAAGCAGGATGGAAAACTCCACACAATGGACCTATAGCTTTTTGGATTGTATCTCATTTCCGGTTGAGCCCTAAAAGGGGTGACAATGTTGTAGTGCCTCGTTCCTACATCGTCCCTATTTTCGTCCACGGGGTGCGCGAGAAAGGAACATTGTCGCTATCGATTGAATCGGAACCGATAGATCGGGATCGGTTTAATCGGTCGAACGGGAACGATTAAATTGAGATCCTTTTCTCGTTATGGAAAGGCTTCTTCGAAATCAAGTCCCATATCAGCGGGTTGCGCCTCGAGGATAGACTCTGCGGCTGAGTCGGGAGAGACCTCATGTTGCTCTGTTTTTCATGTTGCATTTGCTCTTTGGCTTTGGTTTTCATGAATGCGTTTTCATGAATGTTTTCGATAGTTTTCATGGCTTGCATTTTCGAACTTCGCATTCGTAACAAAACTTTTTGAATGATACAGTGTTCTAATCAGTTGCTTATATGATTTCACGTGATCGCATAGGTGCTGTCTATCGCAGCCAACGGGTCTTTTACCTCAAACAAACAATCAAAGTGAGTGGCTGGACCTTTCTTCCCCTTGACCTCTTCAATTCCAAATCACTCGATAGAATGCTAGTTGGTTATGCAAAGGACATGAATGCTTAGATTTCAATGAGTTCTTGCACGATTCATCACGTACGCCCGTTATAGAATTATTATGCCAAGAAAATATTGTATGCTTAATATGTTATGCCTATTATAAAACTGTGATAAGCAAAGTTTTGAATCATTGGATAACTACCGCCATGATACGGCAAAACAACGATGAAAATGGTTATGTTTGTCACGCCCCGATTCCGCAGAGTCCTTTCGTCCTCGCTTCGGACTCTTTGAGACCGTTCATCCTCGCTAAGGCGTGATGCCGTGCAAGCCTAAGTTGCACTTGTACAAGGCCAAGACCTGTAACAAGACAAGATAGACAAGGTTGACTATACGCAGAGGAACATATTACAGATATTTGAAGTAGCAGCAGACATTTTGCAAATATATGAATTGAACACAATGCTAACAAGAAACAATCTCTTTATTGATTTCATTTGAACATATTACAAGCTCTCAATTCTCTCTGAAACAATGTTTACATTCTCTCAGAAATATTTCAGATTATAATGATATTGTTTCCATACATTACATTCCTTTATATACAAAACCAACTCTTGGCAACAGATGTCCTTTTTTTGGCATCTCTTCTAATTTCTGGCTCCTGAGAATGAGGCTCGGACTATCGCTTCGGACTATCCTTCTCGATGCATCTTGCACCTGCATGCAGATTGATGATGGGTCAGTATATCAGCATACTGGTGATTGTGAACAAAGGGCTACATTTGTCTGAAACGATCACTGTTCATTTAGTGAGAAACATTTGTTGTGAGATAATCTTTCTACTTTTACCTATGTTTATTTCATACAGTACAAAGTCAGTTTACATCTTTTGAAAACATCTTTGAAAAGCCACACTTTATTTCTTTCAAGCATACAAGGGACTGTTCAATTCAAGCATGATGACTATTTATTTTATGTGCAGTGCGCAGCGTGTTTCATGAACTATATCATTTTATTAAGGACAACAGCATTAGCATTCTTTTCCCTTATTCAAGATATTCTCAGGGTCATATTACAAGCATGATTATCATAACTTCTTTGGACGAAACATAGCAACTTTTGGCAACAATTTATTCTTTAATCAACTCATGTTCGGGAAACTTAGCAACGAATGTATCACTTTTTCAGTGATTCTTACCATAGCCGACGGTCCATCCCTGCATAAGACAAGGATTAGCATAAACATAACATAACCAACAATCTTATTTCATGTTCGTCTCTGCATCGTTAGCTCTTAGCAAAATCATTATCGACACATGCAGACTCGATTGGCAGCTGTGACTCTCTGGTTCAGCTCTGCACCAATCAACACTTATCTATATTATGGTCCAGGGGAATCACTACCAAAATTTATCGTTTTAGCGACGGCCCCATCCGTCGCTAAACCGACGGTAATTACTATTAGCGACCGATAACCGACGGATTTTGGCCAAAAAAATCCGTCGGCAATCAGCTCGTCGCTAATAACGGTCCGTCGCTAAGTTGTCGTCACATGACGGATTAGCGACGGATTATCGACGTCACAATACGAAGCATTAGTGACGCATTTTCGACGGACTGTCGTCCATTTCAACTATTAAGTACTGAACTGTGTAGACAATAGCGACGTAAAATTCTATCGGTAACCCGTCGTAACAGCGTATCAGAGCGTATCGTTCCGTCGCTTATCCGTCGGTATTCGTCGGTAACGAACGACGGATTAGCGACGGCGTGCTGACGGACTATCCGTCGATCAGGTTCTGGAAATGCTTGGCATTTCCAGCACCATGGCGACGGAAGAGTAGTCGCTAATCCGTCGCTAGCACGTCGCCACAGCGACGGATTACTGATTGATTATCCATCGCCATGGTTCTGGAAATGTCATGCATTTCCAGAACCATGTCGACGGATTGTCCGTCGCTAAGCAGTCGCTAGAGCGAGCGACTGCTTAGCGGCTGATTATCAGTCGCCCTGGCGACGGATAGGCCGTCGCTATTCCGTCGAAGTTTATACCACCAGAACCTTGCCGACGGATAATCCGTCGATCATCCGTCGCTACCTGGAAACACTTTAAAAACTCCAGATAGCGACGGCTAATCCGTCGACAAACCGTCGGCAACTAGGATTATCCGTCGCTAAACGGTCACTAGTCCGTCGCTAACTGAGTTTTTTGGGAAAAAAATTACAGCACTTTCCCTGTTCACAAATATATGCATAAACCAAACCAATATATAATGCACACCAATTATCCAACAATCACATAGACCAAATATATAATGCACACCAATTATCCAAGAATCACATAGACCAAATATGCACATACGAATTTAATGCACCCCAATTATCCAAGAATCACAGACCAAACCAAATTAATAGAAAATAAATATCAATTATCCTAAAGAGTAACATAATATCCGGTGCTATAAGCCGATTATAGCACAATTAGTTCAAAGCTCTCACAAATAATCCAAATTTTCTTAATATAATATTTTAAGAAGGAGGAGGTCGATTGTCCGGTGGTGGTAATCCCATATACGACCGACGAATATACTCCTCCACAAGGTACGGAGGCAAGCCGTCGTAGACACTGCTCGAAAGTCGGCGTAGCTGCTCTGCGGACATGAGATCCAGGAGTGACGTTACAGTCGTAGGCGGTACCACAGGGGCATCAGGGTTGAAAGAAAGATGGCCCACGGAAGACGGACCGACACCTGCAGTCGACGGACCAGTAGAAGACGGACGAGCACCATCAGCAGACGTACCGGCAGCAGCAGACGGACCGACAGCAGCAGACGCAGACGGAAAGTACGTGGCAAATTGCTCCCACAAGGACGACAACGCCTCGTGCAGCTACGTAAGCTGCGACCTAACATCATCGTCTGTCCGGGCCACGGGAGGAGGCGGTGTCGGTGGAAATCTCTGCATCACCATATGCAATGGCCCTAGGGAGCCGACTCCGTACAGGAACCCTTTCTTAAAGCCGCCGACGGTATCTACGAACAAGTCGTTCCGAGCGGCCAAAGAAGAGGGCATCTGGAAGGGCGTCGTTTCACCGACATCCTCGATGTCGGTTAACTGAGCCCGACTAAGGGCCTCACGATACGCAGCCTATCAAATAAATGTGTTTATATTATAAGATTTACCAAAGTTGTAATCTAAATACTATGTTTCACTAAGTTAAGTATGAATCCTAAGTTTACCTAAGTTATAGTCTGAATACTTTTAATTCTAACGTTAATCTCATAAACATAAGTACTAACATCAGTCTCCTTGGCCCTCTCGTCGACGAAGCTTCCGTCCTTCCGTCTTTTGTGCGTATGCTGGAACACGTCGTGCATGGTGACCGATTCTGGCGCCCTTCCCTCCTTCACAGTCCGTTGGACCTGCATACGAAATTTTCGTAGAAACTAATTAACTCCTTTAATTGATAATACCTAATTCGATAGTGAAATAAATTTACGGTTGCTTACCAGATCTGCAAGTGTCGCTGCGTAGGACCTTGATCCCCCCGTATGAAGGCCCGCGGTAGATCGGTTCACCTTCGTCTTCTCCGATTTCTCCTTGTACGCAGGGGTATCCATCATGCCTAAGATGTCCTCATAATACTCCTGCCGGATCCAATTCGGCCTCGTATGCCCCATTTTTAGGTCATGAATCATATCCCGTATCTTCTTCGAGCAAGCGCTTCTGTAGGTCCTGCGGATCCCCTCATCGTGATGGAGGGGGCACCAGTACGTTGTCTAACATAGAAAATCAATTATCACGTAATTTAAAAATGGTTGATTAAAGAATCACATAGACTTAACCAAAAGATATAGATATATACCCTCAACTCGTCGAGCCAGACGTACTGCACGTTTGGGGGCACCGACGAAAAGTTGAGGTAGGGACCGTGGAAGTTAGCCCTGATAATTTCTCCAAGGGCCCTGCCAACATTAAACGGAAAAAACCTACAAAGAAGAAACGACTGGATTATTAACTTGAATAAATGAAAGAAATTTAATAAATTAACTTAAATTTACTTACGAGGTCCCCGCGGGCCATAGCTCTCGTCGGAACTCGCCTCTCGGCCTCTCTGGTGCCGTCGGAGGATCCGCGGGCCCGCGTATGTACTCCCCAGTATCCGGATGGAACCGAGTATAGAGGTACTCCGGGGCCCACTGTGTAGTAACTGGGACATCCCCTGGTGGATCCGCTGCTGGTGGTTCCGATAGCGGATCGGATCCGCTAGCAGATCCGGACTCATGCCTCGATGAAGTGGTCGATCGAGGGCGGGATGCGTCTGTGTCCGGGGTATTCTCCGGGTCGGGCTCGCTCGATGGAGTCACATCCCGGGAACTTTGAATGCGACCACGACCACCAGCACCAGTACGACCACGACCCGCACCACCACCACCACCACCACGACCAGCACCACGACCACGGCCAGCCATCATGACCTGTAAATAGAACACATAAACATAATTAACAATATAAAAGTGTAAATGGATATAAAAAACTAAACTAAAATATACATACCACCAGTAGGAAGACGAGTGCCGCCGCGACGAAAAAGAGTAGGAGTGCCATCTGCAATAAGTAAATAATCGAATGAAAAAAACATGAATTCACGTAATTGCTTTTATGAGGTCAAACTTAATTCACGTAATTGGAATTATTTTTAATATACAACAATATTTAACCTAATCATCGTCTTCGTTCTCATCCTTGGCCTCGTCTTCATCATCATCCTCCTCATCCTCATCCTCATCCTTATCTTCATCGTCGATTTCATCTGTATCCTCATCCCCATCAAATTCTTCTTCTTCTTCTTCTTCTTCTTCGTCTTCTTCTTCTTCTTCTTCTTCTTCTTCTTCTTCTTCTTCTGTCTCAAAATTTGGGACAAGATGCCTCTTTCTCCCCTGGTTGACAGCTAAGTCTTGTTTATCAACCTCTTCCTCCCCTCTATTTTCCTCAACAATATCTTCAATATCCATTGTATCTGAGTGTTGTCCCAAGTATTAGGACTTTTCGATCTAGTCCTCTTGGTATGCTGGGTCTCCAACGTTGAATGTATTTCTAGATTTAATCTTGCATACTGCCCACCAGTCAAATCGATCTCTACGACGCCTTGGATAGCTTGTATAGTAGACTTGAACAGCCTGATTTGCTATCGAAAATATATCGGACCCTTTATACCTCCTGCGATGATTTATATCGACGAATCCAAATTGTTTATCGATTCTCCAACCGATATTTGGTGTCGTATCGAACCACTCACATTTGAATATCACAATATGCATATCATATGGGCCAGTATATTGTAAATCTATAATATCCCGAAGCACTCCATAATAGTCAAAGTCCGGCTCGTCGTCATAGATGGTGCCTCTTATGTAAACACTGAAATCCTTGGTATTGATGCCGTCATTGATAAATTCGACATTTATAGCATTCTGAGTTGACTTAAACCTGAAGCCATTAACGACATAGCCTGGCCAAGTCTTTATTTGCTTCTTCGGTCCCAGTGCCAGATAACGAACACTCTCATGAGTGAGTGTTGTTTCAGGCAATAAAACCTGTAAACAAATATTTATAATTTAAATGTTTCAGATTATATATTAATAATCTCAATTATAATCACAGTTACTTACGTATTTGCGAAACCATGACGGAAATGTACAATCAACCTCTCTTTGAAGTCCCTCATCGGTAATATCGGGTCTCCTCATTTTGACTTCATCTCTAAATACACTATTAGCGAAAATAAGAATACATAAGTGTAGTCACTTACTTCATCAAATTCGAGATTATAACGAGTGAAAGTGTACTGACTTACTTCTCCAAATCTCTCACTTCTTGTATGTCACAGTTTAACAAGACATATCGGTGAGTGGCATCATACTCGTCGTCTGTCAACCACCGTCTTTTACTAGCCCCAACAGGCTTGCCCCTTACATTGAATCTTCCTCCATCCTCAACGTCCTCGTCATTCCTTTGAGGTCTATTTCGATTTGTTTTAACATGAGTATCGAAATAAATGGAGCAGAAGTTTGACACCTCTTCGATAAGATATGCTTCGCATATCGAAGCCTCTATATGAGCTTTGTTGCCAACTTTCTTCTTTAGATGGTGTAGGTATCTAGAGAGACAAATTACCTTGAGAATTAAGAAAGAATTTTAAAATCCACTGAAATTCAGCTTAAATTATATCGATATTTATGTACCTTTCAAATGGGTACATCCATTGATAATGAACAGATGCACCGACACGGGCTTCGTATGCTAGATGAATCGGTAGATGCTCCATGCTGTCGAAGAAGCCATGAGAAAATATTTTCTCCAACTTACAAATTGTTAAGATAATCTTCTCCTCAAGTTCAACCATGTGTTGCACAGTCAACTTAGTTGAACAAATATCCCTAAAAAATATTGATAGTTCGGCCAATGGAACCCATACAGCAGAAGGCAACAACTCTTTCAAAGCAATGGGCAGTAATCTTTTCATAAACACGTGGCAATCATGACTCTTCATTTCCGTTAGCTTGTATTCATTGAGGTCAACGCATCTAGACAAATTCGACACATAGCCGTTGGAAAATCTTAAAGTAGATACCCACTTGCAGATTATTAATCTATCTTCCTTGCTCAATGTGTATTATGCTATCGGCTTACTTAATTGTCCAGCAGCTCTCCTTTGTATCAAGTTCAGATAAGGACGCTTGCATATCTCGACAATGTCTTGTCTTGCTTTTGGATTGTCCTTCGTCTTTCCTTTAATGTCCATGACGGTATTGAAGACATTATCGAACACATTCTTTTCGATATGCATAACATCAAGATTATGCCTTATAAGATTATCTTTCCAATAAGGCAAGTCCCAGAAGATACTCCGTTTGGTCCAGTTATGGGTTTGTCCGAATCCATCGACACGATTGTTCGATGGATCTTCCATTACAGTGGGCAAATCCTTTACATCTTTCCAAATATCGTATCCCGACAATCTGGCAGGCGGATGAGAAAATTCTTGTTTTCTAACTCTGAATGCGTCCTTGTTCTTTCTCCAAGGATGACTCGCGGGCAGAAATTGACGATGACAATCAAAGAAAAAAGTTTTTCCTCCATGCTTAAGACGGAACGCCTTACTATTTTGCATGCATATCGGACAAGATAGGGTGCCGTGAGTACTCCATCCCGACAGCATACCGTATACGAAAAAATCATTGATTGTCCACATCAGTGAAGCTCTCATCTGAAAGTTTTGTTTCCTGGAAATATCATACGTCGTGACGCCGATCTCCCACAGCTGTTTTAGCTCATCCACCAACGGCTGTAAATATATATCGATATTCTTCGTCGGATTTTTGGGACCCGGTATGATAGCTGTCAAGAACATATAAGGAGTCTTCATACACATCCATGGTGGCAGATTGTAAGGGGTCAGAATGACCGGCCAGCAGGAGTATTGAGATCCCGACTGCCCGAAAGGGGCGAATCCATCAGAACATAGCCCCATGCGTACATTTCTGGGCTCTGCAGCAAAATCTGGATGGCAAAAATCGAAATATTTCCACGCCTCTCCATCCGAAGGATGTGACAATTCTCCATCGTCCTTTGTGCGTTCTTCGTTGTGCCACGTCATGTGTTCTGCTGTATTCTGAGACATATACATCCTCTGCAAGCGCTTCGTGATCGACAAGTAATACATATACTTGTAAGGACGTCGTTTTCTAGTTGACTTTCTTTTTCCCCTGACTTCCTTGTAACGATCCGTATTACAGAAGCGGCAACTTTCTACATCCTCGTTCTCCTTGTAGTACAACATGTATCCGTTGCGACAACAATCTATCTTGTCGTACCCCAGTCCCAGTTGTTGGACCATCATGTTTGACTTGTAGAAGTTTTTTTGAAGCTCTTTTGATTCCTTCGGTAACACCTCCTTCATTAGTTGTGTAATCCGATCATAGCAAGTTTGTGGCAAGTTAAAATCGGACTTTATGTTCAACAACCGCATCATCACTGACAGTACGGAATGTAGATCACAACCAGGATATAAAGAAGTTTCAGCATCCTGAAACATATCATAAAACTCCTTCGCCTCGGGATTAGGATCCTCCGGATCAAATTAGGCCCTGCTGCGTCGTACACCATATCTCGTGCAAGGTTCTGCACGTCTCCATAATCAACGGAGCATTCGTCGTCATCGACGACAAAATTCGCTGCAGCATTATCATCAAAAGCATAAGTAGCAGCATTCGCAACCTGTCTTTCGGCATATAGTTCACCTTGCGATGACCACAGGCCGTAATCACGTACTAAACCCTTACGGGTCAAATGATCTCTTACACTCACCACTTCTTCGTAACGTCTATTGCGACAATTATGACATGGACACTTGATTTTGTTACCGTCCATAAACTGAGCTTTGCTCATGGTATACTTAAGAAACACTTCCACGCCTGCCTGAAAATCGTCACTCACACCTATTCTGCTCTCGTGTTGTCGTTTGTACATCCATGTACGATCAATGAAATAACGATCCATCACAGATTAGATGTAAAAATCTGTATAGTAAGACAAACTAAACAGAATTAGTATATAATCATATAACTGGTGGATCCGCTAGTATTCTAGCTCGAGAAGAGAAAAATCTAAATACAGTTGTTACTAATAGTTCGATACCGATAGTGCGATACCGATACCGATAGTGCGAAACCGATACCGATACCGATAGTTCGATACCGATAGTTCGATACCGATAGCATGGTTTAAAGTATCGGCCGATACCGATCCGATACGGCCGATACCGATACGGTTTGGCATGTTCCGATCCGATACCGACCGATACCAAATATTGACCGATACCGACATTGGGGGTCTTTGTTCCGGTCAATTCGGCAAAACCAATCGGTAAGGGTGACTACTATTTCATATAATTTCAAAACTACTAAAAAATAACGCTGAAATACTTAAAATTATGCCTAAATGTATAAAATATATGTTTTTAAATGTAAATAATTTATTAATAATTATTTGTTTTTCGATACCAAAGTCCGATACTCCGATACGATACCGTCGATACTACCGATATCGCCGATACCAATACTCATAGGAATAGTCCGAAACCGATTCCGATACCGATATTGTGAACCTTGACCGATAGTGCGATACCGATACCGATACCGATAGTACGATACCGATACCAAACTGAGTCAATCTATCTATTTCTAAATTGCAAGAGTCCACTTCTAGGATATGGGAGCTATATCCTAAATATCTAGTCTAAAATTAACTTGGTTAGGATACTAGAGTGTCCTTATTATCTAGCAAGCACTACCTTAGTCTAGTCACACTAGCATTAATTACCTATAATTCCTACCATGTCTACAATCACACATTACACCCCAAGCCGTCCTGCATGCTAATAGGCATGGTAGGCCTGCCTTTCATTCCTCACTCTCTAAAGCACACATACACATATATATGTATATCACAGTTAGATGTATAGATATATCTATACATCTATATAGAAGCACACAACTGACTTATGCAGATGAAGAACTTGCACTGTCCTTGACACAGTGAACATATACACCATGAACCCAAACTCTATATTCACATTTACTAATCCAAACACCACCAAACTAATGGATAACACCCAATATGGATAACACATTATTTAGCCAATATATAAACTCAGATGAATTTGATAAGCAAAGCCCCCCGTCGCCCCCGACCAAAGCCCGCCGCCCCAAGCCCGCCGCGCAGCCCCCGACGCCCCTACCCCAAGCCTGCCGCCCAGCCCCCGACGCCCCCGCCCCAAGCCCGCCGCCCAGCCCCCGACGCCCCCGCCCCAAGCCCGCCGCCCAGCCCCCGACGCCCCCGCCCCAATCCCCCGACGCCCCCGTCCCAATCCCGCCGCCCAGCCCCCGACGCCCCCGCCCCAAGCCAGCCGCCCAGCCCCCGACGCCCCCGCCCCAAGTCCGCCGCCCAGCCCCCGACGCCCCCGTCCCAAGCCCGAATGTCCCCAAGCCCGCCGTCCCCGCTGCCCCTACGTCGACACCGCGACACAGAGAGAGAGAAAGAGAGATCGAGAGAGAGAGAGAGAGAGAGAGAGAGAAAGAAAGAGGGGGAGATTACCTTCGGAAGAGAGAGAGGAGAGGACGCCGACGCCGTTCACCGAAGCCGCGAGAGAGAGAGAGAGAGATTGAATTTGGGGGGAATGCTAAAAGTTTCCCCCGCCTTTTCATTTAAGTCTGGAACGTAAATTTAGCGACGGAATAGCGACTGCTCATATTCCGTCGCCAAGTAGTCGCTATTATTGATTATCCGACTGAATATCCGTCGCTACGTAGTCGAAGATATGTCCCGCCAATTCTCTACACAATTCCCGCCAAATAATCGACTACGTAGCGACGACTGGGGATCCGTCGCTATAACACCGACAGTCTAGCGACGGATGTGCGACCTTTTCTCCTCCTAAAATTAAAATAAAAATGACAAAGACGTGTAGTTGGTAATCAGTCGCTGAGCGGCCACGAAACCGTCGCTAACACGACGAAAAAATTTCGTCGCTAAATATCCGTCGCTAATTGAGTGTATTTTGGTAGTGAATTCCCATGATTAGCCGTTGTGACTCTTTGGTTCAGCTCGTCGCTAAGGACTCAATATCCCCCTGATCGCGAGGTCTCTTTTACCTCAGGGTGCCCTAATCTCTCCTAGGCCGAGTGGTTCAAGGCGCCCCAAGAATCCACCCGAGAGACGATATTTGTGCACAAATTTTTCGAGACCAATGCGTATGCTCTAGCATTTCTATTAGATGAAACAGATTTTGATCAGATCTTTCAGATATACGACACGTTCATTTTGTGCCTTAGCAGATATACGACACGTTCATTTCGTGCCTTAGCAGATATGTGACACGTTTATTTCATGCCTTAACAGATGTACGACACGTTCATTTCGTGCCTTTCTTCTCTTCGGAACACATAGCCCAACAGCTTCTCTCTTTTCTTATCAAGCATGACAATGAGTCATATTCAAAACAAAGATCTATATTAGCATGGCAACATCTCATTTGATTTAACATAGCAAACGTTCATTTCTTTTTATCAGGCAACAATCTTTCTTTAGCATACAGGCATCAGTTCATTTATTTTCTTGTTCTTAGCATGGCAGCATGTGGATTCTCTCATAAGCATACTCAACGATTTCAATCTTGTTATTAGCAATAGTATTCAATCAAAAACTCAGATTTTTATTAGGCGTAAATGAATCATAAAATGAGTCTTTGTCCACTCACCCAGATCAATCGTCTTCTGTTGCAGAGTCAGCAATCTGATTTCTCGGTTTATCTAGTGCCTTCGCGGAGCGGGGCACTACAATGTTGCTCATGAACTAAATATCATGCTTGAATAACTAGTCTAACCCAGCTATAGCCCAAAATGGCTTGTGATGCCAGTGACCTTCACATATACAAACTACACACACTAAATGATAAAAATTGATAGGGAAGAACATGGTAAGTCGCACATTGTACGGCATGCTCTATCGTGGATAAGTTCTAGTGTAAATTATATTATGCCTATCATCTGCTTGTCTGAAATATATTAGGATGGCTAGAAAGATCACAAATTAAGGCAACAAATTCTTGAACCAAATGAGAGCGTAATATATAATTAGTCACTCGCCAGTACAACGTACAATGTACAGATCCTCGCTCTCCACAGGTACCTCGGATCATCAAGAGTGTGCCACCTAACTCAAGGCGACACTTAGAACATTTTGAAGCCAAAGCTTGAAGCTGGTTTTTTGAAAACTCCACATTCAGTCCAAGAAATGTCTCGACTTCTCTCGATAGCAGGTGGCTGCAGTATTTTGTTGTAAATAGAGGAATGTAATGTATGGAGCGACTATCTCATCAACGTTTATTTTGTAATCGAGTCATGTTGTAAGCCCGTGCGGCAATGATTGTAGTGGAGTCTTGTAAGTGATGTCTATTATCAATGAAAAGAAAACAAAATTATGTCTTAATGTGTTGTTCAATTTCTCTACGTACTTTATTAGATGCTTGTGTTTCGGATAACCTTATGACTATGCCTTGTGCGATCGCAACTTAGGTTCGCACGGCATCACGTCCGGGGACGACTATCGATTCTACGGAATCGGGGCATGACAAATCTAGTTGGTAATTTAGTCCCACATATGATAGGAGGTGAGATCACGAGGAGTAAATAATTGGGATTAGTTCACGCCTTACATGAAAAAAAAACTTAAGGCATATGGGTCAATCTAATATTGCACCTCATGGGCCAACTCTGGTTCGGATCACACCGTGTTCCCAGTATCTGGTATCAGAGCCGAATGGAGAGTTCTGCAAAAGCATTGTGGGAGAAGTTTCATTTTGAAAGGAAGAATGGTTGAACAATTCGATGTTCTGCTCTGTAGACATGGTTGCCATGTAGACATGGTTACCCGATCATACGAGTGTTCATCTGCTTCACGTGTCACGTGTGGTGTTTTGCTCCGTAGACATGGTCGTCAGATCATACGAGTGTTCATATGTTCCACGTTTTCATAGATAGTTCTGCAAAAGCATTGTGGGATAAAGCATTCGTTGTATGAAAAGAAGAATGATTTGACAATTCGGTGTTTCACCACGTGTCTATGGTCTACAAAAGAATTGTGAAGTTTTCAACCTTCCAATCTATCTATTTTGCTCCATAATTTTCTCATTCTCGTCTTAGATCTAGCTAAGCGTCTGGAAAAGGCTTGCACGAGCCTTCGAGTAGAAAACCTGTGTGCCGTATGGATCGAAGTGTAGGCAAAGACATTAAGTCCGTGACACCGAGGTATCTTAGACCAGATAAGTGTCGGTCGGCCCACAACACATGCATGTCCTAGCCCATACATATCGTCGCCCAATATGAAGTCCATCGTGTCATGGACCACATGTAGTGCTGGTATGAGATTTTCCACCCTTAAGGCCAAACTGTTCCAGCCCTCTACAGTGCATTGGCTTGATAAGCCCGGCCCAAACACATCCCAACCCACCCAAATATGTGCCAGATCAGCTAGCCCACTTGACAACTGGCAAAATTATTGAGAATGTATAGAATATGTTTGTTTAACTTTTAAATGATTGATTTGAGACGTGGAGAACTTTTTTTTGAAAAATCGTGTTTGAATTTGTTAATCTATCCACCTTTTTCGGGGTATCACGATAGTGAGAGTTGTTTCATCTACTAATCGGCTTTTATGTTGTGTACTGACCCTAGGAAAGTTGGACTTTTATTAAATCCAACATAAGGGTGTTTTTTTTTTTTTGTACACATAGTACTGACTACTGAGTATTTTAAAGTACTCAAATAAGTATCAAATCCAATAACTTAAGATATTTGTTTTTATACTTTAAAGTGCTCATCACTACTATATATAGTAATATTTTTTATAACCGATAAAATGTGAACCCAAATATTTATTTTATAATTTACCATTTAGCTTGTAACTGCAAAAAAAAGCCAATATTCAACAAATTTAATTATTATACAGCATGTCCAAACAACCATAATCCTTCCTACTATCTTTTTCTTTAGTTCTATAAACAAAAACAAAAAACTATTTTTAAACTTTTCAAAAATTAAATAATTTGGTGTCCAAAATGGTCATTTAATTTAACAATTAACAATAATTTCTACTACCAAAAAAAACTTGCTTTAAATTATGGAAATTTTTGACTTTAGTCCCACTTATTAATATAAATTTGTACTTACATATTTTTTTGTGTTTATTAGACTTACATCACACTTCTTATCACAGAAAACATTTATTTTGTCAGGTAAAGTATCCGTTTTGTGACAAAAAAAAAATCGTGACAAAAAGTGTGATGCAAGTCAAATAAACACAAAACGTGAGATGTAAGTACAAATTCATATTAATAAGTAGGACCAAAATCAAAAAAAAAAACTTAAATTATTAAATAATTTTTAATTTTATTGTTATTTGAAGGTAAACTTAAGAATGTAATAGTTTTATAATGTGTTGATAAAAGTATTTGATGGTGAATTTATATATTTTTTTTAATTTATTTGTACTAGTAAATTTGCGTTTAAAATAATATATCATACAATTTTAGGGAATGTATTTTAGAGTGATACAAAAATAAACAATAGCACCTTAAAGTACTTTATACTTGAAAAAAAAAAAAAAAAACAACATTTGTACTTCAAAATACTAGAGGGTTGGGACAGTTTGGCCTTAAGGGTGGAAACAAACAACATTTCGCATTTTAAAATGCGAAACACATACACTTGGGCATCTCCAACCCTATTGTGACTTTGGAAAAAAAATCATTTCTTAAAAAAAAAAAAACTTGTCCTTTCTCCAATCCTATTGCGTCACATAGGAAAAAATGACAACTTTTTTTTTTTCAAAGTCACAATAGGGTTGGAGATGTTTTTGAACGGACTTTTCAAAAAAATTTGACTTAATTGCAACTTGATACACTCAACTATTTTATTTTTTCACTTAATACCCTAAATTTTTTTACTCAACAACTTAAAACTATCAACTATTGAATATTTTCAAATACATACCAAAATATATATATATATATCGAAGGTGGGAGGGGGGGGTGGGGAGCGAGAGGAGGGGGCACAAGTGAGGGCGGCCGAGGGGGCGCAGAGGAGGGGGCATGGGATAGGAAGACCGGAGGGAGGGAGGCGTGCAGGTGGGAACGGCCGAGGGGGACGGCGGGAGGAGGGGGGAGGGGGCAGCAGGTGGGTGAGGGTGAGGAAGAGAGATAGGGGAAGGATATTTTTGAAAAAAAATTCTAAGTTATCAAATTGTAAAAAAAAAAAGTAGGATATAAAATTAAAAAACGATAATAGTTTAGGATATCAAGTTGTAATTAAACCAAAAACTTTAATGAGAAGTTTACCAAACAGCTTTTGGAAATGGTTTCCAAAACATAAACAGAAGCAGCCAAGTTAAAGCAATCCCAAACCCAGACTTAGACTTCTCATCTTTATCTGTAATAGAATGAAAGATACATGCAACTTTCAGACAATATTTTCAATTACATGCTAATCTTCTATCGATCATATATCTAAATATTAATAACTAAGGCTGTAGAATGAAAGATACATGCAACTTTCAGGCAATATTTTCAATTACATGCTAATCTTCGATCCTATATCTAGATATTAATAAGTAACTAATGGTGTATTTGGAACCTTTTGAGGAGAGTAAGGAAATTTTGAGGGAAAGGAAAATGGAGGAGAATAAAATGGAGGAGAAATTAATTTTTCCTTCACTTGTTTGGATAACCAAAAAGTAGGAGAAATTTTTTTTTAAAAATATTGTTTTGTTTATTTATGAAGATACAATTACCATTTAGTCCTTGATTTTTTCAAATCATAATTAATACTTACTTTATTGAAGGGTAGTTGGATAATTTTTCTCACAATCCTCTCAATCCTCTTCATTTTCCTCCCACTTTTGGGAAAAAAAATTTTGAGTGGGACCCACCTGAATTTTCCTCTCACATTCCCCTCCCTCATTTTTCCTCCCCCTTTCCAAACACCACTACTTTTAATTTTCCTCCCACTTTTCTCTCAACATTTTCTTTCCCCCATTTTCCACTCTTCCAAAACAATACCTAAGGGTGAGTTTGATTGCAAAATAGAAAATAAATAGGCTTAATTGCACTTTGATACCCTCAACTATTTGAGTTTTACAACTTGATACCCTAAACTTCTTTACTCAACAACTTAATATCTCAACTATTTTTTTTTCAACTTCATACCTAAAATTTTAAAATTTTCGAAAATGCCCTTATCCCTTCCCTCTTCCCTTGGAGTGTTAGAATACCCATCACTCTCAAGGTTCAAGAAACCCTAACCCTCGATTTCATTGATCAGTAATTTTCTTTATGCTTGGGCGCTCTTTATAATTGGTGAAGTGGAAAAGAGTAGTTGTACTATATGCCCATTAATTATCATCTTCAACTTCAATTGATGGTATCTTCTTCTCTTGTTGAAACCATACATAACATGAAAATGACAGTAAAAAGAGTTAATTAGCTATAGCAAAAAAAACACATCTCGGAGGAGAAGAAAATTAATGGCAGCCTCGTCGTCGAGCTCCTCCAACTCCCCCTATGCCGCCTGAAGTTCCTCCGCAGGAAGTGCATGACGGGCGCCCCCTACTTCCCGCCCAAGGAGCCACAGAAGTTCGCCAATGTCCACAAGATCTTCAGCGCCAACAACGTCACCAAGCTGCTCAACGAGCTCCTCCCCCACAGAAGTTCGCCTCCCTCCCCTCCCCCCCCTCCCTCCCGCTTCCGTCCACCCTCCCCCAGCCCCCCCCCCCACCCCCCCCCCCCCCCCCCCCCCTCCTCACACGCTGTCTTGCCCTAGGGGGGAGAGGCGGGGGAGGGTGGCCGGAGCGGGAAGGGGGGGGGGGGGGGGAGCGGAGGAGGCGGCCGGAAGCGGGAGGGGGGGTGGTTGGCCGGAAGCGGGAAGGGGGGGGGGGGGGTTGGGGGATAATTTTAAAGTTTGACCATGGGTATTTTCGTCCAAAAAAAATTTCGGATATCAACTTGTTACAAAAAAAAAGTTTAGGATATCAAGTTGAAAAAAACGGGAATAGTTGAGGGTATCAAAGTACAATTAAGCCTAAAAAATATGTAAAAAAAAAAAAATCAACGAAATTATTTTTACTAAAGAAAATATTCCATGAAGATTTGAAATTTTCTTATGAAAAAATTAAATTGGGTGTTTGATTGTCATTTCCATGAAAATTGATATTTTTCTATTGGTTGGACCAATTTCATTGTCCACCATTTTAGAAGAAAATATAAAAACTAATAATCTTTTGGAAAATAATCCCATGAAAAATATAAGCTGTCAAACACTACATGTCAAACACTACAATTGGTGAAAATTTTGTTATAAAAATATTTTCCTCGTTTGGTTCGCGGAATGGAAGGGAAAGGAAATCAATTCCTTGTCATTTCCTTTCCTTTGGTAAATTTTAATTTCCACTGATTTTCCTTTCCAATGTTTAGAAATGCCAAAAATTTTGGAAAAGAAAGTGACTACATGTGAAAAAGTGATTCCTTGCTTAGACTGATGGAATTACTTTCCCTCCTAATTTTCCTTCCATTGAAAATCATTTTCCTTTCCTCCTCAATTCCTTTGGCACCCAAACATAGAAAAGTAATCACTTTCCTTTCCCAACCCGGAGATTCCGCGAACCAATTAGTATCAACTACCACCACTAATGCTAGTTAATACAACATTAGGTACCAATAGAAGCTTGCCTGTAAAATGACAGAAATAGTCGTCAAGTTGGTGTCATTGGCTCCCCCACATACTTTTCCACGACGAAAACCCAGGTCTTCGTTAGAACACCGGGGAAAAAAAAATCAAGAACACTATAAAAGCGAACGTTCCCTTGATGACCAAGACGAGTTTCTAGTCGGACTCTGACAAGTAACGCTAACAAACATACCGGGTGGCTTCTGCTCAAGTCGCCACCTGAAGCCTGTCTGATAGATAAGAAGACTGAACACCCACACTTGGGACAGCTGAGAAAATTATACGGAAACAGAAGAAATGGAATGGCCAACATAATGTACTCCAGGTTGCCAAGAGAAGGGAGCAACAGTATCCGAAACAAAATAACAAATCTCAAATTTGTCTCACGTATATACACGTTTGTGGCTGGAGAGGCCCACAGCCACCACAATTGCCAAGCCACGCAACATATGTATATTACACATTTCTCCTGTAACTGTTTAAAAAAGAACCTCCTCATGGTTGGTGTAGGAAAGTTGTCCGGTTGCTGCAACACCTCGTCTTGCCAAGGTGAAAGTTCCTCAACCCCAGACAAATCCCTCGGCAAAAGTCTGGGCACTGCACAAGAAATATATCCATTATCACATCGCATAAAATCTCTCGAAGCTATATAGTCTAAATCAAGTGTTCCTTGCCCTTCTACGTTTTTTTTATAATTACGATCCTTAGCTATACCGAAATAAAATAAGAGTGTTCTATGATGGTTTCAGCCTTTCAGGAGACGAGAAAACTATCCTTGCCATTAACTAAAGAAAATCTCAGTTCAGAGATGTAGAAAATGTCAATTATATCGCATCAACATTCAACAGCATAATAAGAGAGATCATACAAGCTACATAACTGCCACGTGAACAGGATCAACCGGCACTAATCTATCTTCAGCATAAACGAAAAACTATATAAAATTAAGTATAGTACCTCCTTTAGAGCCTGCCATCTCAAGATTTTTCCAAGTAACTACGAAATCGTTCTACTTTTCCAGTGACTTCTAAAATACGTTCACAAAGGAATGCACCTCCCTCTGGACATCTCCTTCTCTTCCTCGCACGGAATAAGCAGTCTTGCGTGTCGAACACATAAGAAGCCTGTGTATATTCATTTAATAGGCACATGGCAAAGCATGAGTTACGAATAATATAAAGTAACAAATATATCTATATCATTTGGGGATTTAAATAAATGATCAAAATTTGACACAGTGAGCTTCATTCTATATACCTTTGAGGTACATGATACTTTGCATTCCAAACCATTTAGTAGTAGAGTCCCCTCCATGGCTTTCATAATCTCATCAGTTCCAAATTTTCGTTTATTCCTGTAATTACACACATTGACACTGCTGAGGGGGCATTCCAATTACATCAACTCAAGATCGTCATGATCCACTCTCCTTACCTTCTCATGAAGACACCATTTATCTCCTTATCATCTGAAACACTTGACAATAACTCGTTGTACAGGTATGCAGTGAAACTAGGATCTATAGAAACAGCTGTCAGCTCGGGTTTCTCATGTCCATATTCCATCAGCTGGATAGACAGTCGGGTTGGATTCGAGGACTGCAAAAATGATCAAACATCATAAGACTCTAAACTTAAAAGCCTTATTCAGCTATTAGATTTTAATATTTTATTGAACATACAGGAGGAATGCCCGAGTTTCCTAAAAAACATAGTTACAATCATCCTCAGACCTGCAAAAGCAGGCTGATGATTGTTTTTGGATACTACATTAACTAGCATTGGCAGTCCTTTCAGTGCAGTCAGTTGTAACCAGATGTAGTAGCCAAATTTGAAAGAAAGGAGAAACTGGGTTTCACCACTAGGAAAAAGAAGGGTGCAGAAATAATTATCCTTTCATTCAATGAACTAAGGGGATGCATGGTTAGTAGCAACTGCTAATTCAATAGCAACTACAGTATTCATGGTTTAAAGTATCGGCCGATACCGATACGGTTTGGCATGTCCCGATCCGATACCGACCGATACCCGATACTGACCGATACCGACATTGAGGGTCGTTTCCGGTCAATTCGGCAAAGAAAATTAAACGAAAAAAAATACAAATCAGCAATGGTTTAAAGCATAATAAAGTTGTAAAATCATGTAAAAGAAGAAAATCAATCTATTGTATGTAAACCAATCGGTAAGGGTGACTAATATTTCATTTAATTTCAAAACTACTAAGAAATAACACTAAAAACACTTACAATTATGCCTAAATGTATAAAATATAAGTTTTTAAATGTAAATATTTTATTAATAATTATTTGTTTTCTGATACCAAAAAATCCGATACTCCGATCCAAAACCGCCGATACTACCGATATCGCCGATACCAATACTCATAGGAATAGTCCGATACCGATACTGTGAACCTTGTGAAGAATTCTATTCACTGTATAGATAGATGTACTTCCAGATGCAGTAGTTGTCATTTCAAATATACACAGTGAAGTGGACCAAAGGAGGAAAAAGTAAATTCAGAACTTGGAAAAGGTCAGTTAATTATCTAAGTAAGCAAGTGTTGCAAGTTAAAGGTGGATTCGGCACCGCATTGATGTTGTCAAATAGCTTCATTTGCAATTGAAGCCAATTCGATTGGGACTACAAATGCAGCATTTATGCCCATCTTACAACTACATATTCTGTAAATATGGAGAAAATTCATCAAACCAACCATGTGAACTCTTTCATCTGCTTCGAGAAGCCATCAAACCTACAGTCCCTACCGGTAACTAGATAAGACTGGGCAAAGAGAGAAAGTAGGAAACATACACATTCAAAACGGTATACGCTCTCATCATGAAGGAGGGCCTGAGCATTTTCATGATAAACTATATCAAAAAATCTTACAGGCCACCTTGACTTCTCATATTTATAGAGTTGAAGAAGCTTAATGTCCATTTCATCTGTCGAGATTGCTTGAAGCTGCAATGGACGTAAATTCATCAACAAAGTAACTTTTGAAGCAGAAAATCACAAAAAAGGACATACCTGCTTCACAACTTTATGTATCAGTTTGTCCAAAGTGAAAAGAACATAGGACTGGGTTCCAATGATAGCACGGCAATCATCTTCAAACTTTGTACTGTCAGCAGAACCATCGAGTAGATTGTATAGTGCACTCATAAATCTGCAGAAATTCAGATAAATGAAACCATTCTTATACACGTGCTCATATTCTCTCAAGGCAGAGGGGAAAAAAAATCAGCAAAGACATGAACATAAATTACTTGGCATATAGTTCAGGAGGTCTTGAATCCTTCGAAGATCTCCATTTCCTTTCAGAAGTTGCTGAATTTGTCTTCGCTGAGAGTATCCTATCATATAAAGTCTGCAATAAAATAATATCATAAGATATGAACAATTATGTCAAATATGCATCTAAAAAAATCTGCATATACAAAAATATGTTCTCACCTGGTGAAGCCGATAAAGCACATAGAACGAATCATTCCCATAGAATATGCGTGAGTCATTGTCCTTCTTGTCATGTACGGTCGAAGGCACAAGCTTTGCAAGTGGTTTCACTGTGTATAAGAAACGCTCCGAGAATGGTAATGATGTAATTTCTCCCTCTGCGTCATGTGCATCAGCCATTCCCTCAGCCACAGCCACAGCCTCAGCCTCAGCCTCAGCCTCAGCATCAGCCTCACCCTCACTTCCAGCCTTGGCATCCTGATCTTCATCCTCCTCCTCCACTTGATCTTCACGAGAACAATCTTCACCATCAGCTGACTCACTGCCTGAAACTTCTTCACCAGCCTCAGACGCATTTTCACTATCCTCTGTAGACCTTTGAGCACTTTCTTCACCCTCGTCGTCAGCATCTGCATCATTCTCTCCTCTCACCTCACCACAAGCTTCTTCTGCCAGCCTGACTTGATGTTTTCTGCCAGCAGAACCATCCTTCACTTCAGGCACAAAATCAATCCCAGCATCTTCGAAGGACACAAAGTTATCCTCTTCAAAATCCTCGTGTGGTGACAGCTCACCCTCTTCCCTCTCAACTTTAAAATTAGTACGAGTACCAGAACTCTCGGGGTATAGGTGGCCTTTGTTGCTTTCGGTAATGCAACCACCATTTGCAGATACTGGCCTCACACAATCCTCTCCCTGAATAACACACTAAACGATGTTAGTATGAATATGGAATACTACAATGAAGACAAACAAGTTTTCCT
The DNA here is from genome assembly GCA_029216955.1 of Iris pallida. Taxonomy (NCBI): domain Eukaryota; kingdom Viridiplantae; phylum Streptophyta; class Magnoliopsida; order Asparagales; family Iridaceae; genus Iris; species Iris pallida. The sequence continues at coordinate 15,875,517 of JANAVB010043418.1, read as the reverse complement.
CATGAAGTATTCCTGTGTGCAACTTGAATTCATAATACTAGAATAACTCAGCTTTAGAAACAAAGTTAGTGGGCTTCAAAAGTTCAAACATGAGTAAATCACAAAAGGTAGCAGAAAAACAGATAATCTGCATGTCATAAAATTCTGAAGCAAAAAAAAGAAGTGTTGCTGAGAACCACCGTAAGACTCGATGATTCTATCTAGTGCAGACAAAATCACCACAAAACCTTCTATTTGAGGCCGGGAAAGAAATAGGTATCTTATTAACATATCCTTGTAGCATAATATACTTGATCAAGGAGAAAAATTCAACAAAGTAATGATCATCCATGGACAAGCAACAAAGTCTCTCAGGCATCCCATTAAACAGTTCTGTGCAACCCAAATTTAGTGTATCTCTGAAACATTATTATAGGATAACCGGGATGCCAAGGGAAAAAAAAATAGTGTCGAATTGGGGCTTGATATCTGCATCAACTAGGATCTCATTCCTACTTTAAGGGGCTTTACATATTAAAAAACATGTAGTTATCAAGCTCACTGACTTGAGACATCTCAGTATAAGTAAATTATTCAACAAGAGGAAACACACAGGAGATGTTAGCCAAGATGCACAGGAACACAAACCCAGAGTGTGACTTTTAAGTCCTCAAACAGCTAATGACGACAACTAGTTGCTCACAGATTACACTCTACACGAAATTTCATGGTTACAGCTGGTTGCTCTTACAAACAAAATTCAAGTTTATATGCACCCAAGGAGGTCCCGAGAAATTTCATAATCGTCACTCACTGCTAATAGATTGTATTCCACAATAACTCTGAGGGCAACAAACAGTTAACAAGCCAATTCCCATGTTACATGAACCAATTGGGATCTTGGTCTACAAACCTAAAAGCATTTGTTATGACTAAAATGCTTACATAGCTATCTGTAACGTGGGCAAGACCCAGTAAGAAAAGTTAAATATTTTCTCACATAGAGTACAAGGTAACAAGACCATATGTGATGCTTAACTATTACTTGCTAATAACAAAGCAACTTATATTTACTATAGTACTTAAAAGCATATTCGAGGTACTTATGTCATAATAATGATATAAGAGGTGTTTAATCACATCTAGTGATACTCATCCCAACTAGATATTAAATCAAATAGTCCAACTACAGTACAGTTGAGCCAAATGAGATGTTTTCTTGTGTGAAAATTTGCACAAGAACAATTTGTAAATTAATAACAAATGAAAATTTTAAAAAATGATATACAAGGAGTGAAATAAACCATGGTTACCTGGAACGTAAAAAGCGCCAGAACAAGGAACAAAAAAAAGGGAACATGATACACCAAAGGTCCAGTACGCGGTAAGTTGGGTAGGCTTCTTCAGAACACTTACTAGGAGCATAGTATGTTTATCCGGAACATGGAATGATTTTATAGAATGAATAATATATAAAATATAATGTATATTTAAGATTCAAAACTAATTAAGTACCATAATATAGCATCATCAAAAAATTATTACTAAAAGCATATTTGTTATTCCAAACATCTTAGCAATATTGTCTTTTCAAAAAGAAGTAACAAGTCTTGCCAAATAGCTTTGTTGAAAGACACAACAGATGGATTTCCATGTTCTGTTACACCGACATTCACGTACTGGAAAGTGCGTTCTGGATTGCAAAATGCACACTTTATGGCGAATAAATTATGCAACAACACATTGCACCTAGAGATACTAAAATGATTCATCACTATTTGTATGGCCAAACTCTCGGGTCATTGCAAGCCTTAATCTCAACTTACGAAAAAAGGGTGTCCCTTTCGAATGGGACCACACTTGTGATGGTAACTTTGGCAGCCTAAAGGCCTATCTTCTGACCCCGCCTGTATCTCAATTCTAGTAACCATGAACTAAAGTATGGGATTCTCACTCTGGAATTCAAGTGCTACAGAGATGGATGCAATTCTCAGCAACACTGTATCATCTTGCCCTTGTGAAACTCTTTTCAGGTATAGGGAACTTGACATGTGTTACTAGGTTTTATAAACATAAACTGCATGATGTAAAAGTTCATTCTGTTGCCAGACTATTGGCCTTCTAGTTTTATGACGAGGCTCTCCTTGCTCACAACTATCATGGCTAGGAATTTGGCAAAAATACAAAAGATTGAGGCTAAGTTGACACCGGCTCAAGAAAAATTTATTCTTTTGTAGCTATGGATGGGAGAAGGCTTGAATGATGACACATGATGAAGATGATGAGAGAGAGAGAGAGAGAGAGAGAAGTAAATCAGAAAAAGTGTCTGAAATGGGATTTACCAATTCAAGCATAATTAGTATAAAACTATAAAGCAAGCTCCAGCACTCTCTGGGGATAATTTAACCATCAGTGAGCATTCAACATTTGAACTTATGATCTGCACAGCTTTTCCCCAAGAAACTATTTAAGCATAGTTCTTTAAAAGGTAAGATATAAATAGTGTTCCTCTATGCTTAGTTAAATTAAGTACTCTAAAGATTTCAGTCATCGAGATTTATCATATAACAGCCATGATTAGACTTGAATTTCATAGACATTTAAGTATTACATTAACCTCGACATTTCAACAAATTAGGCCCTGCATTTATAGGTAAATGACCACAATACATACCTTCATAATGGCCAAGTACATATAAAACCTCAAGTAAAATTATATATCAGAACATCTATCAATCTAAATGACTTTCAGCTTATAAAGTATATGCTGCAAATTGCATCTATAAGCGTCAACTACCAACATCACGAAAGAAAGAGAGTTTTTTACGACATTCAACAGAGGCCAGTTCATTAGGTAAAAAAGTTTACAGACAAATTTCATCACATGATACAGATTAACAACCAAGAAACTGATTGTTGACCTTACAACCTCAACATTCGGACTCAGAGGAAATATGGAAATAGAAAAAAGAGACTGAAAGATGAAACCTAATAAAGATAAAAACAATTTACTCATACAAATATCCAATACAATAGCATGTATAAAACTTAAAAACAACCCGAACGACTAGACTGCAAACTCATACCTCAGAAGGTAAGACTTCATCACTTTGGCGAGGCTCGATCCCAATGTCAGTTCCAGGATGACCAAATTTAGGTGGTGAAGTACTCGCCCCTTGGACAGTTAAGAAAAAAGGGTTCCATCACTTCTTTTTGGATTCAACAATATAAGGTAAAACAAAAAAATTTATTCTCTATTTCAGTACTAACCGGAAGTACTTTCCATGTTGGTTCTAATGTGACTGTGTTCAGATCGCCCAGCAAGAGAGGAAGTATCCATCAAACGTTCAGCAGAACCAGTCCGAATAGCTATTCCAGACATTCCATCCGCCATATGAGCCTTAGTTTGAACTCTTACATGAAGTGGAGTGCTAAAGAGATTATCACCCCGGCGGGCAGCTCGTTCCACATCATGAAAACCATTTTCAATAGTAGTTGAATCTCCGTTTACTCTAACCTTGTATGAACCTGCTTGTTCGAGTGCAGCTCCATCAAAGCCATTATTTAGTTTGGAATTAACAACACCACCATCAGCACCAAGGCTGTCATTGCTTTCACCAACAGTAGCAGCACCACTCCTAACAGCATGAGTTTTAGTCTTTACTGCATCTTCAGTATTCTCTGCACCTAGAGGTCTTGGAGGAACACCCAGAATTGGCTCCAAAAAGGTCGTCCAAATCCACAAGACTTTGTCCACCTGGTCTGAGGATGTGCATACCTCTCCACATGAGTACTTGATGATTTGATACAAGTCTTCATGAATGTCAGGATCTATATACTCGTATTCCATATTAGGAATAATAGGCCGCCGGTCCAAAGCACTAAGAGCAAGAAGGACATCATCCTCCTTCCGCTTTTTCTCACTAATTTCTTTAATTTCTGCCAACAAAGCTGCGGAGAAGAAGATAAAGAAAAAAATCAACTGACGATCGCCAGATAATGCTTCTAGATTACAAATTCTTGACAACATTTTATTCCCCCAAAACAAATTCCACGGAACAAAAAGATTAATATTAAAGATTAAAACCGACAAGTATACCTTTTTCTGTTTCATCTTAAAGTAATAACTAACATTATAATAGTATGTAACAGCACCAAACGATCACTGAAATGGAAAGCTAGAATCTAATATTGGGTCGTGATATCCATGACTCCATATACAACGTTTAAACAAAACAAACACAAACGCAAACAAAAACAGAAGTAGAACATACCTTTCGTGCTCAAGTTCTTAGCATCCTGTTGCTTAAAGTAGAAACTACGATGATCAAGGGATTTCTGATAATTCTTGGCATAAATATCAGCCCAGACCTTATTAAAATCTGAACGACACCTTAACCATTCTTCCTGCTTCTGCTTGAGACGAGTTAATATGACAGGCAAAGCATGACTAGCATTCTTTCGGAGAACATCCATCGCATCCAATCCATGATCGCCATATAATCTTTCAATGCATCTTAAATTTAGGGCTTAAAGAAAGAAAATTTAGATAATGAGTGACCATAAAATGATAGCAATAAAAGGATAACGAAGTGTAACTAAACATGATGCTGATCATGCAGACTTACCAGAAAAGTGTTCCTCAATGCGAATAGGACTTTCTGGCTTGATTGTGTTCTGCATTTTTTCTATCAAGTCTTCCACTTTCTCTGTGGTTGCATTCACTGCCTCGAGTAGCATGTCCAACTCAAATCTGAAATTCCATATTTCAAATAGAGGTTACAATCACAGATTGTAAAGTCAAGAAGTACCAATGTCAACAAGTAATTTATCAATAATCCTAATATCTTTCAGTAAAGGAAATAAAGAAGGCAAAAAGTACTATTTCAAAAAGTGAGGTGAAAAACGACAAGAAATACACTAAAATGAGAAGTAAATTGAGCCATAGACCAAAGTTTCCATATTTAAGATCCTACATGAACATGAATTGCTGAAGCCTAAGAAACACAAAAAGTGTAGTTAATACCTATCATCTTCACATCTAAAGAGGCTTTCTTCGTACTGATTTTTACGCATGTGCTTAAAAGAATAATCCTCACTCCCAGAAGTCACTGATACCCAATCATCATTCAATACAGACGCACAAAGTTCAGTCCTCTGGCTTGCAGGAGGCGTTGGGTACTGTGAAGAAACAAGAAAAATACGCAGGGTAAAGGAGGATATTTAGAAAAGTGGTCCAGAATGATAATGTATTCACTGATGCTTACATGTTTTGGCAGGAGGCAGTAACTAGGGGTGCATCTCTGACAGCTTGAGAGGTCAAGCTCTGAAATTGGTTTATATAAATTATATTTTTCTTTCGTGAATAGAGGAACCTTGTGACTCAATGTATCTTTAGAAACAAAAGCAGCTCCTTTGTCCAATCTTTCCCTTTCTTTATTATCCCCATCTTTTTCACGGTTTTTCTCCCTTTCATCCCTCTCCTGCTCTCTTCCTCTGTCTCCATCCTCTACCTTAACTGATCTAGACAATTGTCCTTCATTCCACGATGATTCTGTGAGTATACAACAATATGTATTTACATTTAAGATAACAAAATATGAAAGCCCTTCACTGTCATATATAACTTAAGACAATGAAAAATATTTAGTGAAGAATACAATTATTTAACCAAATGAACAGCATATGATGGACAAGATTTTCACATACTCTTATTAATTACATCTGTGAGGAATCGATCTGCAGAAAAATCTGAATTAGAAAGGCCAAAAGATTGGAAAAACAAGAGTAGAGTTCTCACGCCTGAAACAATATATGGAACCTACCTATACTTTTTTCACACTTAGTCAGAAACTCACTGAAACCAACCATAAGATCTGGATACTTTCCAAGTATATCGCTCACCTAAAAGAACAAATGTTAGCTTCAGATTACATTATTAACAGCAATAAACACTCAAAAAATGGTAAAAATAAGGAAGGAAAGGTTATGATCTGAAATCATCAGAACGACCAACTCAATTAAGATACTGTGAGATTTCCAGCAAACTGACAATTACTTTGAGTTAATAGACGAAACATGAATTCTGTAAAGTATTTCATATGACAAGTTTGTATTTTGTACCAAGAATACAGTACAGTATGATCTGGTTAAGGTTGCAACTTCAGGGTCCTCGTCATGCTCAAACCCTGCTTGCTAAAGTCCATCGAGTTGCATTACTCATTCCTTTGAAATCAGGTAGCACACCAGCTGGTACCATCTCATCTCACCTACGACACTTTCATAGTGTCCTTTATTGTCCAACCAGTTAACTGCATTGTCCTAATTTCGTACCCTTCAAACCTAGACCCTTCTTATCTATTTGAACTAATACCCTAGCTGCCACAGTACAGAATGAGCTTCAAAGATCTGAGTTAAATTCCTATCCCATCCCATCGTAACCCCACCAGAAGCAGTGAATTACCCTACAGTATATTTTAAATAGAGGACTATTACATCTAACATATTCTATAAATACCACAAGCACATACAAGGATATTCGAGAATCTCACAGTGTATTGGGTAACCAAGTTCTACACTTAGAAAACCGACTGATGAAAGCTTCCCTTATATCTTAGATGGATGATAATTACAAGATCTAAAAGCCACCTTTTAAAATGTGTATATATTCACCAGAATGAACCCACCGACGTACAACTTATTTTCTCTGTAGAAACAGATAGCTGCATAACATACCTCAATCACTCACTTCAATAACACATTCAACTAGCATTACTCAAACAAAAATAGAAAGTAAGGGTAACAGTCATATCCACAAGTTATGACATCCATCTTCAACAGCTCCTTACTAGCATGTGGCATACCTGTGATTGGCAATCATGTGATGATGAGTAAATTTGACTTCTTTCATATGTGACGTAGTTCTACATTTGCATATGAAACATTCTCATGACTTTTATAGCAAGCAGCTTGTAACTATCATTAATCAGTAAAAAAAAAAACACAAGGTCCCTATAATGTTACAAGTTACTTGGTCATGAAGTGGCTAGTAACAACAGGCTATAGCTATACATAGTTGTTACTATTTCCTTTCACAAGGGTATAAAAAACAAACAAAATGCACCATATAAGTCATTATGAGAAGATTAGTGCAAATGAAAAAAGTGGCAGGCAGAATAAGATAGGAATGGTAGAATGGGGAAGAGAGAGGTGGCAGCAACACCTATGGAGATATTAAATAGCCTCTCTTCTTGCAAAGAATGTTTGCGTGGTTACTGTTTGAAATGTTCAAATTGGATTTAGAACACATCTATTCTCGCCCCTAGACTTAATGACTCATAAAGATTAATGCAGTTCCCCATAGCAAATTTATAATCTTGCGTCTCATTTACACTATTTTCTGGTCCATATAACTTAACGGTATAACATCTTACATCTCATTTACATTATTTTCTGCTCCATATAACTAGTTGTCAACTGGCCATTTAAGTCTGATGACGAGCCAATCTCTTGCTCATAGCTAGCTACTTTGAGTAGAAAGTTTGGTTCCTACCTCTGCTTGTGGAAGAAACTGAATCACTGCAAATTGAAGCTCATCTAGTTCTCCCAAAAAGTCTTGCCAAACAAAGAGCTGTGAGACTCCATGGACGACAAAAAAGATAATGCTCGAAGGCTACTACTTTGACCGGCACTAATACTGCTGGGTTTGGCATGGCTTATCGTGGATGATTCTGCTGCTGCTTCTTTTTGAAAAACAATCCTAGAAGTTGTTTGGTAACAACTGCTTATCATCATAAAACTTGTGGAAAGTCAGTTTAACTTTGGTGCAGCTTGCTTAGGCGGCAGGTGGACCCTATTCGTCGCTCACCCGCCTACTGCCGTTTAAAACCTTGGAAGGAAGTGAAAAAGTGCATATGCAAAGTGTAAAAGTGCTTTGCATATGCAGTTGAGTTTCATGCTAGTTCTTGTCTAAAAATCTGACTTTTGACGTTTGGATAGATGATATTTTGTACGCAGAAGTCGCCAAATTTACATTTCTGTATTTGGATGTCAAATAGGCAGGTCGGAAAGAAAAAAAAGTACATTATAATAAAAACAAAAGTAATTAATTTGGACTAACTAAATTGATAATTATTTACTAATACTAATTATTTAACTTTATTTCATTTAAGTATATCACCAGATATTTTATTAACTAATTATAATGTACTAAATAATATTAGTATTGTGAAAATGTGCATCATATTTTAGAGTGTTTATGTTGTGTCCAATACGTTTTCAGTATGCGTCCAACGACATAACAAAGATTATTTTAGTGTTTGTGCTTCCTAGCTAATTATTTAACGACATGGCCCGTATTTGATTTATCCCTCCGAAATTAATATTAAGTTAAATAATTAATTAACTACTATTATTAATTATTTTAATTATTAGAAATTAATACAATAAAATAAAATATATTTAAATAAAAAAAACAATGGGCAGTTCACATCCATACAAAGAAATAGGATGTGGGCAACACACTACAAATGACACTTACAAATCACTGACAGGAACCCCCTCGTTGTGAGGTGTTGCAGTTCCATCCCCACTTCACCTTTACATCCAAACAACGGACGTTGATAAAAGACGCCGTAGTTCCTGTCGGACGCATAATCTGGAAGCCACTTCGTGCAATCAAACATCCCCTTAGACAAGTCTTGAGGAGTACAATAATAATAATAATAGCTCCTTTTGTAAAAATTACGTTTATCGATATATTGTTTTCTTAAAAAAGGAGAATATGCATCCACCACGGCAGAATTTTCATCTTAACAACACCTGATATACATGAAGCCAACCCATACCCCCTCCCAATTCGAACTTGTTACACCCCTGGTAGAAGGCTTGTGTTTATTGTTGTCAATGTTATTGTTGTCTTCATTGTGTTGCACCTGAAGTTTGATTCTTTACTGATCTATTATGGTTTTGCACTAAACATTAAACACCTCTCAAATGCTTGAATTTTTCTCCCGCCAAAGCACCAATACAATTACTGATCAAGATCTCTCGACTTTCTTTACATTGAACATCGCTGCTTATTAGTTTCGATTGCAGAAAGATAAACAAAATATCCAAAATACTTACCAGCATATAAAGCAATTTGCGTACCAAAATAGAAAGCAATTTGCAGGTCCTCTGGGAGAAAAGAACAAATATGAGGAAAAAGACTCATTTAATAAAACTTGACAGGAAGACAAATCTTTTTTGAAGCAACCTAGGTATTCTGTATTGAGTGTTTTCAGTATCGACATTGTAAATATATTGTTACTGTTCCCTCTACCTTTAGTATGATCTATGTTGCATGGCGGATTTGATACGACAAGGCAACACGGATTCGGCACCTAGTTGTGTCCTAACGTATTCGGAGCGTCCATGGCATGCCTGATATGTGTGTCCGGCAGGACATGGACACGGCATGAATTTTGGAGTGTTCGTGCTTCTTAGAGTATGATGCACTTGGGAGAAAGGGAGTTAGATCAACAAAAGGCAAGAATGAGATTAGATGAAACTGAAACCAATTGTAGTGAGGAACTTGTTCCTTGCTTGATGCTATAACTTCGTTGCAACTTCACTTTGGTTAAAACATTTTGGTTTCCTCTCACTTCCTTCCCAGACATCTTCTATAATATGATGTCCCTCAAAAAAATATGAAACCTCTGAAATAATGATTGTTGGCTCCACCATTTTTTGCTACAAACTTTTCATCTAGGGAAACACAAAGACCTTGAATGGTTTCACAAACCCAAACGGCACACCACAATCATATATCAGTTCTCCATATACTACTATCTACAACTCTAAATTCATGGAAGGCATTCTCGTGCTAAAGCTTCAACGGTACAAACTGCATCAAGTTGATAATGTTATAAAAGACTGAAAGACATAAGATTAAGTTTTTGTGATGTTCCAGCCTTCGTACTTTTTTATTTGCACTCATCAGCTTCTGTTCACTATTCAAGAAAAGCTAATACACAGGTTGTCTGCAATAAATAGTCACACAAGGCACATGTAGATTACAACAAATTTACAACAGAACCTCTTACCTCTACTTCATTAGGATCATGCATTTTTCAAACCAAACACTTCAGCTTCTCATACATCAACTATGATTCATTTGTCCTTTCAACCGGCCAATTTATTTGAGATCACTAACAGTATTCTGAAATCATAAAATACTTCACATGACACCCATTCTTTTGTGTACTATATCATCGGGATAGCCACACATTTTTTTTCGAGTGTATTAAACAATTTATATTTTTGTTGGCAACACGGCAAGAACTCTTCATCCATGAGCTTAATTAGAGAAGTTATGACCCCGCTCAAATGTAGTTCCCTCACTGAAAGCACAATTCTTCATGAGGTGACCAAGAGCAGTGTACTCCAAAGTAGTTTGAAGTGATCACTTATATATAGGCTTTCACGTGTGATAAAACCATGCATTACCAAGAAAAGAATATAATATGAATTGCAAGAAAGATAACAGTACTGGCATAAGGGTTTCCTAATAAAAAGTGTCAAGTTAATGCAGCAAATAGAAATTCTCAATTTTAAGATATTAAAGAAAAGATAAAGTCATATTCCATGCAAATAATAAACCAAATTAGTGGATTGACATATCAACCACGACTTGAAAGATACCAGTCATGTTGAACCACCAAATAAAGCAAAAATAAGCAAAAATGTACCAGGTTCCTTAATTCTGCTCTGTTAATTATTTCCTTGCTGTATATATGTAGGCATTTCAAGAACTCTTGATAAGTTTCAGGCGACAACCTCTCCTTGACTTTCTCGCAAAAAATAAACTCTTCCATATGTACACCTGCCATACATGAATGAAGTAACTTTGCGTCATCAACTACCAGATGCTAGTACAGTGAAATTATGCACATAAAGAAATCTTAAAAAGGAATTATTTCAAAGAACAGTCAATCAAATCGAATAAGATATCAAAACTAAGCAACGCATGACATATTGATTTCAAAATCATAAAGACCCGCCGATGATCAACATTTGACTATGTTTTGGGTAAATCTAATGAACGGATCAATAATAGCACAAAACCGAATTTTAAATGATCAAAAACATAGGATACTAACACAATATGGAGACTTATATAGAACAAATCATTCTTAAAATCGCAGAAATTTGGATGGAAGTTGAAACTTCAACCAATGACCATGGAAGTAGCTTAAACAACCTTGGACCATCTTGTAGTGAAGATCCAGCTATCCAATCAAAATACAATCTTCTATAAGTCGAACAATGGCAGATCAGGAATCACAAAGATGTCAAATTAAGGATAGAAACCTATGTTCATACTTCATAAGCAGTACTCTCATGTAACCTAAGACTCCGTTCAAATTGTGAATTCAACTGATTATCTAATAAATTACATCAAAAGAAAGATACAAGCATTATTGAGCCTATACAATGACCAGACACGGAGTTAACACGTCAGATTATTACTCCAGATACTAAACCATCTAGATCAGCAGGGCTAGCTTTCTAAGATGCATAAATAGCATAAGCATAGTCCAGAGAGCTAAGGCAGACCCTTCAAGAGTATAGGAAAACTTCCAAAAACGAATCAACTGCAAATAATCAGGCTCTCACATTATTAAATGGACAATGAAACCAGATAACCTCGTGTCCTGGGAGCATATACTATGAATGTGTAATAGCCGTCTAAATCAGCAATGGCAATCCAAAATTATATTTGTGATGGGATGAAAAAAGAACTAAGAATGCATAGTATTTGGATGTAGTGCACAATCAAAGAGAAAAAGGAAACAAACAAGAAAGATGAATAGAGAGCCATTTCAATATATGATAGTTATGTCATTATATTATAAACACAAGTATCCTAATTGAACATACACAGCTATGTGTATTAGAAGGACTCACTCTTTATGGCATTTTTGTCATCAAAAGAAGAAGCTGAAATGCTATATATCCCAAAGTTCTCAGCACTTTCCCCACTTTGGTGCATCTGCTCGGGAACAGAGTCATCAGCCCTTCTAGAATGTTTAATACGCTTGTGTTGTCCATTATCCAAATCTCTGCTATCATGATCCAGGTCCTTCTCATCTCGCTCACGATATCTCCTATCGCTTTCTTCCTTCCTATCCTTTTCCTTCTCAGTACGCCGGCGATGCCTGCCATGCTCTGGATCAGGACGATCGACACTAAGGTCGCGCTCAGCATGTGAATTGTATGCTCTTTCCTTCTGTAAGGCCACATAAAAACAGGGGTGGATGACACTTCATATATTGGTCAAGTATAATATTAAAAATTACATGGGGTTAAAACATTGTGAAGAAAAAGCTAAACTGTTAAATGTGAAAATTCTCTCTCTCTCTGATTTTAACTACAACTGATTTAATTCTCTCAACAGGTGAGTAATAAAAAGCACACAGATAACAAGATAATACATTTATGGAAGTTAATGGTATCCACGGAAGCCGCATACATATCAGTTAACTTACTGACTTGAACTTCAACTAAAATCAAGATAAACTTCTGGTGACAAATTCCTGGAGTACCTTTTCCATGTGAGAATGCCTCACAACTGGCATTGTGAGTGTCATCATAGAGCTCCTCTCCTGACGCATAAAGCCTCTACTAGATAATACATGTTGACCAACTGCCCCAGTGGTATCGGGTAAAAAGTGTGTGAACTCCTCAAGCAAATCAACATGGTGTTGAAAAAGGATCGCAACCTGTAAAAGTTAAGCGAGAGGTAAGTTTATAAGCGTAGACATTACATGTGCTAAACACAGTATTCACAGAACTCAAATACCTCTTGATACACTTCTTGGATGGACTTACTCTCCCTCCTGTACATATTCAGTATATCTAAAAAAGACTTGTAAACATGTTCATCAGCATGAAAGCGGCTCTGCACAAATAAAAAACTCGGTTGAAGGACTAGCAAGCACCAAACTATGCAAACTAAGATTATGTAGCAACTTGAATCGCACCTTTATTTTGTTTACAAAACTAATGGCCTCCTCGAACTCGACAGGTTTTTTCTCCTCGGGAAGTTTGATCTCATATCCTTTGGGCAAAAAGGTGTTGAACCTCAAGATTAGGTCTCGATGACCTTTAAATAAATCCTTCACCCTCAAGATCACCCCAGCAGTGTCAACCCTACCATCAATACACACGGAAAGAAAAAAAAGGTAAACAAGCAAATTCAACAAAAGAGAGAATAGTATCTTATTCTAAAAGCAATAATAAACCTTTGGCTCTTGAAATCCTTCATGACTTCGAGGAATTGATCGTATTTTTCCTTCTTATCCTGAAATATATCTTTCACTGCCTTCAAATATTGTAGGGCATCGTTCGTGGTTAGCTTTGCAGCACTAGAGGCGGCTGCCGCAGCTGAAGCCGACATATGGGGCCCAGGCCTTTGTCAAAACCATAAGTTTCAAAAAATCAGATTAAACCCAACATAAGAAATAATAAAACTTTCATACAACCCTGAGAATATTAGTAGCATACAACTTTAAGTCCATACCAATATTTCCCCAAAACAGCAACAATAACTAAAAAAACATTTTTAGATTTTTTCTCTTTTCTCCACCATCAAACTTAATCGCAATTTTTTCCCGGTAATTTCCACAACAAAACACCCAAATATGCATACAAATGATACAAATCGATTTTTTATAACATACCCTCCCAAAAAAGTTACAAAGAAATATAATCCCATAACATGAGGGAATACCAACAAGACTACCGATTACCGATCACAAAAACCAACAAAAAAATCTCACAATATTAGTGATATATAGAAAAATTGGTGAATATAGTGTGCATAATGCACAATGTATATCAGATCCTTATGGCAATTATTATTTCACCCAAGCAACCATAAATTGACGCAAAAATTGTCAAAAAAAGAAACAGATGACAATTTTTCCACTTTTCACCGCCAACAGCAAATCTAATCACATAAAAACAACTTCTCCAGTAGTTTCCAGAAAGAAAAACCAAAATATGCATCAAAATTGAATTGATTGTTTTAAGCATACTCAGTTCATAGAATCTCGTAAAAGTGACAACCAGCCACCAGTTAATTCAAGATAGAGAAATGGCAAATATCAACAACAAATTATACAAAATAAAAATCATATGTATATGATTTTGCCTTTTCTCTGCCACCAACCAGCAAAATATCACATAAACTCAATGATGGAGGTCTTCTTCTACGTCACACAACTATTTCCCACTAATTTCCACATAAAATCACCCAAACATGCGTCAAAATCAATTTTTTTAGCGCATCCAGTTCTTATAATCTAGTAAAAGTGAGAAACAAGTCATATAATCTCATCATAAAACAACGTACCTACAATTATACCAATCAAGATTAAAAGAAAAAACAAATCACCAAAGAAATCAATCACATAAACACAACTTTCTTCTTACTAGTTTCCTCAACAAATCACCCAAATAAGCGTCAAAATAGAATTTTGCAGCGTGCCCAGTTCTTAGAATATCGGTAAAAGTGATAAAAAACAGTCACATAATCTCATAACATAACAACATAACTAGTCTAAAAATTACCATGAAAATATCAATTTTTTTTCTCCTCCATCACTATTTCCCCCAAATAACAACAATAATCAGAACAATCCCTTTTTACCACCATTAGCCAGCAAATTTAACCAAATATAGACAACTCCATCCACTAATTCCCACAACGAAATAAACATCAAAATCAAAACTTGGAGCATACCCAGTTCCTAGAATATTACGCATCATAAGCCAAAAAAAGTTCCTCTCCTCCATCATCAGCCAGCAAATTTAAACAAGATACACAAACTTTTCCTACTAGTTTGCAAACAAAATACGGATCAAAATCAATTTTTTGGAGCATGCAGCGTCTCACAGCCCAACAACATAACAACATCAGCAGCAGAAGAAATCAATCGAGAGAAAGCATGAGCTATATAATATAGAAAGAGAGATAGAGAGAGAGGGAGGGGGAAAGCACTCACGGATCGGGTCCCGACCCGTTCACTCTCTTCGCTTGAGAACCCATTAACACACCTCCACGCCGACGAGAGAGAGACGGAAGGGAAATCCAAAAAATATCGCCGAATAAACTCTCCTTCCTCCTCAAAAAAGCTCTCCACTTTACCGATCGAGGACGCGCAAATGGATCCTCCGACAACGAATCTGACCCGATACCAACGACGGGGCCAGAGAGAGAGACAGAGAGAGAGAAACAAGCGGCTCTTTCTTCTCCAATGGGGATGGGGAGAGAGAGGGAAGAGGGAGGAAGAAGCAAAAGCTTGAAATCAAAATTAAAATTAGACGAAAGGAAGGGAAAGAAACGAAAAAATGAGAGCCGGTGTGTAAATATGTAATTTATACGTGCTCTGGAAGTTATGAAACCACCTCGGATTGGTATCTGGGTGAATCAGGGCCGTCGGATTTGGGGATTCGGCTGGTTTTGATCCGGTCAAGGTGGGTTTGGGTTGATCCGACGGTGAGGAAAGAAAGGGGGTTTTTGTGGGGTGGGCGGTTGAGTGGCGTCTAGACCTGTTATGAATTAGGATGAGTATGGGTTAGGTTTAGGAAAGTTTGTTCATCTAGGGTTTGCACTTCTTCGTTTGATCACAAAAACTAAAAAAACAGTAATAAGATTTTGGACTCATGTACACGGAAAATATATAGGGTTCTTATATATATTTTTTAACGTTTGAATCTGATTCTAAATTTATTAGCTGCATCATAAAAAACAGCAACATCAATAGTGGAACAAAAAAAAAAGTAAGCAATTATATATTAGACAGATGTAGTAGGAGAATGTTAGAATTAAATATAAGCAATATCGTGCTCGACGATTATATCAACACGTGTACTATGTTTTGCTCGATTTTATTTATGAATTATTAATTTCTCATGTGCGACATAGTTGGACAAATTAGTAAATGTGACTCAAAGAGAGCTAAATAAATAGTATTTGACGTAATTTTTTTGAAAATAGTTAGTATGACGATGTAGTGCAGCTATGTTATAGATTTGCTATGTGTTGACAAAACTATTAGACATCTGTATGTAGAGTTGCGGACTACTATGTTATTGATTTACTTTATGGATTATTTAGTATATATTGCACATTGTTTTACATTTTACTTTTTGGCTCCAACTAGTACTTTTTCAATAATCCACACAAGTCCTAACCATTAGGCTACTACTTTTTTTTTTTCTGAAACATTAAATGTTCCATATAACAATAAAATTGTTATATAGTTGATAGCAGAATTGTAATTTACAAAACATAATTTTTTAAATAAATTATTGGTCTAGTTTATTTATTTTTATTTGTTTTTGCAATTCTTTGAGTTATTAAAATAAAATGTTATATGGCTCGAAGTAGTACTTTATTTGTTTTTCTTTCTTTTTTCTACAAAACACTTTCTTCTTTTTCAGAATTTTTTTTACATCACACAGTGAGAATGACAAATCTCCAACGTCACCCTTAATATAATAAAATTGAAAATATTAGCTAACTAATTCTCAAAGCCTATATTTTTCTTGGCAACATAGCATTTTACTATCAAATGAGTAAATATCTAAAAGGGCTAACTAACGTTTAGAGTTTAACTCATATCATATCCAATTGGAAATTTTGAACCTTAATTATTTTTTTTTCTACTATATTTATTTTCAATCTGTGTTGATTGTTGCCCTTGTACTCGTGTTCAAGATATAATAAAAGAAATCATGGTCCAAACTTTCCAGTTCGATATGCCATGGCTTAAACTCTAAGTTGCATAAAATTCAAGATCTTAACGCTAATTAGCCCTACCTAGACATAATATTTATAAAAATAGACAAAAATAACATATATTCATTTTTTATAAATAAATTCATGGAGTGGCTGTCAGTCTTGTGGGAGTCCAGTCTGGATTTGGTAACAACATACTTGTGAAATCCAAATCTTATTAAATATTTGATTTTGATTTGATTTGGATGTCCATAATTGGTGTTGTGCTATTTTAGATATAATAGGATTTTTATTCTAGGAAATCATATTATGATCTAAAATAGGATAATTGATGGGCTATTTTAGGTGTAATATGATTCTTATTTAAGGGTTTCCTAATTAAGAAATTATATTATGACCTAAAATAGGATTTTTCTCATCATATATATATGGGGTGAGGGTGGAGGCACAAAGAATAAGCACAAAGCACAAAAGTGGAGATTCAGGATGCTCGTCCATAAGAAAATATAAGAGAAAGTCCGTACTTTGCTCTTAGGACTTCGCCATCCAAGACAGAAGGAAGAAGATGATCTAATCGAGGAGTCGTCAACTTCGATTAGAGAGATTGCTACGGGTTGGTGAGTGACTTGTAACACCCACTTTTCTAAAATGAGGGTAATTTTAAACTTTTGTAAAAGTTTATTATTTAATAATAGGATTTATGATTTATGAGAATTTTTAATTAATTTAATACTATTTAAAATTGGTGAATTATAATTTTGATGTGTTAGCTAGTAAACTCTAGAACTGTTGAGCCTAGAGACTAACCATGACCATGGGGACCTAACCATGTGATTAGAATGACTATTTACAACTTTTTAGGCTAAGGGTATTTTGGTCATTTTGTGACTTTTGAATTATTTAGGATTTTGATTAATTGGTGAATTTTAGATTATTTTAATAATATTTAAATTGATATATTATGATTTTGGTCATTTTTTATATTTTAATATTTTGGGAAAATTTTATATTTTTAATATTATTTTTATTGGATTTGTTTAGTCGGGTTTGAGTTTCGTCTCGTTCCGACTTGTATTGTGATCCGGGTAGCTTAAACTCTAGATGGGACCCAATATTAAGTTAAGCATGGCCCACAAAACCCAACATTTAAGTTAGTTAATTGAACTAATTTTTATCATGTTAGAATGGTTAAGTTAGAGACTCAAAACTAGATCATTTTGACCCCAAACTTGAACCTAGTCTAGACTTAACCATATGAGACAAGAGAGGGACAATTAGGACATTTTCCATTATTCCTAATGGACACTTTATGGCAGCCACCTTTGGGAGAAAATGATTCATTTCATTCATTACAATCTTGCCTCTTTTATTTTTCTTTTGTTCTTCTCCAATTTTAGAGAGCCTTTCCATTGATTTGATCTCCAAATCAAATCATTCCTTCACCAAACCTTCCCTCAATCATTCTCATTCTCCAAGGGAAGGGTGCTTTTGAGGGATCTTCGTATCGGAGCCGTGTCCTAAAGGATTTCATTGGGATTCCACTCCCAATAGGTAAAACCCATCCTCTAAATCGATTTTCTTTGCATATAAATTAGTTTTGAATCCGTAGGATTCATCCTCATGCATGTGTCCCATTTAGATTCAAATTTGAGGCCATTTGGAGCTCTCTTGAGGATTTTAGATATGTGTCTTGTGTCCTACTTGATATATCCCAAATTAGGACACCCCATGTGTATGTATGTATGATAATAGTTTAAATAGATATTTAAATTCAGTTTTATAATGGTTAGAGAGTGGATTGATCTTAGTTAGGATGGTTAGAATGAGTTTCATTTGGATACCTATGTTTGTATCGAAGTATCTTGGCCTATATGTGTTCTTTTGTCAAATCCGTCATAATTTTCATCCACGTTTTTATTAACCAAAGCAACTTAAAAATGTCATAACTTTTAGCTTAGAACTCCGATTTATCTTCCATTTTTTTTAAAAGAACCTATCGAAGTTAGCTTTCCAAATATATATTTTAATAAGCCAAATTATTTTTGTAACTTTCTGTAGAATTATTTGAGTGTCAGTTGTACGAAAGACGAACGTGTTTCGGTATTTTTGCGATTCCGGGAGCTTCCGGACACGAAAATGTGATCCGTTTAAAGTTTCGGAAAGCTAACACAAAGGGCTACGACATACTTTAATCATAGAATTTAGTGAATGCCTAATTGGTATAGTATTGATTTTAAGTAGAAGAGTGACTATACGATATATGCATTTTGTGTAACCTATGAGCCTATGTAGTATGGATATTAAATGAATATAGAGTATGTAATGCATGATATGTTAGATGAATAAAATGATATATATTTTCTTTACATTAATGTATATATGGTTGAATGCAAGCATGTAGGAATACAATTAATATAATGCATATAAGCAATGCATGAATGAAAGAATAATATACAATGTATGCATGAGAGTATATAATGAATGCTAGATATGAATGCAAGGTATACATGTAATGATATATATGAATGCATAATATATAAATAATATAATGCAATATATAATGATAGCATGTATGGTAATGTAGAATATATGATGCAAGCATGTATATGTCCACTGTTTTCCCTTTTTCCTTACATTTTTCTTCCCTTCCCTTTCTATTTCAATTTTTCCCCCTTTTTTCCTCTTCTATTTTTACATGTTATATACAATGTATATAATGTATAGAGGCATATAAGTATGTAATATGCATGAATGAATGTCATATATGAATGAATGAATCAATCAAAGGTATAAGTAAAATATAATGCATTGTAATGAATGTTAACATATATAATGTATAAAAGTATGTATGTAAATGTGCATGAATGTATATATCTATGTAACTATGTAAATATGCATGATGTAACATATGCCTATATATATAAATATGTATGTAATGTGGATATGCATGTATGTATGAAGGTATGTATTTATATATATTATCTATTTTATATTATGCATTGTTGTGGTTCACATTGTCTTGTGATTGTGTGAGTGTTAGCCTAGACTTGGTTAGGCCAAGTGAGACTTGTTAGACTTGTTTGGGCTAGGACTTGACCTAGTTGACCCAATTTGACTAGTATGGTTGACTAGAGTTGACCAAGTGTTAACTTTAGTCTAGTTTGACCTAGACAGCATGCAGATGCATTGTACATTTTATTTATCATCTCTCGTATACATATTGACCTGTGTTGCTCTAAATAGGACTCTGTGGCTTCAGTTTGTACCTCTATACCTATCAACTGTTCAGGTTATCAGGCGAGTACATTCTCTGATAGTTCTCTTATTTATTTGTCAATTACTGTACTTCAGTTCTAGTTAGCTGTATGTGATTCTCTGTTACAAACACGTATTGTTATTACTGAATCCATGTATACGACACACATACTTACTCGTTTTGCCTCTATTATTCGAATCACCATACGAATCACTATTCGAACCACCTATTCGTATCTTCATGTGCTAGTTGGACTTGTATTCGATTGATGTGTCGGATTTTGGATTCATTTGTATTAGATGGGCGGGGAAATACTTGATTAGACATGTGAACATTCCCACTATTCGAACTACCCCCTGTGAATGATATTCGAACGATAGCCATCTCTCATCTGATCAGTGCGTGATGTACCGGATTTACCCATAGTCGTTTATATGTCTATCTAAGTATTTTAAAACACACTTGGAGAATTTATTCGAGTCATTGTTAGATCATCATGTGAATCATTATTCGAATCACCTTATTCACATCACCTTATTCGATTCACCTTATTAGAACAATGATTAGAATCACATTCGACTCATACTGTACTGGGATCACATTCGACTCTTCTTGTATTAGACTCACATTGGGATTACACTCGACTTATATTGTACTGTCTGAACTTATCATGTTATTCTAGTTCAGCTAGATTTTATTTTACAGTCTTTATTGCTATGATTCTTCTCTTGTTTAGTTACTTACTTTCTTTGTACTTTATTTGTCTCTCTATGCCATCAACTGAATATAAACTTCCATGTTCATCAATACAACTGTCTATAACTGCTTTATAGTTCTCTGTCATTTACTTGGGTTTTCTAGATGAGATTGTGCTCGTTTCTGTTCTGACTGGACCTGTTGATAAATTTTACAGATAGCTTGGAGGTTGCCTGCTAGCCTAGAGGAGACACAGTAGAGGTTGTATAGATAGTTATTTTAGTTGTCTTGAGTTGTATTTACTTTATGGATTACTGTACTGGAATTTTAAGATATTTTCTGGGTTTGTGTATCTTAGACACTTAGACTTCTATCTGCGGTATCTCTTTGTGGATTTCATATTTTATCTATCTCTTATCATGCTCTACCTTAGATGTGATTGAGACTGTATTTGCTATGTCACCTCCATTCGGAGTGTATATACTGTACAGGTACCTTTATATTGTTAGATGTTTGACCTAGGACAGCGTTCTACCGCCGACACTGCGGCGTAGGCTGGACGTACCCACTTCTCGTGCCCTTACTCTAGGGTGCGGGTCGTGACAGTGATCTCAATTGTAATCTTCTATTTTTCTTCTTGAGTGTGGTGAGGGAGTTGAACCTATTAGGACAAATGGTTCAACATTGTTTTTGTCAATCTTGCAATTTTATCTGAGTTATTAAAGGTTAAAATTTGCCCTGGTGACGTAGTCACCATCATATACTTGTCTTTATTTATGCTTGGTGTCCGTTAGACGGGGGTTGGTTTGATCAGGTGAGTTGGCAAATGCTTCCGCACGCGTCTAACAATTGGTATTAGAGCTTTGAAGGTTCTGGTAACCATGTCTACGGAGCAGATTGTAAGGTCCCTGATTTTTGGAAATTATTTTTATTATTTTCAGATGATTTAATTTTTATTAAATTAGACATATTTAATTATGACTATAGATGTACTTTTTTATATCTTTGATTTTTGGAGCACAAGAAGTGCCAATCTTTTGAAACGTCCTTCATGAGTTTTGAAGTAGATAAGTCCATATTCAATTTGATATATTTTGTCCCATCCAAACTTATCCTTTAGCATTCTTTTGACTTCACACAACTTTGGATCAAATTAGGCTATTCGACGGTTTACCGTAAATGTAGACCTAACTTCCAACTTGAGTTTGAAACTCGACATCGATCAAAACCAGTTGACCCAATATATGATTTTGACCCATTTTGTGTCTACGATGCAAATGTCAAGGGTGTGCCACTCAATCGAGTCCCCATGTGCTATTTATTTACGAATGACACATGAGACTCATTGGTCGACTTTTCGAATTCTATTTGATTATAAAAGGTATTTGGACCCTAACCTTGCCAACTCCACTTGGTAGAGCCATGTTAGCTTGCCATGACTTAGTAAGAACTATTTTGAATTTATTTTTGGCCAAATAGAATTAAATATAATTTTGTATATATATGATTATAGTTAAAATAGCCTAATATTATATATATGGACCTAGTAATGGTTAAGTTTTAAAGTACCAGACGACCAAGAATTTTGGCATGAATAGTATAGTCATGTGCTTTGACTAGGGTACTGTCACGACCCGCACCCGCTTTTCAGGATGCAAGTACGTGAGCAAGCCAGCTACGTATCGAGCGGACTCCAACCCGACTCGAGTACGTATAAGCTGTCAAGATCATGGTATCATGGATAATATGGTAATCTACAGTATATCTCAATCCACAAGAATATATAAGATAAGAATGAACAAGTATGGGTCGTGGTCTGCAGCCCACTAGCATATATGTCCGATTAGACTCCAAGAATAATATGAGTCTATAAAGCTAAGCTGTTAAGCAGGATATATCATGAAAGCACGAAAAAGATAGTAAATCAATAACACTAACAAAATACCTGAATCATGCAAATGAAATCAACTACCACCTGCTCAGCTAACTAGCTCCGTGCAATCAGCTACCTGAAGAGATCATCAGGTCCTCAGAGGACTAGCAAGATACATAAAACATGCCTACTAATATGACAGTAAATAAAAAGTATGGAGGATAAGAACAATGCAAGAAGAACATCTAAGGACGACGAGTCGTAGAAAAATGTAATACTAGACTTGGCTAACTATCAATCAGAACCCCTATAGCATGTAGTACCATACAAGATACTCCCATTCTATAGTGTTTCAATTGACGTACAAAGCAGGATACTCTCAGTCGAGATTAGCCAATTCTAGTATCGATCCCCTCTCCTATAGGATACAAGGATAAGTAGACTCCTATAAATCGTAGTACAATGCAAGATACTCCCAATTCATAGTATCGCAAATCAAGTCGATCAATCAATCAATATATGCTATAGGTCGTAGTACAATGTAAGATACTCCCGATCTATAGTATATCTCAAGTCAAGTCAATCAAGTAATATCAAGATAAAAGAATCGGCTATAGGTCGTAGTACAATGTAAGATACTCCCAATCTATATTATATCTCAACTGTAGTACAATGCAAGATACTCTCAGTCAAGAATGGTCAAGTCAAGGACAGATATAGAAACTGACAACTAAATCACGAGACAAGATAACACGAAAAGACCAATAATCAAGCAATATCAAATATCCTATACGTGCACGTAATCTAGAATAAGTAAAGCAATCAAGGACAAATCAATCACAATATGGAATCATGTGACAATATAAAAAGAAATACAATAAAAAAAGAAAAAATAATATAAATACTGTATATGTTCGGCAAGGTATACTTGCCTGTGGTCCTTGCACATATCGTAGTCACAAGTCGAGGATGAGGGGATGCTGATCTAGGATCTGTCAACCTATAACACATATCGCACCATGAACCGTGCACGAAAACTATAAATCAATTCTAATGTTCTAGTTCTAAATTCATGGAACAACGGCTAGTTGGATTACTAATCTAATAATAATTAATTTTGGAATAATTCACTTAAACACCTAATTTAATCTAATAATAATCTAAATAATTTAACCATCAAAAGTCGTGTTTCCCAATTTTGGAAACTATGGCACGTAAATCGAGATGTGTCATTGACTATCTAGTTAAACATTGTGAACTCTAGATTTTGAAAGTGCACCTTGGTAGATTTCAATGACACGAGTGTGCTGGAATCAACCGTGCCACAAAATCACACTTTGGTCAAAAGATATCGCCGTTATGGCTAATCGTGACCAAAATGGTGATCAACCGATCAATTCTGAGTTCAACAGAATAACTAAAAAGCTAGATGAACGAATTAATTTCTGGAAAAAAAATATGTCATAGAGCTCTATGTTAGCTTTTCAAAACTTAAAACGGTTCGTGATTTTGATTTCCGGTCCTCCCGGAACTCGAAAACACCGAAACGTGTCAAGTTTCAGACAACCGACACTCTACGAATTTTTTAGAAATTTAGGAATAATATCTATGAAAATAAATTACATATTCAGAAATCTTACCTCGATACGAATCCAACAAAAAAAACAGCGCCCGAAAAGCACGTCGGAGTTGGCGAAAATCGCTTCGGGAAGTCGGAAACCCTAGATGAGTTCTCCCACAAAAGGCTGCTGGAATTTAATTAGGGTGGACGAATATAATAATATATATAGGAGAGAGAGAGAGAGGCGGTCACTGTAGCAGTTGGCGCCGACAGGTGCCCCCTGGGTGGATTTCTGGGTATTTATTTATTTAATTCAGAAAATTATTTAAAAATTATTTGAAGTCCAAATAAATCAAAATAAATTGCAGAAAAATCCAAAAAAATTCTAAAAAATTCTAGAAAATATTTCTAAGTGTCTAGAATCTAAATAAAATATTTTAACATAAAATATCATCGTGTGACCTCATAGTAAATTTTCAAAGCCTATAAAATATAATTTCTATGGATTTTAATTATATAAAAATTTCCAAAAAATCTAAAAAATCCAAAAAAATTCTAAAATATTCTAGAAAATATTTTTAGTCATTTAGAGCCCAAATAAAAATATTTGGTCCAGAAATACTCCCGTATGACCTTACAGTAAATCCTGAAAGTCCTTAGAAATAATAAAACCTTAAATATTAAATACCTAAAAATATCCAAAAATTGTAAAAAAAATATAAAATAGCTAAATAATACATATATAAGCTATTTAGAGATATGTGACCACAAGCTGGTCATAAATCACCTGTGGGCTTAGTCACAACTCCTATGATCACAGAAAATTAAATGTAAACTAATCAAATAAAAAAAATATTTCAAAAATTTCCAGGAAGGGGAGCTACAAATCTACCCTCCTTAAAAATAATTTCTTCCTCGAAATTCTTATTCATAACTACTCCTTAAAATTCAAAGTCTAGTATTTCGTTAATCTTCTCAAATTTAATTTCTCAAAAATATTCTATAACCTTCACTAGCCATTTTATAACTCCGAATACTTAGGGACTTCTACCCACCTTTGGTCACACTACTCCTCAAAACACGGTCATTAAAATATTATAGTCTTCTAACTAGTTGCTAACAATTCTACCAACGGATATTTTGGGCGTATGGCATCTATAATCTCTCATATATATAAACAACCAATACTCAATAATCATGCAATATTATACTATAATTTAAGAATTTCTGATGAATTATAGACAGCACGATCATTCGTCACTCCGGAATAGGAAGGGACGAGAATTATAACACCCAATTTTTCAGAAGAGGGTAATTCTGAAATTTTGTAATTATAATTATTAATTAATGATATTTATTTTATATTATAATTTTTAGTGATTTTTAATTATTTTTAAACTATTTAAATTCATGACTTGAGATTTTAGGAGTTTTGCTAGTGAACCGTAGAGACTGTCTACCCTAGAGCTTAGCAATGTGATTAGGGTATTTTTGACATTTTTAGGGTTATTTGGATTTATTATAATTTATTTGAATTTATGGGAATCTTTAGAATTTATTTTGGAATTGTTTAGATGAGGGTTGACTAGTGTTGACTAGGAGACTAACCTAGTGACTGACCTAGGTTAAGAACACTTGGTTAGGTTAAGTAAACTTAGTTTGACCTAATTTAGTGAGGGTTAGGTCATTGGAACTTGTTTGGAGGGATTTGGAGTTGATTTGACTAATATGGCTTATGACTTCATAAGTCATGATTAATGACTTAGGCTTAATAGCCCATAGGCCCACACCATGAACCAAGCCTAACCCAAATCAGCCCATGGCAGCCAACCTAGGGTTTCCCACCCTATTTAATGCCTCTTCCATTTGCTCTTGCCTCCTTTATTAGTTTTTCTCTCAAGCTTTGGAAGAGGTGAGCCTCCACCTTCAAAAATCCATAGTAATTCCATTTTATCTTCTTTTTCCCTCCAATCAATTTCATTAGATCCTAATTTTCGTTTTCTTGCTGTTTGTGGTGTCCAACCTCAGCTTTGGGGCAATTTGGAGAAGTTTACTAGCAAGAGGAACCCCCCCATTTGAGGCTTTTCTTGCATTTTGACACCAATAGGTAAATCATTGTAAACACCATTAAATTTCTAGTTTCTTTGCATGTAGACCTAGCCCTAAGTGTCCTGGTCCTGTAGGTATGCCTAGACCTAGGTTTTGTGTCCATTTCGTGTCCTAAATGGACACATATCAGTGTTAGTGTTAAGGTGTTTGTTGAAATGTCCCAAAGGGCATTTCGAGTGATTTTTCAGGAAGTGTTTGAATAGAAAATTAAGTTTTTAGGTCGCTTATGGTTTTCTGATTGTTTGGACACATTTCGTGTCGTATCGAGGTCGTACTGAACCCGTGGACACGCCCACGCGCGTGCGAGCTGCACTGCCCTGCTGCTAGGGGTCCAATGCTTCGCGGACACAACAATTGGACTCGTGCCACTTGGCACAGACCAAGGGGCAATGGCTGTCAGGTTACCCCTTGAGTCTGGAGTCCAGTAATGTTGTGTCGGACACGAGTTTCGCTCTGCACGGGTTTTACGCTAATGGTTCATTCTTCTTTTTTTGGTTCGGATACGGCCTTGTAAGTCGGACACGACGACACGTGGACCCGTGTCAGGCTGTGTCAGACCTAGAGCTATACTAGACGAACCCACATGTGTGATCACAAGACTTGATTCGTATCGTGTCGTGTCCTAGACTCTCTGGAACACGTACACGACGTTGTGCTGTTTAGATTGTGTCTGTGTGTGCTCGATTTGGGTTTTCCTCGGTTTGGACACGTCTGTGTCCTCGTGGTGGGACACATTTACACTATATGCCATGTATAAGCACCCTAACATAATTACCAACCATTAATTTGTATGAATATCATGTTTCTAGTGGTCGATTTCAAATTCCATTTGTTCACTGATACATGCTCCCTGTTTTTGAATCTTCTAAAATTAGATTCCTTTTTAAATTGAATTTTGATCACCATGTTAATTCAGTACATGTGCATTAGTTTACTACAAAGTGCTTACATGTTTGGGGTTGATGTGATCAAGGAAAAAATGGATTTTCGAATGGGTTCAGGACTGTAAGACTGATACATTCACTGAATGGTTTTTTTGAGTTCCATTCATATTTTTTTTTGAAACTGTACCTGAATTGATTCCATTTCATTTATTCACTGTCCATTCCTTAACCTATATCTCATTCCTATTAAACTGAGATTGAATGATATATGTCTGAAATGTAAATGGGACTTCAAATTCTGTTTTGGTTTGGATATGGAACTGTCATTGGTAATTAAGGTTCACTGATTTTTTCCTGAGAACACTGACACAATGAACACACACACAGGTTCTAAGGTTACACACTGAGAACTGCACATGCAAACACACCCAAGAAATCTGAGATTGTTCGGACTGAGAACTGAAATAGATTTGGGTTGAATGAATGGGGTTTTGAATGGTGGGCTGAAAACTGTGTTAATGAATTGATTTCCTTCCTTGAAAACTGTTGTGATGTTAAAATAGCCATGTTAATTCAATTGCATTGTGTTAGCTTACTGTTGGTTAATTCATTGGTTGATGTTATCAAAGATGGAATTCGAATATGGGATAGGCTGTTCAATAGGACTGGACTGATACACAGTCCTGAGAATTAATTCCTGAACCTTCTTTTCCTTTCTAAACTGAGATTTGAAGTTATTTGCCATGTTAAATCCATTTACATTGTTAGTTCACTGTTAGTGGGGTTCATGTAGTTGATGACATCTAGGTGAAGGGGTTTTCGAATTTGATTTGGTATTGAGTCATTGAATTAAACTATTAATCAAGAGAACTGTCATTTTGGTTTAACTAATACCTGAGTTTGGTTCACTGTTCCATGGAAACACACTTACACTCAAGTTCACTTGACAACTATTACTGTTCCATTCACCCACACCCTACTGTTTACCATGTATACACACACATGTGACACTCTTTGATTCTGTCAACACCATACACACATCTCCTAACCTATTACACATCACTGTCATTGACACTATGCTCATACACTCACTGTTTCAGATTTTATACACAACACACACCATGCCACATTGCCACCCTTGTATCACACACTCCTTGTTCCTATGAACACACACACACATGTATCCACACTATTTCCTATCACCTAAAAAACTGAAATTTGGTTCCCTGTTCACATTTCACTAACACTTGGCCTATGGCACACACTCACATCACACATGCACACACACACATAGCCCTCTTTATATATATATATATATATATATATATATATATATATATATATATATATATATATAAATATATATATATTAAATGCCATGTTATATATAGCTAATGTGTAGTGATGCATGCCTATATATATAGTTAGTTTCTTTTATGTATTGTTCTTGAATGCCTAGTATAGATAACTTGAATATTGGACAAGTGTGACTTATGAATGTGTGTGTTGGCTTGATTTAGGCTTGGATAGCCTTGAAGTGGTGTGTACTAGCTAGGGTAGGCTTGTGTGACCTAGTATAGACTAGTTTAGACTTGATAGCCTAGTTTAGACTTGGTTAGACCTAGTTTGACCATAGTTGACCTAGTTTGACTTCTAGGGTTGACCAGAGTTGACCAAGAGTTGACTTTGGCCTAGTTTGACCTAGATTCATGTAGAATGCATTGTAGTACTTAATTTTACCATTCCGGACTTGTTGTGACTTGTGCTGTTCTAAATAGGAGCCAGATACCACTCCTCGGACAGTACTTTTCAGTTGGACACTCAGATACAGGCGAGTATATTCTCTGATCATTTCATATCCTGCTTAGAATTATTTTCCTGCTTTAAATTACTTTACTTGATACTGTCACGTTGGTCACATGGATTGGTACTATATAGATCTTTTCATGAGATGTTATCCCCCTCGGGAGCATCGGATACAGCATGTTTTGTGCGTTTCACGAATCATCACGTATCTCTATGCTTCCTCTGATTCACGAATCGCCTGTGACACATGTACTCTCATGTTCACAGAGCCTCCATGAATCACCTTCACGTATCACTTATTTTATGAGCCATGTGAAGTTTCACGAACCTTAACATAACTTGAATGGATCTTTGTGTATTGATTGGGGTTGGGGGAGTAGAAATAGACATGTGAATATTATCCAAGTAGCTGTAGTCATGAATCACTCTTAGCTGTAGTCATGAACCTCCTATGCCATTCACATGTTTATATTTTACTCTGACTCACTAGTCACTATTAGCTCTCTACTTATAGTAGATATTTCTATTACAGTTTTCTCTCTCTGTTTATATACTGCATTTCTTCAGTATCTATATCTTACTTTACTGCATGATTATATTTTCTAACCTGCTATGAACTGTTGAGATGTACTGTACTCGCTCATGTCCTGACTGGACCTGTTGAAAATATTACAGAGGACGAGGAGGAGGCCTGGGAGGATACCTTCTTCGGACAGCTCTAGCTGAGGACATCACCCCACTGCCTAGACTAGTTTAGTTAGGCCTTATCTTATTTTCATGTTGTCTTGAGACTGTTTAGCTAGATTTTACTTCTGTTCAGAGATGTTGAGTTGTATATATTCTTTCTTATTCAGTAGCTGAGATATGTACTCTGGATATTTGCTGGGATATTATCTTAGACTTTTCTATCTTCAGTATTTCCTTGAGTTCTATATCATATCGTGTTTTCTTTCTCCTTAGTTGTGATTGAGTTCATTTACTGCTTAGTATTATATTGCTAGATGTATGTTGACCTAGGACAGCGTTCTACCGCCGACACTGCGGCGTAGGCTGGGCATTGTGACGTTCTCGTACCCTCACAGTGGGTGCGGGTCGTGACACATTTTTAGTGGTGGCCCATGCAGGTCGAGTTTATGTAGTGGTATTCGAACTAGAGTATCACTACAGCCTGCAGTAGGATTAGGATATATATTTGAAGGTACTCAATCACAGTTAGGATTCCTTGAAAGATTCCTGGGACGACCCTTGAGAATCTTAATAAACTTCAATTTGAATCATTTCCCTTGCTTTGTTGCTCTCACTCCTTGATTATTGAATTTGATTTTGTTGGATCGTTGTTGATTTGATTTTTCCTATCGAGATGAATTTTTATGGCCTGAGTTACGATATTTTTCTGATAACATATGTCGACGGGAATACAGGAATGGTAAAACGTCTACTTGGTTATGGAACCTAGAGTTTATCACAGCTATATTAGCTGGCGTGGCGGAAACATAGAGACCTGACTTCGGATGTACGTATCTTGGTTATGAGATTTGGAATTCCTCGCAGCTATACTAGTCGGCATAGCGAGAATTCCAGACGACATGATTATAGAGGTGCATGCCCCTGTTATGGACTCTACCGTTTATCGCAGCCTTGCTTACTAGCGTGGCGGGGATTCTGAGTATCATGATTTTTAGACAGACGCATATGATTATCAGATTGTATCTTGGAAAGGTTCTTAAATATATCATCTCTATCTTCATTCCAGTTATTATAAATTATTTTCTATCATCAAATAATTTAGGAGTGGGGATATTATTTTAGCTTTATAGAGTCTATGCATATGTAGTTCTTTCTTAGTGTGATAATTTGATGACTTGTGATTAGGCCCTTGTCTTAGGATGATAGTATAGCCTGGCTTTAAATAGTAATTTTGTAGTTGGTTCTCCTTTGTTTATATTTACTAGTTTTTCAGCCTTGATGACTGATTTATATTTTATTTCTTTTCTTTTCTTTCAGTATGGCACCCATGACCCGAGCCCGTCGCCTGAGAGCAGCTGCAGCTACTGAGAGCGTGCCTCCACCTCCTACTGTTCAGGAGATAGTTATCCCTCTATCTGATCAGGGGGTGGTGGCACCTCCTGCCATTGAGGAGATGGTGGTAGCCTCGCCAGAGAGTCTTTCTTCACCTCCTGTCGTTTAGGAGAGAGCTGCGGATTTGCCTGAGACCGAGAGCCCTTCCTTCACCTCCTGTCGTTCACATCTAAGGACGACGAGTCGTGTGAAAATGTAATACTAGACTTGGCTAACTATCAATCAGAACTCCTATAGCATGTAGTACAATGCAATATACTCTCATTCTATAGTGTTTTAATTGACGTACAAAGCAGGATACTCTCAGTCGAGATTAGCCAATTCTAGTATCGATCCCCTCTCCTAAAGGATACAAGGATAAATAGACTCCTATAAATCGTAGTACAATGCAAGATACTCCCAATTCATAGTGTCGTAAATCAAGTCGATCAATCAATCAATATATGCTATAAGTCGTAGTACAATGTAAGATACTCCCGATCTATAGTATATCTCAAGTCAAGTCAACCAAGTAATATCAAGATAAAAGAATCGGCTATAGGTCGTAGTACAATGTAAGATACTCTCAATCTATAGTATATCTCAACTGTAGTACAATACAAGATACTCCCAGTCAAGAATGGTCAAGTCAAGAACAGATATAGAAACTGACAACTCAATCACGAGACAAGATAACACGAAGAGACCAATAATCAAGCAATGTCGAATATCCTATACGTCAAGTAAAGCAATCAAGGACAAATCAATATGGAATCATGTGACAATATGAAAAGAAATACAATAAAGAAAGAGAAAACAATGTAAATACTATATATGTTCGACAAGGTATACTTGCCTGTGGTCCTTGCACAAATCATAGTCACAAGTCGAGGATGAGGGGATGCCGATCAAGGATCTGTCAACCTATAACACATATCGCACCATGAATCGTGCACGAAAACTATAAATCAATTCTAATGTTCTAGTTCTAAATTCATGAAATAGTGTGGCTAGTTGGGTTACTAATCTAATAATAATTAATTCTGGAATAATTCACTTAAAAACCTAATTTAACCTAATAATAATCTGAATATAATCTAAACATGCAAGTTTGGCCATCAAAAGTTATGTTTCCCAATTTTGGAAACCATGACACATAAATCGAGACGTGTCATTGACTATCTAGTCAAACGCTGTGAACTCTAGATTTTAAAAGTGTACCTTGGTAGATTTCAACGCCACGAGTGCGTTGGAATTAATCGTGCCGCAAAATCACGCTTTGGTCAAAAGATATCGCCGTTATGGCTAATCGTGACCAAAACGGTGATCAACTGATCAATTCTGAGTTCAACAGAATAACTAAAATGCTAGATGAACGAATTAATTTCTGGAAAAAAATATATGTCGTAGAGCTCTGTGTTAGCTTTCCAAAACTTCAAACGGTTCGTGATTTTGATTTCCGGTCCTCCCGGAACTCGAAAACACCGAAACGTGTCAAGTTTCAGACAACCGACACTCTACGAATTTTCCAGAAATTTAGGAATAATATCTACAAAAATAAATTACATATTCAGAAATCTTACCTCGATACGAATCCAACAAAAAAACATCGCACAAAAAGCACGTCGGAGTTGGCAGAAATCGCTTCGGGAAGTCGGAAACCCTAGATGAGTTATCCCACAAAAGGCTGCTGGAATTTAATTAGGATGGACAAATATAATAATATATATAGGAGAGAGAGAGGCGGTCACTGTAGCAGTTGGCGCCGACAGGTGGCCCCCCCGGGTGGATTTCTGGGTATTTATTTATTTAATTCAGAAAATCATTTAAAAATTATTTTAAGTCCAAATAAATCAAAATAAATTGCAGAAAAATCCAAAAAAAATCTAAAAAATTCTAGAAAATATTTCTAAGTGTCTAGAATCTAAATAAAATATTTTAACACAAAATATCATCGTGTGACCTCACAGTAAATTTCCAAAGCCTATAAAATATAGTTTCTATAGGTTTTAATTATATAAAAATTCTCAAAAATTCTACAAAATCCAGAAAATTTTTAAAATATTCTAGAACATATTTTTAGTCATTTAGAGCCCAAATAAAAATATTTGGTCCAGAAATACCCCCGTATGACCTTACAGTAAATCCTGAAAGTTCTTAAAAATAATAAAACCTTAAATATTAAATACCTAAAAACATCCAAAAATTGTAGAAAAATATAAAATAGCTAAATAATACATATATAAGCTATCTAGAGATCATGTGACCACAAGTTGGTCATAAATCACATGTGGGCTTAGTCACAACTCCTATGATCACAGAAAATTAAATGTAAACTAATCAAATAAAAATAAAAAAATATTTCAAAAATTTTCGAGAAGGGGAGCTACAGGTACTAGCCATGGTAGGGAAGGCCCAGCCATATGTGTATTATCACTAGGAAAATAAGTCAAAGTTGTATAAATGGTTTAATTAGTATTATTAAGAATTATGAATTTTTAGAATACCCGGTTGTACCAAACTAGCCCGAACCTGACTCGAACCAAACCCACACCCATGTAGTCATGTGGTGCGACCAACGACATCCATGTATATATATGTTGTATATATATATGTGTGTGTGTGTGTGTGTGTGTGTGTGTGTGTGTGTGTGTGTGTGTGTGTGTGTATTGGTATTTAAATGATCTAGTAGGTATTTTATGATTGTTTGTCATATAGATCATATATGTGTTATTGCTATTAAAATAATATTTTATAAGGTGATGAATATTGTTAAAACTATTTTTACATTCTGTGTGTGTGTGTGTGTGTGTGTGTGTGTGTGTGTGTAAATTGGGTAGATATATATAATATATTTTGAAAGATTTTATAGATTGTTTTTTTATATTAGCAATTATAGATTATATATGTATAGATATATATAAAGAGAAAGAGTTATATAAAATAAATATATACATATATAGAGATAAATAAGGATTAAAAAGGAGAGTGAATAACTCGCGAGAAATTCAAATGAATTTCTCGCGAGTTACAAAAATTCCACAGACCCGCACAGACCCTTTCTATATATAAGCGGAGGGAAAGATTGGGAGACGAAACACAAAGAATAATCTCAAAGCACAAAAATGTATATTCGGGGTGCTTGTTCAGAAGAAAATATAAGAGAAAGTCCATACTTTGCTCTTAGGACTTCACCATCCAATAAAGAAGGAAGAAGAATCGATGAGTCGTCAACTTCAGTTAGGGAGATTGCTACGGGTTGGTGAGTGATCTCAATTGTAATCTTCTATTTTTCTTCTTGAGTGTGGTGAGAGGGTTGAACCTATTAGGGCAAATGATTCAATATTATTTTTGTCAATCTTGTAATTTTATCTGAGTTATTAAAGGTTGGCATTTGTCCAGGTGACGTAGTCACCGTCATATACTTGTCTTTATCTGTGCTTGGTGTCCGTTAGACGAGGGTTGGTTTGATCAGGTGAGTTAGAAAATGCTTTCGCATGCACCCAACAAGTCTGTCACTAGGAAATGACATTAAGTTTCGTTGTTTTTAGTATTAAATTGAAAATAGTTATCGTCATAATTACACTTTTACCCAAAAGAAAATATTTATTAATATCAAATCTAATACGAAAGAAATACAACAACAAAATATATATAGAAAAATGTTCACATACCATTTTATGGTGTTCTTACTATTGACCCACAATAGCTAGTGTAGGACCGTTGACCACCTCTAGAGGGGGTGAATAGAGTGTGTACGTGTGCAGCGAAAATAATCACCAATTAAAATTAGAAGTTAGAAACTATGGCAGATATAAGAGACAGTAAATAAATACAGTAAGAAAGAGATAGAGAATCAAACTCAATGAACACCGCGATATATACTAGTTTTCCTCTGAGATAACTAGTCCAGTCGCGAATACTCTTGTTTGTTGTTAATCCACTATTCACGAGCTAAATGAGAGCTTGCAGTCTCTTACAACACCGTGCTTGGAGACAAGTGCACGTCCGACTTCACAACACCGTGCTTGGCGACGAGCGCAAGACCAACTCCAGAAGGCAATTGGAAAACTGGAATGGTTTCTGAATACAGCCTTCGATACAACTCTTCAATACCAAGCTCTAGATTAAACAAAAACTGTACTGGCTTGGCTAAGAGTCGTAAAGGCTTAGATATGAAAGTAAAAAAAGCTCAGAACACTTTAGATAGAGAAGAGAAGAGATGAAATGGGATGAGTGAAATGTATGGCAATCTCAACTCTATTTATAGTATTTTTAGGGACCGAACTCGGGCAGAGTTTGGATGCTAGGATCTCGCATTCGAACGTTGGATGCAGATATCAAGGAAATGGTTAACCACCTTGACCGAACTCGAGCCGAGTTCTGACCGAGTTCGGGCAGAGTTCTGCCAGAACTGTTTTGGCCAATTTGATGGGTTTTGGGCTATTTTGGTATGTAAACTTTTGGATAAATATTTATGGATATGTAGACTATATATTGTGGACTGAGAATAGCTAAGCCAGTACCGATCTGATAAATCTTATATTTTTTCTAGACTCAATAAAAAGATAAATACAAAATAAATATGAAAACCAATAGCCCTTTTGATGACGCCTCCTTCCTGACATTGAAGACACATTTTTCTTTGACGACCGTCATCCAAAGATAAACAGATCTGGAAATCTGAATACCTTTCGGGGGCTTCGCCCCCGAACCCCAACTGGAGGCGCTGTCCCCTCGACCCCCGTCCGCTGACCGGGCAGCGAAACCTCCGATACGAGGCCCCCGATAGGTCGTTGGGCAGTTCAGAGAAACCTTCTTGTATAACAGCGTCTTTGGCCCATCAATAATTCTTCATAGCATATGTCCTGGTTTGATCATGCTTACTGCTTGTCTGCAAATACATGTTAGACGAACAAAATAATATAATGTAATATGATACAAGCATAACAATATGATATAGTGAACATTTAGGACAATATTAAGTTTAAGTAGCAACATAATAATGAATACATGAATATTAGTGATATCAATAGTTAAACTTAATTGATTAGCCATATTCGATAT
Source organism: Iris pallida (assembly GCA_029216955.1). Classification (NCBI taxonomy): domain Eukaryota; kingdom Viridiplantae; phylum Streptophyta; class Magnoliopsida; order Asparagales; family Iridaceae; genus Iris; species Iris pallida. Next base: position 15,839,439 of record JANAVB010043418.1, on the reverse strand, counting down.
AATCATTGTGCTAACAATCTTCTCCTTTTTTTATTATGACAATTCGGTTAAGTTCAAGATAGATACAATAGATACATATATCACTAATAAACACATATTACTAGAAGATAGTGTGCTAACTTAAACTTATTTTTCCCATGTTGACATAATCAAAAAATAAGATCCCCTGAAATAAGATATAAAATAAATTCAATAATAACAGAAGAAAGGCAGAAATAATCATGAACAACAAATAAGGGAACAGTGTAACAACAAGTTAAAAAATTATATAACTAAAGTAGGAAAACTTGTCAAAACATAATATAGTTGGTCATAATAAATAGTTTACCAACTAGAAATCCAAAATGACATTCAAAACACAATATGATGGTTAAATGTAACTGTAGTTTTAAAATTGATCAATAAAGGATTTTAATAAAAAGTAGATACCAATAAAGTAGAATTCAATCATTGATCATAAATAATCCATGAGGATAAAATTTTGCAGATCTAGTACAAAAAAAAATAAAAAATATAATGAGACTTTTAACAATGTTCACAAAAAATATGATTCATAATTTCCCCATATAAACTAGTGAATCAATTCCATAAGGAGTATAATCATCGAAAAGAAATCAAAATATACTAAAATCTATGCAAAAGCTATACCAAAGTTCATGCATATGAATTCAATTACCTTAGCATGATATATGTATATCCATTAGATAAACATGAAGGTAATGGAGACAAAATACTTGAGAAGGAGAAATTCAGTCGACTTGAATGCTTCTCCGTAAAGTATGATCAGTCTAAAAATAGATCATCATGAACTTTGAGATAAAATCTCAATAAAAAATGTCAAAATTAATTTAAACTCAAAAAAATCAAATAAGGATAATTAAATACATTTGGCAAGATAACCTTTAGAAACTCAAATAAAATGAGAGAATTAAAAATAAATAAATAATAATCATATATTCTCTCATAAACTTACTAAAATAAAAAATCATGAACAAATCAATAAGATATTTTAAGTAAAAGAATATATGTCCATGACGAACTATGTATACAACATATTAAGGGCATAAAAGAATTGAAACAATTAATTTGCTCTCCTTTAAAATATGCGTATATAGTTCCAAAGTAAAAAATAGATAAAATAAATAATCATAAGATCTAAATAATATCCAAGATATGCATCTTTCTTTCCTTTGATCAAATGCATATAAAGTTCCAAACTTGAAACAAATATCATCTTTAGGCAAGTAAAAGAAATATCCAATAAATAAACGCTTAAAGATGAACAAACATAATATATCTCCAATTAATAACATATAAGAAATATTCAAATAATAGAAATAATTTCAAGACAGTAAAGAATTTTTGAAAAGTGCCTTAATAATATTATCGAGTAATGGACATATTCAAAAAATTAGATGACATTTGAAATACGGAATTCATTATGAAAAAGTTGGCCTAGTAAATGTTCTAATGCGCCCGTTTAGTCCTCAGACTCATAACTGACGATCCAAAACTTTTGTATTACGAAAACAGCTTTAATAAAAGATCCATAGCCCATTTTAAATAAATAAAAATAGTACTAGATAAATGTCCAAAATAAATAGTATTCTAAATATATGGCATGTTAGGGGAATAATTGATTTGAAACAATTAACTGCTCCCCTTTTCATGGGTATATCCAAAATTAATACTATTGATAGATTTAAATTCCAGAAAAATATTTCAAAAGTACGAAACTGTTTGATCAAAATATTATGTCTTTTTATTAAAAATTATTTTCTTTCTTTTAAAACCTTAGCACGGTGTCCATCTAACAGCCGTAGGGTTAAAGAAAAGAAATACTTTGAGAGAGAGAATTCAACAAGCCTGACTTCTCCCACACAAAGAATTACTGCTATAGGCAGTTATTAACTTGAAATAAGAAGAGAATAATAAAAGCATAATAAAAAGATATCATGAATACGAAAAACAATCATCTTTAAACAAAAGAGATAATGTCCATTAAATGAACACTTAAGATGAAACAAACAAAAGATATTTCAATTTAGCATATATAAATAAAAATCTGATGAATAATCATAAAAGACGACATAAATTGATCTATGCAATAGTATCTCACAATAGACAAGATAGATCAACATATGTTACCTTTTGTGAAAAGATAATATTGTCCATCAAAATGAAAATCCAAATCTAAAGACGAAATCCATATCTCTTTGCTTAGAATTGAGATCAATCCAAGATTATAGATCGTTTTAGAAAATACAAAAATAAGTGCATCCACTGAAATCAAAAGATCTCAAACAACAAAAATCAAATCATTTGTAGCTATATATAAGCATAAGATGTATCCATTACATGTATCCTTATATATGCTACAAAATTATTGGAAAATAATAAAATATTAAATATTTATAAATCAAAATATATGGCCTAGATATGTTGATGTATTATGGAACCTAGGGGACTGGGTTCAGTGCCTTGGATCCATAACTAGATAATAGTTGTAAGTAGACCTTAATAAATCTTAAGTCTATAAAATATTGATCACTTTGGATTAGTTGTAGGGACCGATTCCCAACTAGCGGTAGTCTGAAGACTAATACACCGTGTCGCTTCAGGCTATTTACACATGTATGACAGAAGGACCCTTTCGGCTTGTACCCAAGATGATTTCTACTTTTAAGAACTTAGATTTAAAAGAATGTATGCAGTATCATCAATCAGCATCAAAATCTAGAATTCCTAAATATAAGATAATTAAATACCCAAAGAATGAACAAAGAATAATCATCAAGATTAAGATACTAAAAATAGTTTTCAAAAAGTTTTCATAGTACACTTATAGAGATGAATATATAGTATAAGTGTGCACTAATAAACATATCAAGATAACGCACAAAAAAATGTGGCTCGTAAATAAATATCCATATATATGGTCATATGTAAGATACAAATAAATAACTTCTCTCAAAAACATAATTAAAGAAATAAACCAACTATAGGATATCAAATGAGAGATAGTAGCAAGCTATTAATTAAAAAAACATACAAGATTCTAAAAATTTAGCCATTTAGAAAGAATCGTTTAGTATGTTACCAAAATGGTTCTAGTGACTACACTTATGTTGGTGCAATTGCTTAGTAGATAACCTTTGTAGCTTTGCAATCACCAATATGTTCTATGGTTCTATTTGATATGAGAAGCTTCACCTACACTAAGAGGCGAAGACTTTGGTATCCAATACTTGGATCCACATTTATTAGCTTTGGAAACCCATTTGCATAAGTTTATATCAACTAGCTTTCTAATCTGACAATGATTAGAAATGTGTCCATTCATACCGCAATAATAACATAAATTATTAGCATTAGTGCTATGTGCAGCAGTATAAGAACGTACAGTGGTATGATATAATGTGCGTGGATACTTGTAATAGAAAGCATGGTTACGTGAAGCTTTAGCTTTGCTTGCTTCCTTTGTAAAAGATCTGTCGTGTGTGACTTTGTGATGTGTTACGTATCTTGTGTTAGACTGAGTTATATGTTGTACTACCTGCTTTTTCAGTCTAATCTCTAACTTTTTAGAGTTAGCAAAGATCTCATCATATTTAGCAGAAAGAACATCAATTCTACATAAAGCAATAGAATATTTCTTCTTTTCTGATTCGAATTTCTCCTTCAGTTTAACATTTTCTTGAGTGCTTTTCTCAATGCAATCAGTGCCTCATGCAATCTAAACTCAAGTGTGAAAATGTCTGTAGAATTATCAGAAGTATAAGTGTTTTTAGCATCATTCAATAAGCAAGTAAGCTTTTCATTCTCACGCTTATAGGATAGAATATCCTTTCTAGCTTGCTTATACTTATCTAATACTTTCTTGTGTTCTTCCAACAGATCACTAAAAGCATCAGATAAGTCATCATAAAAAAATTCACTCTCTTCAAGAACATAGTTGTCTTGTACCTAGTTGGATAATGCCATTGTGCATATATTTGTAGCTTGACGAGGTATCTCTTCTTCTTCGGAATTGCTTGCTTCGCTTTCATACCATATGCTTGTGGTAGCGTACTTGTGAGACGACGATCTTTCTTTGTATGATTGTTCGTAGCGATTCTCCTTTCTAGCTGTAGTACATTCTTCTTTGATGTGGCCTATCTTCTTGCAGTTGTTACATACAAGCTCTTCTTCATATAAAAGGTTGTGTTGAACCTTAAATTTTGATGTCATGTGCATACATTTACATCATTATGAAGACTATCCTCCTCTCTTGAGTTGCTATCTTTGTTTTCATACCTGCACTCATAAGTAGCTTTAAGAAGTTTCTAAATTTTATGAGATGTTGTGCAAGTAGTAATAAGATTGAATACATTTATGTCTACAACACAATAAAAGACATGCATTGCTTTGCATCAAGGCTAGCTAACTTCTTCTCTTCCTCCGTGTAACTATAATAAGGCTTATTGATTATAGAGGATGTGAGAACAGATGTGATAATAGGCTTTTTGTAGCCATTGACAATAATTGACCATAAGTCAAAGTCTAGAGACTTTAGGTACAAGCTCATCCATATTTTCCAATAACTATAGTTCATTCCATCAAATAGTGGAAGTCTATTTGTGGATTGCCCTTCATCTGTGAATATTGATTTTCCGACTGCCATATGTATACTCTCTAGAGTGTTGTATTTCAATATAACCTGCTCTGATACCAATTATAGAAAATTGGAATCAGAGGTTAACAATTGATAATAAAGATCTACTCTAAGGATGTTAAGCCAAAAAATAGAGTTCTTACTCTGATACCAATTGTAGGACCGTTGAGCACCTCTAGAGGGGGTAAATAGAGTGTGTGCATATATAGCAAAAATAATCACCAATTAAAATTAGCAGTTAGAAACTATGGCAGATATAAGAGACAGTAAATAAATGCAGTAAGCAAGAGATAGAGAATCAAGCTCAGTGAACACCACGATATATACTGGTTTCCCTTTGAGAGGACTATTCCAATCGCGAATACTCTTGCTCGCTATTAATCTACTATTTATAAGCTAAATGAGAGCTTGTAGTCTCTTACAATACCGTGCTTGGTTACAAGTGCACGACCGATTTTACAACCCCGTGCTTGGCGACGAGCGCACGACCGACTCCAGAAGGCAATTAGAAAATTGGAATATTTTTTGAATACATCCTCTGATATAACTCTTCACTACCAAACTCTAGATTAAACAGAAACTGTACTGGCTTGGCTAAGAGTCGTAAAGGCTTAGATATGAAAGTAAAAAGCTCAGAACACTTTAGATAGATAAGAGAAGAGATGAAATGGGATGAGTTAAATGTATGGCAATCTCAACTCTATTTATAGTATTTTTGGGGACCGAACTCGGACAGAGTTCAGATGCTAGGATCTTGCATTCGAACGTTGGATACAGATATCAAGGGAATGGCTAAGACCACCCTGACCGAACTTGGGCCGAGTTCTGACCGAGTTCGGGCAGAGTTCTGCCAGAACTGTTTTGGCCAATTTGATGGATTTTGGGCTATTTTGGTATATGAACTTTTGGATAGATATTTGTGGATAGGTAGGCTATATATTTTGGACTGAAAATAGCTAAGACATTATCGATCCGACCAATCTCACATTTTTCCTAGACTCAATAAAAGAAAAAATACAGAATAAATATAAAAACCAATAGCCCTTTTGATGACGTCTTTTTTTTTCTGACATTGAAGATGCATTTTTCTTTGACGACAGTCGTCCAAAGATAAACAGATCTAGAAATCTGAATACCATTCGGGAGCTTCGCCCCCAAACCCCAATGGGGGGTGCTGCCCCCTCCACCCTCGTCCGCTGACGGGCAGCGGAACCCTGGTACGAGGCCCTGGATAGGTCATTGGGTGGTTCAGGAAAATCTTATTGTATAACGCCGTCTTTGGCCCATCAATAATTTTTCATAGCATATGTCTTGGTTTGATCATGCGTACTACTTGTCTACAAGTACATGTTAGACGAACAAAATAATATAATACAGTATGATACAAGCATAGCAATATGATATATTGAACATTTAGGATAATGCTAAGTTTACGTAGCAACATAATAGTGATTACATAAATATTAGTGACATCAATAGTTAAACTTAATTGATTAGCCATATTAAAAAATATGATATAATCATTGGGCTAACAGCTAGGCCCAAAATACAGTCAACTTGGCTGGACTTATAGGCCCAACAAAACTTTAGCCGGCCTAGACCCACAATTGACTCCATAAAAACGTGGGTTTTGTGCCAACAAAATTCTGATATGTTGCAAGAGAGCGACTAATTTTAACTAGTAAATTTGCGTGTGTTGAACTTAAAATATTTTTTTATAATATAGCTAAAAATAATTCAAATATTTAAATATATTTAAATTTATATTTGTTAAATATTTAAAAAAAATTAACTTATTAAATTTTAATTTTTTTTTAAATTTTAAATTTATATATATATATATATATATATATATATATATATATATATATATATAAAATATATATATATATATATATATATATATATATATATATATATATATATATATATATATTTGTGATAAAGAAGAGAAAGTTAGTTTTTTTGTAATCCCTAACTTTTTTTAATAAAATAAATGGTGGACAATATACATACGACTTGGACGGCTCATTTATGAGTAGTTTCTGAGCCATGCATTATAAAGGGTAGAGCATTATAAAGAGTAGAGATGAGTGGATTACGGATCAAAAACATTTGACCTAATATAGCATTACTATGATGGATGACATTATAAAGTAGTTAGTATCCAACAAAAAATTAAAGACGTATACAATTCATAATCATTTTCATACCCACATTAAGAAAACTCTAATTTTTGAAAGATAAATATCCAAGTTAGTAACATGAAAATTCTTGTAAATGTTTGTAATTTATAACCCAATGGATTTCATCGTCCATGGCAATATGAACTACCAAAAAAATAGGTCACTATGCGATTCTAAAAATGAGAGTCCGTGTCTAAAAATATTTGGGACTTTGTAATATTTAGAGAGTTTTTGTAAAAGTCAAGTTGTAAAGTTTATGGGGACCTTTTTAAATTTTTGGGATACCTTCGTAAAATTTAGGGGAATTTTGTAAAGTTTTAGAAGTCTTTGTAAATTTTGGGCCTATGCTCATGCCTAGGTGACGTAGGTTTGCAGCCGGCTATGCTCGAGGTAAAAAAACTATACTCAACAAGCTTTGTGTGTAATTGCAAAAAATGTTACAATTACAAATGCTTTTTTTTGTATTTCTAAAATGAATCTATTGTGGGGGGGGGGGGGGGGGGGGGGTCCCTCCCTCGATCTGGTCCAAAACTTGGACCCATAGGACTAAAGGAATCCGAGTCCGGGAGTAACATGACCCAACTAACACATATTTGTGACATTAACCCAACAATACTTGGCTGGAAAATTAGTAAATATACAATCAAAAACTGTCACAAAACAAGAAAATACAGAGAGAAAGAATGATCAAGACAGATGAAAAGAAAAAGAAAAAGAAAAAGACAGCCAAAAGAAGGTGCCACAAGAACCAGCCAACCACCCCCTCCCCCCATCCTCTACTCAATTATCTCCAAGACGAGACATCCCCAAAATATGACGCATATTGGACACAATACGAACGGACATTCTTCCAAATTAAACTAGGACACACATATCATACCCATGTCTGCAGAACATAGATTATCGTTGTCCGTATTATCAGCTCAATTTATGTAGTCTATTGTACTATATAATGTTAAAAGTAGGTTACCGTAAAAAAATTATTTCTAAAAATATCATTCAATATATATACTAATTAAAAAGAATAGATGCAATATATTTCATTAACAACCATTTAAAAGATGTATTCCGAAGGAATTAACATGATACAAAAATCGAAGGGTTAATGCTACTTACTATCGAATTCGAAGAGTTAATGCTACTTACTATCGAATTCGAAGAGTTGAATCAATAACATAAATAATTAAAAGCAGCAGAGTTAAATTAACTCATCAATATTATCCACTCGAAGTGTTTTTTGTATTCTTAATTATAATTTATGAATCATAAATATGTGCAACACACATGCATATATACTAGTTATATTAGTTCAAAGAGAAGAACTAATCCGTGAAATAAAATCATGTTTACATTCCCCTATGTCTAAGGTTAGGGTTTGAGGACTAAGGTTTACGGTTATGACTTAGGGTTAGGATCAAGGTTAAGGCTAGCTAGGGTTTTGGTATAGGACAATGGTAGAGCTGTTGTAGTGCCTCGTACCTCACGGTCCACTATGTAATACTCACGGCTTGCTGACTCAGTCTTGAACTGAGTATTTGGGAAAACTTTTGCCGGTATCGATTGATCACGGATGAAATACAATGAACCTTTTCAATTGATGGATTGGCTTCCATTGAAATGAATCCAAGAGTTTTGTTGGATGTTTTCTTTCGTTGCTTGGTTTTGATGAATGCGTTTTCGTGTTGGTTTTCGATGATTGGTTTTCATTGTTCGCTTTCATTGTATTTTGTATTCATTCCGAATCTTGAGAGAAAGAGATCGAAGTATGCTAATCAACTGTTGGTGCCAATGTAGGACGCGTGAACTATTCGTGAACGGATAAAATACAATGAACCTTTCCAATTGATGGATTGGCTTCTATTGAAATGAATCCAAGAGTTTTGTTGGATGTTTTCTTTCGTTGCTTGGTTTTGATGAATGCATTTTCGTGTTGGTTTTCGATGATTGGTTTTCATTGTTCGCTTTCATTGTATTTTGCATTCATTCCGAATCTTGAGAGAAAGAGATCGAAGTATGCTAATCAACTGTTGGTGCCAATGTAGGACGCGTGAACTATTCGGTGAGTTGCTTCAATCGAACAAACATTGATCTGTTCGCCTAATAAAAATGATCTCTAGTCCACTCAGTTGTCTTGTCCCTATGATCAACGATACCACATCAACAAAAGATAAGAGAAGATAATTGAATTGAATCAAATGCAAGATTATGTATTGCTACTCCTTCTGCTCTATAAGAATGATCATCTGTTTGGTTACTAAGTATGCTTGAAAAATGTAGACATGTACAGACGAACTTATACGTGTTGAGATGAATAAGAAGGCACGAAATGAACGTGTCGTATATCTGTGCATAAGTTCAAATGCGTCTCATCTGATAGAACAGCTAGAGCATGCATTTGGTCTCGAACAACTTGTATACAAGGAAATATTTGTCTCTCGGGTGGTATCTGGGGGCACCTGGAACCGTTCGGCCTAGGAGAGATTAAGAGCACCCTGAGGTAAAAGAGATCTCATGTTAAAAGGGTAGCCGACATCTGAGTCCTTAGCGACGAGCTGAACCAAAGAGTCACAGCGGCTAATCATGGGAATACCCCATGGACCAACATGTAGAATAGTCCACCTGTATAACCCGAATTACAACTTCAATATCTGCAAGAATGAAACATGAATTACTAATTATGCAAATTTTGCTAACATGTTTTTGTGTAGAGATGACTATCGACGATGGTAAGTTGCCTATGGAATATTTCTACTATCATGTTCTTATGAATTGTTAAAAAGAACCTAGACAAGTAGAAAGATCACTAGTAAAATGTTAGCTCCACATGTTAATTTAGTGCAGATATTTGCGAGTTCGGCCAAAAGCCACTCGCCAGTACAGGATGTGTGCTGACCCATGTTGTTGGCATCCTTTTCAGAAAGCAAAAGAAGACATGGAGATTTTAAGTGAGGCATTAAAGCTCGTCTAGCCCTGTAGAGCTGTGGACTGCCTCGAAGCTTCTTTTCAATTCCAGTCAAGTTGTAAGTTTCTTTTCCTTTGAAGGTGTCTTTTCATTTCCAGCATGTAATATAGGGATATGATGTATGGACATTGCGACTATTTTCAAAAGAGAGTTTTAAAGAGTATCATGTAGCCAAGATAAGGCAATCTGAGTTTGCAAAACTTTGTACTTGTATTCCTATCAAGATTATCAATAAAAGAAGTATTTCTATTTTAAATCTCTGTGTTCAATATTTGGTTTTCTGCAATAAATAGGTGCGTGCGTGTGTTTTTGCTTGACTAGTTGTTTTGTGTAGGTACATGGCCTTCTGCAAGTGTAACTTAGGCTTGCACGGCATCACGCCTTAGCAAGGATGAACGATCCCGCTGGGATCCAGGCAAGACGGACGACCCTAGCGGGATCGGGGCGTGACAAAGTGGTATCAGAGCACGGTTTTACGTCCTTGGCCTCTTGCAAATATCATTTTCGAAAAAGTATATAAAGTATTTTGATGGCTTTCAAAAGTCCTTTTGAGTTATGAAAACCAATGCCCCATATAGTAAGTCCATAATATTTTATGAGACTGACAGAAGTTATACTCTTTTGCAGAGAAATAGCTCCTCTTCGACCATCTGGCTCGAGCGATCCGATAGAACGGATCATGACCTTGTTGGAAATACAGAGGCAAGATAATGAGGAGCGTGGCCAAATACAACAAGCCCGACTGGAGGCCCAACAGAAGCAGTTGGATGCCTTGACACAACTTGTAACTACGCTTGCGACAAATCAAGATACCACCGTAACGACCATACCAATGGGAACACCCGAGATTGAGCCCGTGGATGGCGACGAACCCCAGTCGGCGTAAAGGCACTCTTTCTTAAAGCCAAAGGACTTCTTGGATGTGAAACCTCTGGAATTTGAAGGAAGGACATCACCAGATAAAGTGGTGGAATGGATCGATAAAATGGAAAGTATGTTCACATTCGTAGGAGGTCCGAGTAGCAAGAAGGTATTGTGTGCCATTCTGCTACTACGACTGCGGGCAAAGGATGGAAAGTGAAGAAGCCGACGCTGCTCGCAACGGCTAGGAATGGAAAGATTTTATGGGCCTCGTTCAAGAAGGCATTTCTGGATCAATATCTGCCTCCAGCCATGAGTAAAAAAATGGAGAATGACTTCATAACTCTGAAACAAAGAGATATGTTCGTGGAGGACTATGAATCTGAATTTGCCAAGATGGCAAATTTTGCTGCTGTTATGCTACCCACAGAGCAGACTCGCATAGATCGATTCGTTGAAGGTCTGAATGAAGACATTCAGTTGAGTGTGCTGAATCGAGAGTGTGGGTCGTATTCTCAGACCTTTGAGACGGCGCTGCAGGTAGAACAATTCAGCCTGAGAAAAGCGTCAATAAATATTCAGTATGGTCGCAACCAGCCTACTAAGAGGTACCACGATGGTAAAAAAAGACCGATAGGTAACCGTGAAATAAAATAGTCTGTACCTACTGCGGTCAACGAGGACATATGAATGAAGGCTGTCGCTATGCAAAAGGTTTAGAATACAGTCACTGTGGAAAGCGTGGACACACCAAGAAAGTTTGTCGTGTCGCAAATAAAGCTTTTTCAGCTGTGACCAATAGGGTCATGCCGTCAGAAATTGTCCAAAGAGAAATCAAAACAGAGATGAGATAGAGGAGCGTGGGCCACTGCCAGGCCCACCGCCGCTTCGAGACAATCCTCACAATCAGCAGTTGCGGAATGCCAATACTACGACATCGCGTGTCTATAATCTCTCCACCTTACTTGATCATAAATGCAATATTAGCAGAGGTGAGCTTGTTTCTTAAGTTTTGAGGACAAAACTTTTTTCAGTGGCTTATTATGTAGTGCCCCGCTCCTCGCGGTCCACTATGTAATACCCACGGCTTGCTGACTCAGTCTTGAATTGAGTATTTAGGAAAACCTTTGCCGGTATCGATTGATCACGGATGAAATGCAATGAACCTTTCCAATTGATGGATTAGATTCTGTTGAAATGAATCCAAGAGTTTTGTTGGATGTTTTCTTTCGCTGCTTGGTTTTGATGAATGCATTTTTGTGTTGGTTTTCGATGATAGGTTTTCATTGTTCGCTTTCATCGCATTTCGCATTCATTCTGAATCTTGAGAGAAAGAGATCGAAGTATGCTAATCAACTGTTGGTGCCAATATATTACGCGTGAACTGTTCGTGAATGGCGCGTGAAGTCCCTTATTCTCTCAAAATAGATTCATCTCGGTGAGTTGCTTCAACCGAACAAACATTTATCTGTACGCCTAATAAAAATGATCTTTAGTCCACTCTGTTGCCTTATCCCTATGATCAAGGATACTACATCAACAAAAGATAAGAGAAGATAATTGAATTGAATCAAATGCAAGATTATGTATTGCTACTCTATCTGCTCTATAAGAATGATTATTTGTTCGGTTACTAAGTATGCTTGAAAAATATAGACATGTACAGACGAACTTGTACGTGTTGTGATGAGTAAGAAGGCACGAAATGAACGTGTCGTATATCTGTGCATAAGTCCAAATACGTCTCATCTGATAAAACGGCTAAAGCATGCATTTGGTCCCGGACAACTTGTATACAAGGAAATATTTATCTCTCGGGTGGTATCTGGGGGCACCTGGAACCGTTCGGCCTAGGAGAGATTAAGAGCACCCTGAGGTAAAAGAGACCTCATGTTAAAAGGGTAGACGACATCTGAGTCCTTAGCGATAAGCTGAACCAAAGAGTCACAGCGGCTAATCATGGGGATACCCCATGGACCAACATGTAGAATAGTCCACCTGTATGACCCGAATTACAACTTCAATATTTGCAAGAATGAAACATGAATTAATCATTATGCAAATTGTGCTAACATATTTTTGTGCAGGGATGACTATCGGCGACGGTAAGTTGCCTATGAAATATTTCTACTATCATGTTCTTATGAATTGTTAAAAAGAATCTAGACAAGTAGAAAGATCACTAGTAAAATGTTAGCTCCACATGTTGATTTAGTGCAGAGATTTACGAGTACGGCCAAAAGCTGCTCGCCAGTACAAGATGTGTGCTAACCCACGTTGTGGGTATCCTTTTCAGAAAACAAAAGGAGATAGGGGGATTTCAAGTGATGCACTAAAGCTCGTCTAGTCCAGTAGAGCCGTGGACTGCCTCGAAGCTTCTTTTCAATTCCAGTCAAGTTACAAGTTTTTTTTTCCTTTGAAGGTATCTTTTCATTTCCAACATGTAATAAAGGGATATGATGTATAGGCATTACGACTATTTTCAAAAGAGAGTTTTAAAGAGTATCATGTAGCCAAGATAAGGCAATCTGAGTTTGCAAAGTTTTGTACTTATATTCCTATCAAGATTATCAATAAAAGAAGTATTTCTATTTCAAATCTCTGTGTTCAATATTTGGTTTTCTGCAATGAATGTGTGCGTACGTGTGTTTTTGCTTGACTAGTTGTTTTGTGCAGGTACATGGCCTTGTGCAAGCGCAACTTAGGCTTGCACGGCATCACGCCTTAGCGAGGACGAACGATCCCGCAGGGATCCAGGCAAGACGGACGACCCTAGCGGGATCAGGGAGTGGCAGCTATCAAGTGGACCGGGCCGGGCCGGGCCTCTCAGGCTCATGCACTATAACAAACCGGACATGGTGTCCTTTGCAAATAGTTAATATTTTACTGAAAGACCACTAATAAAGTGAGAATCTAACAATATATGGAAATCATCTTGCATCCTTAGTCCAATCGAAACGGCACTTGGATACACATACTGCAGTTGGATTTTTTGTTAGGTAAATTTCAAAAATAAGCATAACCAAATTTCACAGCAAGAGTGAGATTGATGGCAATATATCTGTTCTCTAGTATTTCTTGACGAAGCTGTAGACACTTACAAAAAAGAGAAGAATCACTGTAAATCCGTAGTGAGTGCTCCCTTCTATCAACATCATTTTTGTAGACACTTACAAAAAAGAGAAGAATCACTGAGAATAATATAGTGATACAATGATGATACAATATAATACTATGGGGTATTGATCACGTATCTACGCTAACACCCCCATCCCTGACTAATATAGTGGATCCAGTCATGACACGTCATGATACGTATCCTCTTATATATGGTATACACTGGGCAAGTCTTCATTGTTTATTGTTCATTGTATAGATACGATTCCTGCATAGGCTCGCGACCTCCTCAGAGAATACGTATCATGACGTGTCATGACTGGATCCACTATATTAGTCAGGGATGGGGGTGTTAGCGTAGATATGTGATCAATATGTCCACCTCACCATGAGGTGGAACCTCACCTCCCTTATTCTCTCTCTCTCTCTCTCTCTCTCTCTCTATATATATATATATATATATATATATATATATATATATGTTTCTTTCATAAACAATAATGCTAAGTTGATATATAGTAATGACTCCATCTCAGAAAGGCGATAAAGGCGATAAAGCTCCGGAAGAAGGAAGAAAGGACCCAGGAGTTTAGGATCCCGGCGACGCCCACGGGGCCTCTCCGGTCACTGGAGGAGAAGTGTCAGAGAGAGAGATAGTGGGAGGTTGGACCACAGTCGGTAGAAAGAGGAGGGACAGATTTCAGTCAGGCAGTCATTGGCCAGAAGCAAAGCTGAGAGGGGGTCAACATCGACCACAGCAAGAGAAGCAAGCGGAAGGACGAGGGACAGGCAGGGTGGACGCCAGCAGCGGTATAAGTCAGGCTCGGAGGAACTTTCATGGAGGAGGGAGAAATGTTCAATGGAGAGAGCGAGGTGTTCGACAAAATGCCCAGGAAGGTCCGAGGAGGAATATTCACAACCATATCGATCCCACGCCATGTAACTCAAAGGGAGAGGCGGAAGAGGCGAGGAAAAGGTCGCAGGAAGGAGGACAAAGAGCTAGGAAAACTTGGGCGAAAATGTGTAAATCCAACAGTATTTCAATAGATGATGAGATGCAATAAATAGAACCACTGGTGAAAGGAGGCAGGTCGATAGCAGAATTCATGGGGGAGGACCTGGAGGAGACGGAGGAGTACTGGAAAAGTACGATAGTGTTGTATGTGATGGACAATAAACCCTTCTATGGGCAGATCAAAGCTTTCGCCAATCGCGTAGGGCACCCGAAGGGAAGCATGGAGTTTTTCTCCAGAGAAAATAGTTTTTTCTTCGTTAGGTTCGGTTTGGCAGAGGATATGGAGCGTATCGTGCACGGGGGGCCGTGGACTTTTGATGGGAGGGCGATCATCCTCAAGCGGTGGACGTCAGGAATTCAGTGTGAAAGGGAGTTGCTTGCATCGGCACCGATTTGGATCAGGTTTCCTAATCTTCCCATCCAATATTGGAGCACTCCAATGCTAATGAAGCTCTCGAGTTTGGTTGGGGTTCCCATCAAAGCTGATGAAGCCACGAACAAGAAGGTGAGGCTTTCATATGCTAGAGTTTTCGTCGAAATTGAAGCAGGGGAGGAGTTGCCACGCTCGGTAGAATACATGATCCCTTTAGGGGAAATTTTCTCCCAAAGGTCGACTACGAGTGGGTTCCTCCCTCGTGTGGACAATACAAATGTTTTGGTCATCTCAAATCGGGCTGTTATATAGGTGAACATATCGAGAAGGAAGCTAGTATAGGGGATTCTCTGCCAACAGAAAGGGAAGGGATATCCCCTACGGATGAGGATGTGCACATGGAAGTTCAGGAGGAGGAGGGAATGCAGTTGCAAGAATCGGGTACCAATTCAGAGGCTGGAAACAACATGGAGGGAGGATTAGCTAAAGGAAAAGCAATTCAGAGCAGCAGTGAGGATATTGAGACTCAGGATTATCAAAGAGATATGGCATTAGTTGTATTTAAAGAAGGGGATGGTAGCTCAGTGCTAGGTAAAAGACATGGACACGCGTCCCCGGTCAGTAAAACGTCAGGCCCTACAGTTAGCCACCCTCAGAATATTCCTCAAGATGGAGGAATAGGGACAGTAGGAGAGGAGACCTCCCCTTCTTCGAAGGACCTTCAAGCCAGGAAGAAGCCTAATTCTGAAGGGTCCAAAGTAAGAAGTGTGGTCAGGAATTTACTTCAGGCCGGGTCTGGGGCGGGGTTACGGCTCACCAAGGTCAGTCCTCTTTGGGCAGGAGCTCTTCAGAAAGCTTCTCCATATCAATCCAATGAGCTAGATATCAAGAAAACCATGTTAGAAAACTCTTTCGTTCCTTCACGGATGAGCACGAGAGGGCAAAAGGACCCCGCCTTAATCCATTAATGCCGATCCTTTCGTGGAACGTCCGAGGAGCCAACTCGGTTGGGAGGTGGAGGAGTATAAGAGATAGGGTGAGGCAGCTCAATAGCTCGATTGTAGTTGTGCTGGAATCCAAGATTAAGAAGGTGGAGAGGATCATCAGGAGATCTCCTAATAACTGGGGGGTCGAACACAACCTTCATCTTAATGATATGGCCAGGATCATTGTTATGTGGAATAAACAATTATGGAAGGGGACTCTTCGATTTGAGTCGAAGCAGATGATGCTCATGGAGTATTCCAACGAAGAGGGGATGAATTTCCTGTTAGCGGCTATTTATGGGTTCAATGATAGGAAGCTAAGAATGGACTTGTGGAAGGATATAGAAACAGTTTGCTCTGGGAACGGTGGATCTCTCCCTATATTACTCATTGGGGACTTCAATGCTATTATGTACAAGGATGAAAAAAAGGGGGTAGAGTGGTGCCTGAACACATTCTTGATGATCTGCTTTCTTGTTCTATTAGGCCTGGAATCAGTGATTTGCATAGGACCGGGGTGGAATGGTCCTGGAGCAATCAGGCTACGATTAATAGGGTGTTTACTCAGATTGATCGGGCGATGGGGAACGACAAATGGTTTGACATCTTCCCTGACACTTGCGTCAAGGTCCTCTCTGCAGGCCAGAGTGACCATTCTCCCCTCCAGGTGAACTTCATGAATAGAAGAATTCTCCAACCTCCTCCGTTCAAATATAGCAACCATTGGCCTCTCATTGATGGTTACGAGGGGATTTTTCTCGAAGGGTGGCATTCCCAAGTCTCCGGCTTTAGCCAATTCCGCCTCATGGCTAAACTCAGGGCTGTGAAGCAGAATATCAAGACTTGGATCAAAGGGCAACCTAAGACTACTCTGTTTGAGTTGAATAGGGAGCTAGAAGAGTTGCAGAAGAATAATCAGTGCAATCAGACGATCGATAGCAGTGGAAGAGAAAGCCGGCTAAAAGATCAGGTCTCCAAACTGATGCAGGTTGAAGAAATCAAGATTGAGCAAAAAGCCAAGTGCGACTGGATGAAGATGGGGGACAGTAGCTCTAAGTTCTTCCATGGTGTGGTGAAGGCCAGGCAGAATAGGAACCAGGTTGCGGTGCTCATCGACAAGAGCGGAAAGGTTATTGAGAATCCCTTCGAGATACAGGCTGAGGTGGTAGGCTATTTCTCTGCTCTATATAATAGAGAGAGTGATATCACTCCGCTCACTCCTGCAGTTACGAAACAGGTCTTGACAGAGGAAGCTGTGAAGGGTCTCCACGCTCCTATCACTCTTAGTGAGGTTGAGGAGATAGTACTCAATTCGAAGAAGAACAAATCGCCAAGCCCTGATGGGTTCACTGCTGGTTTCTTTATCCGACACTGGAAGGATGTTAAGGTGCTAGTGGTGGAAGCCATTAGGGATTTCTTCCGGACAGGTAAATTGTTGAAGCAATTCAATCACACCTTTATCACTCTCATCCCGAAGAAGGTAGGGGCCTCATCCCTGAATGACTTTAGGCCTATATCCTGTTGCAGCTTTTTCTACAAAGTAATTGCAAAAATTATGAGTCGGAGGATGAAGAAGCTTCTTCCAGGTTTGATCTCCCGTAAACAATCCGCATTCATAGAGGGGAGGAGTATTGCTGAGAATTGTCTTCTGGCCAACGAGTTGGTTAGGGATTTTAACAAGATCGGAGGCGACCAGGCTTGCATTAAGCTAGACCTTAGGAAGGCGTATGATTCTATTAATCGGGAATTCGTCATTCACATTATGAAAGCTATGGGATTTGATGATTGGTGGACCGACATGATATACGAATGCATCTCGACTCCTTCAGTTTCTATCTTGATCAAGGGAAGACCGGTTGGATTCATCCAAACATCCAGAGGTCTTAGGCAGGGAGATCCCCTATCGGCGTATCTGTTCACTATGGTTACGGAGCATTTCTTTTGTCTCATGGAGTTAGCTGAGCATTCGAAGAAGATTTCCCCTATCTTCATGTTAGTGAATCCGAGTATATCACATCTTATATACGCGGATGATCTTTTAGTATTCATCAAACCTAATGAGAAGGGGATCGAATGTCTTCTTCATATTTTGTCTGATTTCGAAAGAGGTACTGGGTTACGACTTAACAAGGAGAAGAGATCGATTATTCTCAACAAGACCTGTCGATCGAAGGAGAGGTGGACGGAACTCATGGAGGTCGAAGAAGCCTCCCTCCCTATCAGACATCTGGGAGTTCCCCTTGCCTCCACTTTTGCTAGGCACTCGGACTGTTTAAGCCTCATACGCATGGTGCAGTCCAGACTTGAAGGATGGCAGGCACAGCTACTCTCCTTTGGTAGGCAGATCGAGCTCGTTCGGGCGGTTATTAACTCGATTGTTTCCTATTGGTTCCAAGTGGTTCTAATCCCCAAAAAGACTGTGATAAAGATCGACAGTATGTGCGCGAAGTTCGTGTGGAAAGGAGGGATTCAAACCATGGCTTGGGCGGACATGTGTCGCCCTAGAGACGAAGGGGGGGATGGGTCTTCGCTCCCTGTCCACCCTCAAGGAGCTAGCTGTTCTTAAGATGGGATGGTCTCTTATTGAAGGCGACTCCTTATGGTCTAGTTGGATGAAGAGCAGGTACATCAAGAAGGGTAATTTCTGGTCTATGAATAACAATTCTAATTTCTCTACGTGTTTTAAATCCATCCTTAAAGCTCGGTCCAGACTCAAGGATTGCATCACAAGGATTATTCATGACGGCAAAGACACCGATCTGTGGGAAGATCCGTGGGTCGAGCACGACAGTCTACCTTGGGGTTCTGAGGTGGAGCAAAGGAGATCATCTCCAGGACGAGAAAGGAGATGGTTAGTATGTTGATTCGGGATGGGGAATGGGCTATCCCCTTGGGATCGAAGGCCAAGTGATGGGCCTCGAAGATCAGAAAAATCTGCATTGATGGCACAGAAGATAAGGATCATTGGAGATGGGAGGGATCTCTCAAAGGGAATTTTTCCCTGAGAATGGCGTACGAGAAGTAAAGGAAGAAGAGCCCGACTTTTATATGGTCGAAGTATATTTGGATGAAGGGGGCCACGCCTAAGTTCAGTTACTGTATTCTCAAGTCGAGACTTGGGAGATTGCTTACTAAGGACATGATGAGGAAATTTGGGATTCAGGTGGAAGATATAAGGTGCCCTCTTTGTAACTCAGCCTCTGAGTCTCACTCCCATCTATTCTTTCACTGTGAGTTGAGCTCTAAAGTTTGGAATGCTCAAAGGGGATCCCTGGGTTTGCCGGCGACTAGAGAGGATACCATCCTTGGGGCATTTGAAAAGTTATCTAAGTACAGCAACATGAATCACCCCTGGTTCTGGAAGGCCCGTCTCTGGCTTGCTTGCACTGTTTGACAACTCTGGAGGGAAAAAAATAGGAGGATTTTGAAGGCGTCGAGAGCACTGTCGTTAGCCTTGTGAGGAGCATACATGCGGACATGGATATCATGGCCCCTTAGTAGTTTTGAAGCTTGGTATTCCTGGGTCCTTTAGTGCTGCTATGTGTTAGGCCCCTTAGTAGTTACTGTAGGACCAATGGTTTGGTAGTGAGGAGGATCCCCTCCAGTTGGTGTAGGGGATCATTAAGAGAGTCTCAAGTTTGTACAGTTCTGTTTTATTCTTTCATTCTTATAAAGATGTTACCTTCCCCCAAAAAAAAAATATATATATATGTTTCTTTCATCTTTTAAGTTCCTCTACACATAGGCCCCGTTTGGTACGCGGAATGGAAGGAAAGGAAATCAATTCCTTGACATTTTCTTTCCTTTCCTTTGGGAAATCATAATTCCTATTGATTTTTCTTTCCGATGTTTGGAAGCTTCAATGTGGGAAAGTGATTCCTTTATTGGATGGATGGAATCACTTTATCTCCTAATTTTTCTTCCATTGGGAATCGTTTTTCTTTCCTCCTCAATTTATTTGGCACCCAAACATAGTAAAGTAGTCATTCCTTTCCCAACCCGATGATTCCGAGAATTGAATGAGGCCATAGAACTTCCTAAAGATTACATTGTAATGGAATTAATATATCCTATGTTACCAAAATAACCTAAGTCCTCGTTTGGTTCGCGGAATGGAAGGAAAAGGAAATCAATTCCTTGTCATTTCCTTTCCTTTGGGAAACTTTAATTCCCATTAATTTTCCTTTTCGATGTTTGGCAATGCCAAAAAATTTGGAAAGGAAAGTGAATACTTTAATGTGGGAAAGTGATTCCTTGCTTGGATGGATGAAATTACTTTTCCCCCTAATTTTTCTTCTATTGGGAATTACTTTTCTTTCCTCCTCAAATCCTTTGGCACCCAAACATAGGAAAGTAATCACTTTCCTTTTCCAATCCAGAGATTTCGCGAACCAAACGTGGCCTAAATTTCACACCCCAGAACCAAAATATTGGCAAGTAGGGACGGACCAGGCTAGCTACGTATACCAAAGTACTCCAAAATACGTATAAGCTGTCAAGATATGGGGGTTACTACTACAAGCCAACAGTTAAACCTGGGTCAAAAATCCTAGATATCTCAATCACAGGCAAATATGCAAAGTACAAGAAGTATAATCATCAGACATAAAATAGTAAAGCGTTCCAAACTATATATATATATATGGATGATCATGAAGCTAGTAATACAAAGTGGAGAACTAGCAATAGTACTAGTTATACATGATAAGCTCTAGCTATAGTCTAGAATACACACATCATGTTTTAGGCCCGTAGGCTACATGTCAAGATCCCAAAACACGAGCTAAACACGTGCTCGGAGGCTAAACATGTCACGTCCAAGAACCAGAATACTGGAGAGCGGGGGACAGACACAGCCAGCTACGTACATTGAAGTGAATCCTACCTCGCAATATGGTCACGGCTGTCTAGATGCATGAGAGTTTAACTACAAGCCAACATTCTCTTATGGTCAAGAACAAGCCTAGTGTCTCAATCTTAAGCAAGCAGGTAAATGTAATAAGATGGTAGATCATCAGACATACAAAGTAAGGCATCTCATACATTATATATTCAGATGATCATGAAGCTAATCATACAAAATGAGAAGACTAGCAAGAGTTTAAGTCATGCATGATCAACCCTAGGATTCGTCAATTATGTTATAGTCCTTAGGCAGACAGGAATGTAAATTTAACACGAGCTAACACTTGTTCGGCGGCTAAACGCCTAAAAAGAATAATTTACAATAGAGTGGGAGAGCAAAATAAAACTCACTTGTTGCCAGTGTTGCGTCTAGTGTTCATCATATGGCTGGAAGACTGAGAGATCCTCGGGTGCTACTCCGAAATCTGGCATACAAAACCAGCTAGGTCAGACCCCAAAAAGAGCAAGTGCCACAAGGGAGGCTTCACTTAAGAACTAAAACCAGCATATTAACACATGAATACATCAATGATAACGAAAGACATGAGTTAGAGAAATAAGACGATAAATGATAAGATAACTAAAGAACTATTCCAGTAACCAAGTTACAACCCGTAAACCAAACAAGGACAGGGGTTGTAACCCTTCACCGGAACAGAACTTAGTCTCTAACCAATTATCGATAAAGTAAAGTATAACAGTAACGTGCTGAGATAACCATGTACTGGCCTTGCCTAGACAAGACTAGACTAGACTCCATCCATCAATCACGACCAAGCAATGAGTACGGCTTGATACTTTAACTAACTAGGGTTATCACAAGCTTAGTTACTAACAAGATGCATCGAGATGTTCCAACAGCCACAAGCCTTGCAGTCTTAATCCAGGTTATCCGGTCACAATTTGAGAGAGTTGGATTAGATGACTTGGGGTGCAACACAAGACAGTGCGCTGGAAATGTGTCCTACTCGACGGCAGGCTACAAGTCCAATTAGAGCGCCCAAATAACGGGACTGCCTGTAGCTGGGAAATCTCTTCATGGACTACTTGATCAATCTAGTCATTATCCTATTCAGATTCAGTACGAATCTTTGACTGTAGAAAATCAGGAATTCATGTCCTAGACATGATGTAAGACGAGACATGTAGCTTGTACCGATACAATCAAGAAAAATCATCTACGGTGTCAAACGAGAGTTACATGTTACTTGTCAAGTTTACATGTCATGTTATGTTACTCATCAAGTCAAGAGTGCGTCACATCGGACCACCATCAAGAATTATCATGTCAAGTTACTGGTCAAGAGTGCACCACGACGGGTCACTATCAAGAGTTATCATGTAAAGTCACATTGTCATGTCGTGTTCATGTAATTAGTGCACCACGGCGGGCCACTATCAAGAAGTTATTTAGAGAGTGTACGTGCCATTCCAAGATCGTGTTTAAAGCTCAGAGTACATGTTCAACATGGAGAATAACCTTATAGGACTTAGTCAAGTAAAGAGTACAAACAAAGTCATTATTCACACTAAGGACCATGGGGTGTCATGAAGAGCATGCACCCAAGATGGATGTGCTAAAACTGGCATGTGCCCAAGGCTATGTGCCTAAGGGAATGCGCCCACATGTATGCGCCCACATGAGTTAGACATGGTGTATAGTCTATACGCCCACATACATGCGCCCACATGAGTGAGACAGGGTGCATGGTCTATGCACCCATATACATGTGCCCACATGAGTGAGGCATGGTGCATGGTCTATGCACCCACGTGAGTGAGGCATGGTGTATTGGAACTAAGTCAGGAGCCATCTATAATGGCTATGTGGGCGCATAATAAGGGCCATGCGCCCACAGCAAAGGGACACTATGCCTTAGCACATACTTGAAGTTATGCACATAAGCAAGTAAAAGTCATGGGCACATAATAAAGCCATGCGCCCACACTGTGGAAGGCAAGGAGCTTGGGCGCATATATAGGGCTATGCGTCCAAGGCTAAAGTCCCTGTGGGCGCATAAAATGCCATGCGCCCACACTGTTCTTCTTCTCCAACCCGAGAAGAAGAACCATGGAACCCATGAACTTCCAAGGTCCATAAATTACTCAAAATAAATCAAAATTTGGTTTTTCAAAGGTCCATTTTGGGTAAAATCAAATTCTCTACGACACAGAACAATCCAAACTTGAAAACAAAGAAGTTTGAGAGATCAAAATCCAAGAAAACCAAAATTTGTGAAAACTTAGATCTATAAGTTTTAATCCACCAAACCAAAATGCTAAGCACTAAAGAGTCTTAGAAGCTTGTATGGAAGACAATAGAACAATAAAAATGGAGTTCCTCCATGAAGCAAGTTGCACTTGCCTAAGGTGGTTGGAGAGAATTAATGGAGAAGAGAAATAAATGAAAGAGTAATGAGGAGAGAGAGTGTGGAGTTGGGTTATAAAGGAGGGGGGGTTATCATGATGAAAAACTCACCCAAACCAAGCTAAAATAAACCAAGCCAAGCTAAACCAAGTTAAAACAAGACCACACCAAGCCAAGCTATGCTAGATAATTCAAAATACGGGTCGGGAGTCCGTACACGTATACTGAAAATACGTATAACGAAAAATAGGAGTGACAAAATGCCACAAAAGAATAATGTACATAACTAGTGGAAGAATGATATAAGAAACACACTAAGGTACTCTGGTGCTCCGGGTAATCACCGTCGAGTAGATGGTACAAAAGATACTTCGGGCTCCTCTACCAGATCTGGCCAAACAAAACTAGTGGGGTCAGACCCTAAATAGCAAGTACCACAAAAGAAGCTAAACTTATGAACTAAAACCAGCAATAACAAATATAACAACAGATAGAGACAAAAATAAGTAAATGCGGATCGAGATTCGTGCACTACCAATGCACTTATTCCGAGAATAGAAAAGACAATAAGCAAAGCAACCTGGAGCATAAAGTAAAGGAAACATGTGAACTTGTAAGATAAACTGGATATATGAGCATGTTAGAACTATATAGAACGACAATGAATAAGATGACTTAGGAACTATTCTGGAACCCAAGTTACAACCTGTAAACCAAACAAGGACCGGGGTTGTAATCCTTCTCCTGAACAGAACTTAGTCTCTAATTATTGCACAACCTAAGGATCATATATAGCGTGTGAGTACTAAATAGGATGACAAATGATAAGATGACTAAGAAAATATTTTGAAACCCAAGTTACAACCTGTAAACCAAACAAGGATCGAGATTGTAATCCTTCTCCTGAATAGAACTTAGTCTCTAATTATTTATCGACAAAAGTAAAGCATAACAATAATGTACTGAAATAAACATACGGATACTGCCCAGATAAGACTAGACTGGATTGGACTCCATCCATCAATCACGGCCAAGCAATAAGTACGGCTTGATACTTTAACTAACTAGGGTTATCAGAAGCCTAGTTACTAACAAGATGCAATGAGATGTTCCCACAGTCACAGTCCTGCAGACTATCCAGATTATCCAGGCAAAAGTTATAAAAGAATTTATAGTAGATACATCGCCCAGAAGACAATATATCCTACATACATATAATAGTGGGTACATCGTCCAGGAGACAAATGTACCCTTAAGAGAGTTATTAGGTAGTTTGAATGGTGCAACACATGACAATATGCTAGAAATGTGCCCTACTCGTCGCCAGACTATAAGTCCATTGGAGGCGTCCAGATAACGAGATCGCCTGTAACTGAAAAATCTCTCTATATGAACTACTTGATCAATCTAGTCATTAACCTAGTCAGATTCGTTATGAATTCCTAACTGTGGTAACCAGGAATTCATGTCCTAGACATAATGCAGACGAGACATGTAGCTTGTTCACGCATACACAATAAATTCAACCACGACGTTCAGAAAAGAGTTATCTTAGTAAGAGAAGAATAACCGTCACAATAGCATCTTGATTACACATGTCATATTTAGGGTTACTTGTCATGTCAAAAGTACTTGTCGGAAGTGCGCCTCGATGGACCACTATCACGTAAAGCAAAGAAGTGACCTGCAACATGAGTGCACCACAACGGGCCACTATCTAGGCAAAGATGAGACATGTAACATGAGTGCACCACAATGGGCTACTTTTATGTAAGCAAATTATAGACGTAAGGATAGTACATGAGAAAGATCTTGATAAAATGACGCATCATAACATATGAGAAGGAATAGATAAAAGTAGCTACTTGGCATAAAATAATAATTAAATTTGTGCTAGTGTTGACTGTATAAAGGGTGTACAATCATTCTCTAACTGTACAAGATTATCAAATCATGTTAAGGAGTTTATTTGCTAAAGAAATATCAGGTACGACCAAGTGCAGAAAATATGACAAAAGATCAAGAACTATGATTGAAATTATCAATCGCATATGAACTCTAATTAAGGTAAAACAAAAAGATTCTCGAAGCCAAGACAAAGACCTACAACTTTCACATTTGAGGTTTTTCAATATTCTAACTACAAAACAGCTTAAACAGTAAAAAATGATCAAAACAACCATGCTAAGATCGGGACAAAGCTCAGGGTACATGCATATAACAAGACATATAAACCATTGCAAGAAAGAAGATGCATGGGGGTAGGTTGTAAGCCCCCTGGATTTTTGGGATTTATTTTTGAATCTTGTAAATGAATTATTTTTGATAATTTATTTTTATTTAATTAATTTTGATCATTAAATGCTCTTTACCGTGACTTTGATTTCTAGAGCATCAGGGATGCCAGTCTCTGGAAACTTTCTTCTATAAGTTTGTAGTAGACAAGATTATCTTTATGTTGATACATCGTGTCCTACTCAAACTTGTCCTCTTGTGCTCTTTTTGCGTCGCGCAACTTTCGGGTCAATTTAGACCAATTTATCATATGTCGTAATTCGTGACTTAACTTCCAACTTAATTTCCAGGCCCGACATCGGTCCAATCTGCTCGACCCAATATATGGCTCTGGCCTGTTTTGAGTCTACTATGCACGTGCTACTTGCGTGCCACCAAATTGATCTCCCTTGTGCTCCCATTTCATCCATAATTTTTGTCACGACCCGCACTCATTTTTTTTAAACGGATACGAGACGTGTCCAAGCCAGCCTACGCCGCAGTGTCGGCGGTAGAACGCTGTCACGGCCATGAAGATCAAAATCACAAACAATGCTCATTCACACAATTAATTTAACTTACAATGATTACAAGTTTTACATTTGTAGAAGAATATAAACTTGTACAATTGAATGAATGACTACAACTCAACTATCTAGCTAGTCTCTAGGCTTTTGTCTGCAAGTACTCCCGTCACTCCCAAGCTAAGTGAATCCACGGCTAACCTGAAAATGTTGGTTTCCAGTCAGGAATGGAACGAGCACAATTCACTGAATGCAATTTCAAATAAAGAAGATGACTATAAAACAAAGGTTAGACATCAATTATGAGTTTTGAAAATAAACAAAAAATACAGAAAATCAATCGTAAATAAATAGACACAACAGACTTTTCCCAACTACTAGAAGTACCTTTGATATGTGATCGGTCTCGGGACAATTATGCGACACTGTCTACAATGTCTAAAGTTACACTGTCTACACTGTCTAAGTTACACTGTCTATACTGTCTAAGTTACACTGTCTACACTGTCTAAGTTACACTGTCTACATTGTATAAAGCTACACTGTCTACAGAAAATATTGCAATAAAGAAACACAGTCTATAAAATAATAATCACGATCTACACAATTTAAATGCAGTAATAATCATGGTTTATACTGTCTACTTTGCAATAAATAAATCACTGTCTAAGGTCAGATCACACATCGTTGGTACTTCTCATTCCCGACTCAATAATTTTAATAGAAAATAATCACATAACCAATAGCCAATCAATGAAATATAGTAAAAATCAATATCGAAATGCAGACAATAAACTGTACTCGCCTGTGGTCCTTTGCTGGTGAAACCGACAATCTGAACTACTCAATGTGCCACTATAGTCAAAACCTGTACAACAGTCCCCGAAAGCTGAAATAAACAATACCAATGATATTAGAATAGTCCAATTAGCTAGGTTTGCCTGTCCTTACGTCCAATTCTGGACACAGGGGCAAAACGGTAATTTTGGGCCAAAACGGTGTCCGTCGTTGGACCCGTTTTGCACCAAAAAGTGTGCCAGAGTCAACGGTCTCTAAAGTCGTCAAACTATATGTCTACGGATCCAGTTTTTTGATATGAATCCAACCGTATGTCCAGAGTTGGATTCCGGTAGGCCGTGCACAAAATCGCCCGTTGTGTGGGACCGTGGGGCCCGCAAAACGACGTAGGATTTAACTATCTCAGAATTGGACCAAACTTGGCATGCAGGACCAGAAAAATGATACGGTCCTGCTGGCGCAAGTTTTGTCTCGATTTGACGAGTGTGCACAAAGTTATGACTGAATTTGCATTGGACGAATACGGGGCAATTTCGACGGATACGCGTCGAATTCATCGCGCACAAGCGACCAATTTGAATTCCGTCAAAGCCCACACGACCACGAAGCCGTTACGCAGCTTTTGATACTTTCGGTGCATGACCACGTCGCCCGGAATGGCGGGACGCACGTCGTGTGGGACAATTTCAATGTTTTAAAAACAGATTTTTCTCTAACTTTGGAATCCAATTTCTTGATACATAATCGATGATTTCGATTTCCGCAAAAAGGGTTGTGAAGCCCTATATGTTGACTAAAATTGTGTTCAATTAGAATTTCCAATATGGTATTAGATCGATCGAAAACGATCGTCAAACGTGGATGACTGGACTGCCATTTACCCTGTTTTCTAGCAGGTTTTTATCGAACTTTGGTTCGATTTTTCGGACAACCTATCGCATGAGAATTTAATCTATTTGAAGGGGATTGAAGGTGTATAGGTTGATTACATACCCGAAGAATCCGTTCGGGAAACGGACGAGTGTGGAGGGAGTACTTCCGGCCACCAAGTCGGCTTCACGCCCGCTGATGCTGCTGTCGTTCGTTCCGTTTGCGTGCATTCGCGTGCGCGCGCACGGCCCTGGCCGGCCGACGATGGTCCGCGGCGGCGCGCGCGTACGCGTGGGGGTGCGCCCAGAGGCTGGCTGCGTGGCGAGGGTGTTCGCACGGCTAGGTTTTGTTAGGGTTTTGGTGTCGGCGTTGCCTGCTCGGTTTCCTTGTTTGATATGTATATATGCATTTGCATATATATATACGAGGCTCTGCCCTCTGTTTGAGATTTGCTCGGTTTGAGCTAGGTGTGACCCACGTGGTTTGGGGGGGGATGTTCTCAGCCGAGTGGCTGGGGGTCCACTACAAGGTCCTAATGTTAGCTTATTATATATATATCTTATATATATATCACTATATACATTATTTAATGTATATATATATATATATATATATATATATATATATATATATATATATATATATATATATATATATATATATATATATATCTTATACAATATTATCTACAAAATCTAAAAATAACCCCAATGCTATCTATTTCTAGGGTAGACCCTATCTGTATATCTGTTTATATATATATATGACTGTATATATAATAATATATAATTTGGCAAAAACTAATATAACTAATAACAATAAAATAATCCCATGAATATAACAACCTCAATAAAATATTAATAAGTATAAAGAAATTCAATAAACAATAATGGTATATATATATATACAACTAGTGCGGTCTAAAAATCCCAATATGTACTCGGACCTATTTTATACCAATATTATCGAATATCAACTAATAATGATAATTATAATATTTAGCTATGAATATTAGAAAATATTCATTACCTAATTAAACGGAAGTACCACACACTCATACCAAAGACGTCAACGCGAATGTCATTGAACGTCCCGCATGACTACATGGGCTTGGGCTCAGTTCGGGTCCAGTATGGGCTAAAATGGTATAGCTGGTTTCTCTAAATTCAATATATAATAAATAAATAAACTCGGTAAAGGTTAAGTCGCAACTTGGCTGGTTTTCCTATTAGGACATCAATATGTTTCGGCCTTCCCTATCAGGGCTAACACATTAGTCAAAGCACCCATTGCACTATCTGTGCCACGATTCCTAGTCGTCTTGTACTCCAAAACTCCATCATGGCTAAAATTATCTACCGTAATAGTTAACTAAATAATTATTTATAAAAAATCTAAAATCACCCTTTAATAAAATAATAAAAAAAATATTTAAAAATTTCGGAAGGGGAGCTACAATTTTAATTGATTTAAATTATTATTTAATTAAATCTTAGCCCAAGCTTGTCCAAACACTTGACCCAACAACCACCCAAATTGGTGTGACCCTACCATTCTACCTATACATCCCACTGATATTTTCTCCTTTTTTCCCCTACTCAAAAATATCTCTCTTTATGCATAAATATCTATCTCTATTTCTCTTATCTATATATATATATATATATAT
>JANAVB010043418.1:15440397-15695885 GCA_029216955.1 Iris pallida | reverse complement strand
GTCACATCGAGTGTTAATGGTCACAAGAATAGGATAGCTAGAGAAAATTCAAGTAAAGCGCTTTCGTCCTTCTAAAATAGGTGAAAGCGAAAGCAATAGAGTTCAAAGACGATTTATCGAATACGAATACGTGGTTCAAAGGCGGCCGAATAATTCAAAAAGAATCGTCAAGGCAATAGTGGATGAGATTTTATGGGGTAAGTTTAACTATATCTCAACCACGTAGGACAATAGTATGAAAGGCGAACCAAAGTGCACTAGGTTGATCAGACCATCATGCACCGGTTCTGACTAGACAATATGTTAGTGGGGGCCCCCAATAAAATATATGTCCTTGAACAAGCTTGAATAAAAAGTAAGCTTGCAAAAATTAGGCTATTTAGCAGCATTAGTCACGATGGTAAAAACAACATAGGCACGAGAGCGTAAGAGTGAAAGAAGGTAGAATTAGTTCAGCTCCTTAAAATCTAATCTTGTCATGTGATTGTTCCTATACATTCATCCTACTGTCTTTTATCTAGGCTTGGTGGACAAGATAAGTTAGGGTCCATAAAGGCTATAGTCTAAGTAATCATGTTAATATGGGTCACAAGAAAAATAAATGTTAGGTCGTGAGGTGTCTACCTAACTTACAAGAGTTAAACTAGTGGTGTGATGGAACAATGGGACAAGTCTACCTAGTATGGATTACCTTTCTAACCAACATCAAGCACGAAAAAAGGATACGAATTAACGGTAGAGGGAATCAAGCAAGTTGCAAATCAAGGGATTCAAAATAGAATCGAGAAGGTCAAGTATGTGGATGAGCCTCCTAGACTCTAATCCTATCCGCATGCTTGCTTGGTACGGTAAAGTAACCAAACAATTTAACTTGACCTGTATGGGCCACCACAAAAACATGTAACGCCCCAGTCCCAATACGTAGGACTAAGTACGTAGAGATGCCAGCTGTATACATATGAAGTAAATGGGCCTTGTATGTATACATAAGCTGTAAAACAGCAAACCACAACTAAATAATCTCATCCACAAAATAAAGGAATAAAAGATAGCATATAATGAATTGTCTTGGTACAATATGTTGGGTGGAGACACATCTACTACCAACCAAATAAAAAGGAAGAAGTACATGATATATAAAAGGCTAAGTGGAAGTAGCAAGGAGGAACCAAGTCACGTCATCTTCGAATAAATGGAGAAGACCACGATCCCGGCTAAGATACCTGCGAAGACATGAACACCCACCTGGAGAATAACCAGGTCCTCAGACGAACGTAGCAAGATACAGGAAGAACAAGCTAATATGAACTGTCAGAATAATAAAATAAGATTAAAAGACTATCCTAGACACAAATATGCAAAGAAGATTCTAACCGCCTAATGTGCAATTTAGAGGACAACTTTCATGCGTATGGGTGGGATTTTAGGCTATGTGTATGTAACTGGCATCCAGTGATCCGTATCCGTCCGTAACGTCCAAACGTCAGAGGGCATCTGTAAATAAATTGCCACAGTTCCATCCGGAGACTGTGGTTTACTGTTTGGATTTCCATACGCACTAGCGACTGTCCTCCCCCAATATTTCCCACACTGATCAAGTCATGTCCATAACCTGCCCAGTTTTGTAACTGATCGAGTCTATACCTTAATCGTAGCAGTTACGATCTATCCGTCACATGACAATAAATGGCCAGTCCATAAGTCATGCCCCTAACAAAATGTCTCAAACCGTGTAGTGTAGGTGTCATGGCCAAAAGAGATATAAGAAATCCCCCAACAAGAATGTAGTCCACTAAAACTAAGTTAATATGCATATAGTAAAGTAACGACTAATAGAGTCGCTTGCACCCAAGTATGGCTTGGACGCGCAATTTATAACAAAGGAAACTAACAATATGAAACAAAGTAAATAATACAAAAAATAAATAATATGACAGTAATTAGCAAGGTATACTTGCTTGGGTCCTGAGCACTGTGGTGGCGAAGATCAGACAGGAAAGTAGGTGGAACAACGGCTGCTGAGGAACTAAGGTCCAAACAAACATCTCCGGATGCTGAAAATAGTCTATTATCTAATTATATTAATACTATACCTATTAGATTTATTTAATAAATTCTTAATTAGGATTGGCATAGGTTTTCGTATTAGCTTCCAAAAAACTAAACGGATCGCATTTTCGTTTTCGGAAACTCCCGAAATTGCAAAATACTAAAATACGTTTATTTTTGGACTTCTAATACTCAAATAGTTTTACAGAAATCTACAGAACGAATTTTGTCTATTAAAATATGTTTTTGGAAACCTTACCTCGGTATGCTTCTTTTTAAAAAAAATTAGGCGAAACGGAGTTCGGAGCTAGGAGATATCGTCGTTCCAAGTTGCTCTTGCTACTAAAAAGCGGGGCTGAATTCTAATGACGAATTTTAGAGTTTCTATAGGATTAAAAATAATTTCGAATTATGGACGATAGAAGGGGGATGTATTGGGGTTATATAGGTATTTATTTCAGATTTATCTCCTAAATCAGATAGGATTTGATTTAAATAAATTGGTGTTTGCTTTGTTAGGATAGGATAGATAGAGATGTTTTCCTAGTAGAAGTAGGATTAGTATTTATTTAAAATATTGTTTATATTATCTAAATTATCTATAACATTATTTAAAATTATAATAGATAATAACTATAGTTAATATTTATTTAAACAACCTTCATCTAATCTCATTTATACAAGCTGAAATATCTAATACTAATTTGACATTTATTCTATATTATGTAAATAGTGTACAATATAAGTAACATGTAAAAGTAATAAAATTTATGAAAAAAATCCTAAAATTTTGAGAAAAAAATTGTATAATATAGTTTAGATCCTTAATGTACTAAAAATAGCTTTATATATATTTTATACTAAATTCACCAATGAGCACTATACTAAATATATGTAAAATATAAATTATATAATAAGTTAATAATAGTTATTTAAAAATCCAAAAATTCTACAAATATTTATTTAAAAAATCAAGGGGTTACAAAAGTCTTATCTAGATAAGGATTAAGAAGAGTTTTAATTCCCCTTAGATTTTTCACTATTTAATTCAAATTGATTTAAAAGTAACTCAATCAAATATAATTAAATGTAGATAGAGACTAGAATTTATTTAAACCCAAATAGATAATTCTATTATAAATTTAAACCAACACATTCATATCTAAATCCAAATCCTATTTAAATATAAATAAATTACACATTTAAATTAAACTATTTAATTTAAATCAATAAATAAAATCATAATTTAATTTATCACAAATATATCCAAAATATCTTTTTATAAAATTTATAAAAATAATTTTGAGAATTCCAATATATATTTTAAATATTAGTAGGAAATATCTTCAAAATACCCTTTAAATAATTTAGGTAAAAATAATTTCGAAAATAAACATAAATATTTACATATTTAAAATACCTTCTTGCTAAATAAATTTTTATAAATAATAAAAATAAATTTTGAAAATATACATGAAATAATTTTCATGCGCTTTACACGAGTAGAATATTCACATAATCTAGTTTTTCTAA
Organism: Iris pallida; assembly: GCA_029216955.1. Taxonomy (NCBI): domain Eukaryota; kingdom Viridiplantae; phylum Streptophyta; class Magnoliopsida; order Asparagales; family Iridaceae; genus Iris; species Iris pallida. The sequence continues at coordinate 15,692,303 of JANAVB010043418.1, read as the reverse complement.
ATTACCACTTATTAAAATAGGATAGCCTTTTATAAATAACTAAAATAATAAGTTTTGGCAACCTCGATAGATACTTTTCACAACTTTTAATAAAAAATATTTTTATATATATAATTTTGAAACCATTACCGATAATAAAATCAAAAACTATTTTTCTAAAATATGTATCTCGCACATATTCGCACTCCGAGTAAATACGAAAAAATGCAAATTTTTGTGCGACGTACAATACGACTATGCGACGTATAAATACAAAAAAATCAGTTCTAAAATAGTAGAAATTTAGAGATTTTACAATAGTAGGTAGTATCCTATATGTGTAGTATAGTATCCAGGATAGAGTGTGCCAGTAAGTTGAGATCTTCACGGATCACAAGAGCTTGAAGTACGTGTTCACCCAGAAGGAATTGAATATGAGGCCGAGGCGTTGGCTTGAGCTGATAAAAGACTTCGATATCTCTTTGGAATACCATCCAGGGAAGGCCAACGTAGTTGCAGATGCCTTGAGCAGGTATCCAGTCGCTATGTATTTGACGACATATCGTCATCTATTGGCCGATGTGGATAGTTTGGGTATCGAGGGTGATCGTTTCGGGGATGGAGGTTCAGATATGGGATTTATAGATTCAGTCTGCGTTAATGGACAGAGTCAGATCAGCACAGTTTGATGACGTGGCCCTGAGGAGCATTAGGGAGCAGGTGCAGGCAGGATTGTTAGACGATTCCTCTATAGCCGAAGATGGGTCGCTGAGGCACAGTACTCGATTGTGCATTCCGAGTGGAGAGCTTCGGAAGGAGATTCTGCAGGAAGCACATCGTTCTCAGTACTCTATGCATCCTGGAGCCAACAAGATGTACAGAGACCTGAGGGAGCACATATGGTAGTATGGCATGAAGTGAGAGGTAGCTTAGTTTGTATCTCGATGCTTGGTGTGCCAGCATGTAAAAGCCGAGAGACAGAGGCCAGGTGGTCTGCTTCAGCTACTACCCATTCCAGAGTGAAAGTGGGAGCACATCACTATGGAATTTGTATCTGGACTTCCACGACCTCCAGGAGGGAAAGACGCGATTTGGGTCATCATTGATAGATGGACTAAATTGGCCCACTTTTTGCCTTTCAAGGTGGGACTATCTACGGAGAAGCTGACAGAGATGTATGTGCGGTAGATAGTCAGATTGTACGGAGTTTCGGTGAGCGTAGTCTCGGATCAGGATAGTCGTTTCACTTCCTATTTCTGGAGGAGTTTGCATACTAGCTTGGGCACCCAGCTCAAGTTCAGTACCGCGTATCACCCCCAGACGGACGGTCAGTCGGAGAGGACCATCCAGGCACTTGAGGATATGCTTCGTACTTGTGTGTTAGATTTCAGGGGATCTTGGAAGGATCATCTTCACCTGGTAGAGTTTGCTTACAACAATAGCTATCAGGCAAGTATAGAGATGTCACCATTGAGGCTGTATACGGACAGAGATGTCGCACTCCTTTGTCATGGGACGATGTCGGTCAGAGAGTTTTGCTTGGCCCGGAGATGGTGGTGGATGCAGCAGAGAAGGTTAAGTTGATCAGGGATAGACTTCGGGTGGCTCAGGATAGACAGCGACATTGGGCCGATAGCCACCGGAGACCGTTAGAGTTCGAGGTTAGTATCAGTTTTTCTGTTTATGCTTGTTTGTGTTTGTCTTCTTTAGGGTCTTATATTGAGTCTTGTCTTGTGTCTAGATTGGAGATATGGTATTCCTGAGGATTTTCTCCGACACGGGGCACGATTCATTTTGGCCGAGGCAGGAAGCTTAGTCCGCGCTTCATCGGACCTTTTACTATTCTTGGAAGGGTCGGTGCAGTGGTCTATCGACTAGACTTGCCGTCTACGCTCGAGGGAGTCCATAACGTGTTCCATGTGTTGCAGTTGAGGCGGTACGTGGCAGACCCTAGTCACATATAGGATCACTCTGAGTTAGAGATGGGGCCTACTCTCCGCTATCCAGAGCAGCCTGTGGAGATTCTGGATCGTCGGGAGAAGGTGCTCCGAAACCAAGTTATTCCTTTGGTTCGTGTCGCATGGAGGCATCACTCTCCAGGAGAGCCTACCTAAGAGAGGGAGGACGAGATGCGGGAGCGTTACCCTTATCTCTTCGAGCCTTGAGGTATTTTTTTTCTTTGTTCTTGCTACTGTTATTGTGCTAGTTTGCTCTAATTTCGAGGACAAATTTTTTTTAGGAGGGTAGATTTGTCACCCCCACTTTCCTGAATAGGGCTAATATGGTCATTTATATTATTTTATTATTTTAATATTATTTAAATTATTATTGCTAGTGTTTTTATATTATTAGTTAAATAGGTATTTTGTTGATATAGATATATACATGTTCAATAGAGTTTTTATTTATAAAAATCTTTAATATATTAAATAAATATAGAATGTAAAATATTTGTTTTATTTATAAATAAATTAAGATTTTTGTATATATATTTATTTGGTATTATTCCATTTATGGAGTTTCTATATGTGTATATATATATATATATATATATATATATATATATATATATATATATATATATATATTTATATATATATATATATATATATATATATATATATATATATATATATATATATATATACGTATATTATTTATTTATAAAGAAGGAAAAATAGTTTTAAATAGAAATACTATTTATTAATGGGTTTTATTTATTAAATAAATACATATGCAAATATATGTATGTATGTATGTATGTATGTATGTATGTATGTATGTATGTATGTATGTATGTATGTATGCATGCATATAAAATGTTATATATATAAAAATTAAGTAATAAAGAAAGAAATAAATAAAAGGAAAAGAAAGTCAAATCAATAAAAAGAAAGTCAAAATCAAGCATAAACACAAAGCACCCACACACCCACAACCAGCAGCAGCACAACCCGAAACCACCCCCCCTTTCTATAAACCCGAACAACCGAAACCCTCTTTCACTATTTATATCTCGAGAGAGAAAGAGAGAGAGAGAGATGAAATTTTTTTTACAAAACTTTAACACTCGTCGACACACCCCCGCCGCCTTCCCGACGACCCAGCACGGCCACCACGACCGTCGGAGCCGCCGTCGATGGCCGGAACACGTGCGCGCACACGCGTGTTTGACAGCAGCAGCGAGCACCGCGGAGCCGACTTCGGAGCGACGTTTCGTCGCGCTCGTTCGATCAATTTCTGAGCCGTTTCTTCCGGTATGATCCTAACCTATACACCTTTAATTCCATTCAAATAGTTCATGCCGATTCGCATCATATGCGACAAAAAATGTGTTCCAAAATCGAAAAAAAAAACTTGATTTATTGGACGTTAGAAACTGTCCCGAAATCCTAACTTTGTGGCCGATTTACGACCAACCTGTTGCTAGTTTTCAAAATCGGTCTGAAGAGACTTGTAGACAACATATAGGAGATCAAAACCCATCTTGTAAATTTAATTTTTATGTATTATACAGAAAGTTATTGGTTGGTGAAGTTGGAGAAAAAATTGTTTTCAAAAACAATTTTTTTAGAAAAATGTCCCGATACGCCGTCCGTCCCGTCAATCCGGACGACGTGGTCACGAACCGAAAGTATCGAAAGGTGCGTATCGACTTCATGGACGTGTGAGCTTTGACGGAATTCAAATTGGTCGCGTGTGCGCGACAAATTTGATGCGTATCCGTCAAAATTCACCGTATCGATCTTTTTGCAAATTTGTCAATTACTTTGTACACGCTTGTCATATCAAGACGAAACTTGCGCCAACAGGACCGTATCATTTTTTTGGTCCTATATGCCAAGTTTGGTCGATTCTGAGAAGGTCGACCGGAACGCTATTTTGGCGGGCCTGCGACCCGATCCAACAGGCGAATTTGTGCACGGCCCACCGAAATCCAACTTTGGACATACGGTTGGGTTCATATAGTCAAACCGGACTTGTAGACATATAGTTTGATGACTTTAGAGACTTTAGATTCTGGCACATTTTTCGGTGCAAAGTGGGTCCAACGACGGACACCATTTTGATCCAAAATTACCGTTTTGCCCCTGTGTCCAGAATTGGACATATGGATAGACGTTTCTAGCTATTTTGACCATTCTGAGAACGTTGGTAATGTTTGTTACAGCATTAGGAGACTGTTGTGCGAGTTGACCGTTCGTGGCTTATTGAGTCGGTTGTAGTTTCGATTTTCTCAGCTCAGGACAACAGACAAGTATATTCTCTGATAGTTTTTATTGCTTTGATATCCACTATATCCGATTCAGTCGTAGTGTTATACTTGATTCTCGACACGAGGATACATGGACTAGTATACGTGAATCTCCTCATGAGATGTCATTCCCGGTTTACCTGGTATATGAGTACATTGTTCGATATTGTTTCCTGTACTTGTATAAACACCAATTTGGGAGTGGACTGGCCCCCTGCTCTTTGAATCCCGTGTCATGCCCTGTCATGTCTGGATTCATTATACTACTCGGGGATGGGAAGTTATTAGAGGTTATGTGATCATACCTCTACTTGTTTATTACTTGTGCATAGCTCTAGCCTCACCACACGTAGGGTGTAGCATGACCTTATACTACTTGTGCATAGCTTTTTATTTTGGCCGGCCTGATTCCTATACTATTATACTACCTGTGCATAGCCGGTCAAATGGAACAGCCTGATCTTGACCCAAGCCGATCACATAACGCCCTAATATCTCATGGCACTTTCTTTTTATGTTTACATCATACCTCAGATTACTTTCCATTGTTTATATTCCAGTTTTATCTTATATCTCACACATGACATGATATCCAGTTCTCTTATACTGTTTTACTTTCAGTCTTGATATTTCATTATAATTGTCTCTTATAGTATTTGTCAATTCACATGAAACTGCTGTTGGTATTTGTACTTGCTCATATCCTGACAGGATAACCCCCATTGTTTTCAGAGGATTTAGATACAGATTGTCTGACTTACTATGGGTTTGGCATAGATGGAGCCTACGACCAGGACCAGCCTGTGGACGCGTGCTCATAGAGGACGCACAGCCTGTAGTGGCTTAGTTTAGCTAGACTTGTTTGGATTATATTCCAGCTTGATACTTTGAGACTTGTAGTATTTATTTAGGATCTTGTGTTGTCTTTAAATTCTGAACTTGTGATTATGGCTCCGCACTATTTCAGACTATTTACTTTATCTTTATCCTTATCTTTATTATCGTGCTTATCTTTCTTAGATTTATGTGATTGAGTGATGATTATATTCCTCCGTGCGGAGATGACAGGTTATATTATTGTGTCTTAGATTCTATATATTCTAGATGACCTTTACAGCATTCTACTACCGATACTGCGGCGTAGGCTGGACGTACCCACGTGCTCGTACCCCTAAACAGGGCGCGGGTCTTGACACCACGGGACCGTTCCGGCCTAGGAAGAAACAAGGATAGCTATGTCGTGTGCATGCCACGGTAGGCAGTGGCTTTCAACGGGGCTCGCTACCTGTGCTGAAGGACCTCTGTCTACCAAGTTATATGTCCAGGATGGCTTGTCGTGCCAGTGACCTTCACGAATGCACTCTATTATGTTTCTTTATTATCAACATAACAGGGAAGAACATGGTAAGTTTATGCTACAACAACACGCTTTGCCGGGGGTAAGATCTATCGTCGTTATACTGTTGTGCCTCCAAATATGAGTTTGAATTGATTAGGATGGCTAGAAACTTCACTAAACATTTGCATGCACGTTCACTTAACTTCTTCAACAAATAAGAGCACGGGATTTAAATTGTCACACACCAGTACAAAGTGTAATATACTGATCCTTGCTCTCAACAGGTACCTGTAACCAGGATAGCGTGCCAAGGGACTGAGAGCGACGCTCATTTCTTTTGAAGCCTTGCTAGCGTGAAGGCTAACTCTGCAATATTTTGAAGACTCCAATTCAACTGCATCATGCATCTCCAACTCTCACCGATCCCAGGTCTTAGAGAGTCATTTTGATGTTTTGTAAAATGGATGTAAATGTATGGAATGTCTATCTCATCGATGTCGGTTGTAAGCCCGAGAGGCCTCTTTTGTAATCGAGCCTGTAATCTAACTTATTATCAATGAAAATACAAGTTTCCTTCTTTATATAAATGTGTTTAATTTCTCTGAGTACTCTTGTAAATGTTGTTGTTTCGGATAACCTTATGAACCGCCTTGTGCAAGCGCAACTTAGGCTTGCACGGTATCACGTCCGGGGGACGACTATCGATTCTACTGAATCGGGGCGTGACATAGTCAACTTAGTCTAGACCAATTTGCAATCCTGCAATCTGACTTAGGTCTAGGTATGACTTTAGAAAAATAGACTCTAGAAGCAAAATTTGAACACTTAGATTATTTTCACCCTGCCACAATATAATAACGAATTTATCTATTTATAATATATATTTTTGCTTGTTTACAGTTTTGTAGGTTACTTGCTTATGTTTGTATCTAAACCTTACCCAGATTAGACCGATTGTATGATGGTATATATTTTACTGCCTATATTATTTTCTATATTTATGTATCTGTAAGTGTCCCATGGCTTTCGGGGGTTATTTTCCTCCATATCTTTATCAAACTCTAGCATACCTTAGGATCTATACTCTTTCGCTATTTATGGATTAAGATTAGATTTTTCAATCTCCTTCCTTAACAAATCTATTTCCAATTTCTCCACTAGTTGATCAAATCTTACTTCTCTATCTTTATTTAGAATCTAGATTCATTCACTATTTAGAGTTTCAAATTCTCTTTTAGCAAACCTAATAAACTCTTATCTACCCATAGTATTTCTACGACTAGTGTATCCAACCATTTGTCTTGACCTTATTTCCAATTGACTTTTTTGGAACCAATTCCGAACCAAATTCTTCTGAAACCATAAAGCCCCAAGGTTAATTATTACCAAAAGAATTGGTTCAACTTAGCTAGTTCACGAATCTTCCCAAGAAATTATTTTCCAAAAAATAATACCAATATTGATTGTTATTTCCTAAGTTATTCTAAAGATCGAGAATATTTTCATTTGTTGACTTCCTCTACTCAACTTGAAATCTTACTCTCTCTAGGCAACTTCTTGATCAATTCAAGGCCTAGAAATCTTCTAAACTCAATCCGTGAGTATCATGAAGCAGGAACGGTCAGAGAATTGATTCCATTCTATTATTGAATTTTCTTTAGTTATTGAAAAACTTTTGAATTGTTGAGCTATCCCTTTGAAATTCCCATGGACAAAGTTGAAAAAATATTCTGTGACCTAATATGGCTTCGCACATATGCGTTGCAGCCATTTATCTGAATTATGGAAACTTTGAGTTTACTGCAGCCAGTTGCGCACTAGCGAGGTATAGACTCTAAGTTGAAGTAATTTTAGGTGTTCATAGGGTTTCAAATATTATTGAGACTATGTCCTAAATGCATCATATTTGTCTTCTATGTTGTTTAGCCAAAAAATGGATAAAGTTGATAGACTACTCGGTAACCTATCATTATTCAAGTTATGGAGTCAAAAATTACTGCAGTCTGGTGCACTCTGGTGAGGCATGAATTTGAGGCAAAGTGACTTCGGATATATTTGGTTTCTGAATATTATTAAGACTATATCCATACCATGGTTGTCTGTTTAGCACCATCAAATTATTTTGACTTTTGCCCAATTAGAGGATTTGTATTTCTAGCGGTTGTATCCATTTTCAGAAATCTATTATCACAGCCAGAAAGAATAGATTTCTTGTGAAATTCTACTTAATTTGCTTATAACTTATTAGGACCATATCAATCTCTATTGGCTCAATCTCTTTCAAGGTCCAATTTTAGTATGTTACATATATTTTGTGGAAAGCTATATATATATATATATATATATATATATATATATATATATATATATAGTTAGTTAGTTAGTTAGTTTATAGTTATATGCTAGAAAAACCTAAATAGTTAACTAGCAACCTTATTATATTATTTCGGTAAGAGCATCCTTAGAGGATCGATATTTTTTTAATGAGATTAGATAGCTAAGAGTAGAAAATGATAGTATGACAAGGCACATGGTAAGCAAGTTAGTTTGGAGAGAATTATAAATTGTGATTCATTTAGGATAGAATTATTAGTGGTGCTTACTAGTGCTTGGGTATTGGATTTGAACAAATGAAGGTATTTAACGATTTTTAATTTTATGATTAAAGGAAGAGTTGTGGAAGATAGAGGAAGACGTAGGTAGAGTTAGCAAGAAAAGTCTAGAGTTTGGTAAGGTTCTCCCATGGAGGAAGTGAATTTGGATAATATATATAAACATGAGAATATGATGATCAAGTAAAGGAACACTTGACGAGGATCAACTTTTATGATCAGATGACTACTATACCCAAAAGGGACGGATATAACCATGGAAGTAATATCACAAGCAATGGAATTATAGGTTCTAGAGAAGGAATAAGCAGTGATGAATTGAGATAAGACCATTGGCATGCAACTTTGGAAAGAAGCAATTGGGTTTGTAATTTCTACCAAACATTGGAGGCTCATATTAGTTATGGTAAGAATGATTGAGATTTTGTGATATTTTTCTGCTAATGTGTTTGGATGAGAACAATTGTTATGTGCATGGTTAAAGATTAAAATTTGATTAGTGATTATAATTTGGTCAATTGATTTCAAGAATTGAAAATTCTCGAATAGAGATTATGAATCAACTTTAAAGAATTTTCTAAGGATTTACTATGACAAGTGAAGATTGTGACTTTGATGTAGTCAGTTTTGGAAGAATGGCTGACAATTGGAAACTGATATCTGTAAAATAATTTGATCGATAAAAATACTTGAAATTTAAAATACATTTGGCATACGAGTTACATACAACGATGGATAGAAATTTGATTTAGATAATTTATGATTCCAAATAGATTTAGTTTTAATACCTTGGCAGTTGCCTTAGTTTTCTGTAGATACTGGGAGTTCAGTTAGTTTAACGAGTTAGAGATTGGTTTTTGCATGGATATTAATAAGATGGTTATCTTGTAAGTTATTTTTCCTTCATATCCTATCTTTTGACCGTTGAAAAGTGATACAATATTATTTCTATCTCCTTTGATCATCACTCAGTCCTTAATGAAAATATCTTATCTGATTACATTCCTATTATATCTATATTATTCTAATCACCCTCGTTATCCTACTATCATACAACTTGTTGATTTTTTCTGAGTCACAAACCCTTATACCCTATTCCAATTTGATTTGGAATTTTTAGTCCCTCATCTCAGAAGATTCCATTATTTTATGCCTTCTCAATAAATTGTTGGCATTCGTTTCTTGTTTGTCTTTTCTGTTTCACGAGATCTCATATGATTTTTTTCCCTATTTTGTGATCATTTGATTATACTTTAATCGTAACTAGATTTTACTCGTATCTAAAATGATTTTGATCACAACAATATTCCAACTCCATCTCAGATCATATCTAGATAATTCTGATCGTACATATATTGTATCATTGTACCTAGTGATCATGCCTAGAATCCGATCGTGTCTGATGATTTAAAATTTCGTTTTTGATGAAGGCTAAGTAATTTTGATTGTACCTCGACCCTTATCTTTTAAATTTCGAGAACAAAATTTTCTAAGAAGGGAAGGTTGTAAAATCCATTTCTAATTAAAAGAAGAAAAAAAAACCTAACACTAGTACACCACTCCCCACACTGATCACCCCTTCCCATTCTTTTCCTTCCTTTTAGCAACTCTCCACCACTACTTCACAACCAACTCCCTCATCCTCCTCTTATTCTTAAATCACCATCATCATCATCCCCCTCTCTCTCCCTTTATCTACAGAGACGGATAACCAGCCCCAACCGATCCTCGACAGAGCCTCGCCGGTATGGCCGTCCCCATGCACCAGCTAGCCGGCCATCGTCGATCGGCCAGCAGCCCCGCCGGCCCATGCGCACTCGTCTGTAAGTGTTCCGTGCGACCAACGGCTCTCCGTCGATCCGTCCGCCGCTCGCCTGCGTTCCGCCGGTCGCGACTGGCCCCGCCAGCTCCGATGACTCCTCCTTCTTGGCCGCGTCTCTACCGCTCACCTACGGATCTACGTGACCGAGCTCCGTCCCGCCGCCTTGCCACACCAGAACCACCTCTCCGGTCGACCGGACACCGATCCGAGCGCCCCTTGTCTCCCTGCCGGGTGCGTGCCCGTCCGGTGAGCACAGCCCTCTTCCCGCTCTCTCTTCGTCACTACTCTCTCGGTTCATTCTTTTCTTCATTGCCGACTTCTTCTCTCTCCTCTTTATGTAAAGGATTGGGTTACTCCTAATACCGAGGGAGAGAAGAGTAGTACTACTAGTGCATCTTCGAACTTTGAAGAGGCATAGTGAGTTTTAATTTCCTCCTTTTTACTCAGACCATTGTGGTGGAGGAATTAATTCCTTACTGCTAATGCAGTATAGCTTATGCATTAATTTTAGTACTGTACAAGTACAATAGATATAGTTGTATAGTATAATGTATAGTTAAGTGCTATAATATTAGATATGAATACCTATGTTGTTGGGCTTTGGGTTATAGAGCTCAACAACAGTAAATGTTTATGATGAATGGTTGGGCCGGGCTAAGGCCCAGGTCAAGGACTTTAAAGCCTGAACCCTATATATATTCATATGTATGTATATATATTAGTGTGTGTGTGTGTGTGTGTGTGTGTGTGTGTGTGTGTGTGTGTGTGTGTGTGTGTGTGTGTGTGTGTGTGTGTGTGTGTGTGTGTAACAACCACTTTTCTAAAATGAAGGTAATTTTGAACTTTGTAAAATTGATTATTAAATAATAGGATTTAATTCATGATAGTGATTTTTGGTAAATTTTAATTAATTTAATACTATTTAATTTGGTGCATTGTGATTTTGGTGTTTTGCTAGTGTAACCCTAGAATTGTTAAGCCAAGAGACTAACATGACCATGGGGACCTAACCATGTGACTAAAATGACTAATTATAAATTTTTAGCCTAAGAGTATTTTGGTCATTTTGTGACTTTTGAATTAATTAGGATTTTGATTAAGTGATAATGTGCTAAGTATTTTGTTAGAGATTAACCTAGAATTGCCCTAACCTAGATATTATTCATGAGCCTAGATATTATATTAGCAGCTTCCATCATGACAAGGTTAGGAATATCTAGATATTAAGTTGAGGTTAGATATTTGTTAAGGATATATATTTTCACTTGGGCCTTTAGCTTGAGGCCTAGAATTACACTAGCTAAAAACCTTTAAACCTCATGAAACTTAACCCTAACCCTAGAAATAACCCTAGGCTGCCATCAAGGGATCCCTACCTCTATATAAACACATATTGAGACCTCTTGCCTCTTTCATTAAACCTACAAACCCTAGTTTAGTGTTCTTTCCCAAATCACCCCAATTCTTCATTTCTTCTCCAAATTGAGCCTAGTCTTTTGCATTGGACTCCCCTACAGTAGAGGATACCATTGGTGGTATCTAGCAAGGATTTGGAGGCTTGGGATCATTGCAAATGGGAGAAGGACCCTCATTCATTAAGCTTTTTATTGAGATTCACTCTCAATAGGTAAAACCTATCAAACTCATTCAAATTCTGGATTTCTTTCCATAGTTGCATTCATTTAGGTGTCCTATAGCTATAGACCAAGTTTGGTAGGAATTGGTGTCCATTCGATACACGTATCAGACACGTATCAGAGTGTGTATGCGAGTGTTTGATGAAATACCTCAATAAACTTTTGTTCTTATTTTTCAAAACTAATTTCAGATTTGTGTAGCTCTTGATGTATGTTTTGAAACCCCCAAACTCTGAGCACGATTTGAGATCGTCTTCGTGTCCAAAATGGACACGAGGACACTATATGACACAGCGTGCGGCTCCCCTGCTATTCGAACATTGCAGTGAATACGACACGACACCTCAACACCTGAAACTTGGTATGGAGGTGGGGGCACTCACTTACAGGGTGCTCCTCAAGTTCGAGAAGAATTGATTGAGTGGATTGAGAGAAATCTCGATTGCAGTGGTCGGGCCACACTGTGTACGTGCACGAAATCACGCTCTGGTACGCGTTGATTGACATGACACGACACACATTAGATACGATACAGGCACTTGTATCCCTAGCCATATACCTACCCTAGGGTTGGACACGAGCACGAGGCTCGAGGGTGGACACACGAGTCCCTGGACCCCTCGACACCTCAGCACGAGCCCCCACCATCACTGTTTTAATGATACAATATAAATTGTTTGTTTTGACACTTTGTCATGTTTATTAGACTCATTTGGACACCAATGGACACGTGGGGTTAGTCCCCACGTCTACACACTTAGTTTTCCTATTTTAGTTTGCTTTTTCATTACTAATTTGGTTTTGTATTGATATGTTTTAATGTAAACATTCATTTCCAAGTTTTGGATTTTTAATAATTGAATTTGAATTTGGAATTTGATTTGTTTTCTGAGATTCAAATATGATTTTATGTTGTAAATATATTCTAGGTTAAGGTTGTTGTGAATTTTTATGATTTCAAGTTTGTTCATTCTTTGGATTTTCAAGTAGTATGAGTCTCAGTTCGAGTTTAGTTCTCAATTTTTTTGAGGGAAAGTTGGATTTTGAAATACATTACTTTTCCTGAGATTCGTTTTGAGAGGATTGATCTCGGGTTTGCTTATAAATATGTTATGTAATATATGTATATATGTTGAATGTAATGTAGGTAATGTATGTATAGATACATAATTGTATTGAATATATATATGTAATGCATGTATGTTATCTATATTGAATGTAAAGTATTGTATATTTTTTGGCTTTATACTTACTTGGGATAACTGAGATTAGTCTCAGTTCTGTCCCTTGTTTTCCCCCTCCTTCTCACTGCACAGTCCCTGTCAGTCCCCTCTCCCCTCTCACAGTTCACTTTTCCCTCATTCTCTTTGTATATAAACTGCCATGTATGTTAAGTATGTAATGTATCCATGTAAATATGTATGTGAGCATGTGTGTAATCATTTATGCATTGTATGTAATGTATCTATGTATATAATGTATAGATGCATGTATATAATGATATGTAGTAATGTATATATGCATATATTTTTTTTAATGTATATATATATATATATATATATATATATATATACATATATTAGTGTAATATATGCCTACATGTTATGTATAATGAATGCAAGTATACATATATGTAATACATGATATACATGATATACATGTATATAATGTAATATGCATGAATGATATGTATGAATGTAGTGCATGTATGTATGCAAGTATGTATGTATTATGTATTGTATCTATAGGTTGTATGTAGGCCTAGAGTATGGTTTACCCTATAGGATATGTTGATACCTTGAGTATATTATATACTTGTGATATTTGGGTTTGTGTGTTTAGATTATAGGTTGAGCCATGGGTGACTTGATAGATAAGGAATGGTGCCTTATGCCCTATACTTTGTTATGATTCATAGTTATAGAATTAGGATAAAATAGATTTTGGGCATACCTGGTTACCTTCTACATAGCCAAATAGTCAAACCTTAGACTAGACTAGTTAAGTCCAATGTGGACCCAATAGTCTATGTTTGACTCAGTTCACCAATGTAACCCTATATATTGACCCAAATAGCCTAGTTGATCATTGACTTAGTTGACCAAACCCTAAAGTTGACCATTGACCAAATTGACCCTTGATAGCCTAAGTTTGACCAGTTGACCAAGATAGCCTTGTTGTTGACCTAGTTTGACTAGATGTTGACTTGGTTTGACCCAGTGTTGACCAAGAGTTGACTTTGACCTAGATTGACCTAGAATCATGTAGATTATATTGTAAAACTTCAATTATATTATATTGAATACTTCATAACATATATTGCTTTAAATAGGACATTGTGACTCCGGTTCAGACATCTGATATTCATCAGTCATTCAGGGTATCAGACGAGTACATTCTCTGATAGTTCTTTCATTTACTTGTCGATTACTGTATTTCAGTTCTAGTTAGTTCTATTTGATTCTCTGTCAACACGGATTGATATTACTGGATCCATTGCATGTGACACTCACCTTTTACATATCTGGCCTCTATTATTGGAACTATTACTGGAATCACCTACTGGTATCATCATGTTCTGGCTGGACTTGTACTTATTTTCGTGTCGGGTTATGGATTTACTTGTACTTGTTGGGCGGAGAAATATTAGAGTAGACATGTGAACATTACCAATACTGGAAATACCTTCTTTGGAATTATACTGGAAACGATAGCTGTAGTGCCCCGTCCCGCTCAGTCAATCGGAGGAATCGGAATGCCGACGGCGTTCGGACTTAGCCTTACAACGGCGACTCGAAGACATCACTCGGTCAAGGCGACCGCTCGCTCAGGTGGGGTAGTTTCGGTGAACTTGCCTCATCTTAGCCTTCACATAATAAATTGCATGTTTTCAACTTGCACAAGTAGGCTTGATAATAAAAGAGACGAATTCACATAGCTAAAGGGAATAATCCCGACGGGTCGAATTGAGTTAGAATATGGAAAGGTCCAACGGTCGGCTTAGAGTTGGTGCACGGCATGCTTTAAAAATGACACTCGGTCCTTCGTCCCGTGGCTTGGGAGACGGGAAGTTGATTGAGTAGGCGAAGTTATGATCGTAGCCTAAGTCATAGACGTCGCCCGCATGAATGCTTCATAAAGCATGCACGGTCCCATCGTCCAAGGCTTGGCATAGCCTTGGTTTGCACATGAGTTAAGTGCGTTGAGCGGCTTATGACCTAAGTCTAGGCACCCGAGTGACTTGGTCGTTCAAGTCGAATGTGTGCACGGCACGATCTATTAAGGCAAGCTTGATGCAGCCTTTACTCGTTAAGTTGTTACAAAGTTAAGTTAGACAAAGTTATACCGGTCGACCGAAGACATTACTAGTATCGTCCCGCTCTTTCGCGGTTTGTCAAAGTTAAGTAGCCCCACGATCTCAAGGCCCGTCGACTTGGACAGGAGTGTTGCATAGAGCACGATTGGCATAAGACACGGTGCACGGACTTAGTGTTTAAGGCAAGGACCACAATTGATTCAAAGAGAGTTTTGAGAAAGGACTATCAAATAGGCGTTCATGAGTTGAACAAAATAATAGGGTAAAAAGGAAAGAATGTTCGCGACCATGGATCGTCGAGGGGTCTCAAGGATAGAAGTATTGAACTTAGTTTTGAAAGAGATGGTAACATTGAAAGAAGGATGACTGTGTGAGACGTCAGTTTGAGTCGAGTCTTGCATGGTCATGGACAACTTGTACAAGGTAAAAAAGAAGGGTTTCTTCAGATCGACAACCTGGGGCCACAGGACCGATCCGACCTAGGAGAAAACAGGTATAGCTGTGCCAGGTAGAGGCAACAGGTATTCGGTGGACGGTCATTGGGGCTCGCTACTTGCTTTGACCGGACCATCCTATACGCCAGCTATGAGTCCAGGATGGCTTGTTATGCCAGTGACCCGTGTTCATATAGATATCAGCAAAAAGACGGCTATCCGCACGTATGTCTTTGGAATTGAGTCGAGTCGAAGGTGTATACAAGTTAGAACATGATGCTTGGGGCCTAAGATGTGGCTTCAACATAGGCGACATGCTTGGCACAGGAGTGTGGCGTCGATTCGTAAGTCTTGGCATATAAGTTGTATGTGTTAGAGAATGAGTTGTCTGGAGTTTAAGTCAGGAACCACCGCAAGGCAAAGTCGGTCGACACAAGTTCAGAAGTCTTGATTGGGTCAGTTGGTGATAAAAATAGCAAGGACCGCGAGGCGGCGACATGGTTAAGTCAGATTGAGTGGCGAGGCACGGCACAATGAAGGAGGTAGCACGGTCACATGGAAATAGAGTCTCATCGTGTAGTTGCGTCTCCGATTTTGGGCCGAAAGGCAAACACGACTTGATAGGTTAACGTTATTGGCACGAGAAGGGTCTAGAGGCCAGGTATGGGCTAACGTTGTTGTTGCAAGCACGAAACGGTCTTGAGACACAAAATAGGCCAAGGCGTCTGTCCTAAAACCGATCCTAAGGAAAGAGTAGAATGACAATCATAAAAGGGACTATGTTACACACAAAGTAAATTAACGTGTTAGTTTTGTATTGGTGGGTGAGGAGCTCATTCCACCAGTACAGTTGAGTACTGACACCCATATAGTTTTCATGCGCAAGCACAGGTAAAAGCTCGTGGCGCGGAGCTCGCTTGGATGCGTCGAGGCACTGAGTCCTTGGCGATTCGAAGCATGCGACTGCATAGAGTCAAGACTTATACGGGACATAATCTATGGACGTCGCCTTCCGAAGCTTCCGCTGGTTCAAGACATGTATTGAGAGATGAGGGAGAGCTGAATGACTTGTAATGTGAGCTTGAGTGAGCTTGAGAGAGTTGTAATCTTGGCCTTGCGCCCCATTGTAACCTTTGTTTCAATATCAATAAAAGAGTGTTTTGCATAACTTGTGTTTTGTTCTAATTTTTGCTGCTATTATTCAATATCTCTGTATGGGACTTCTGTGCGACGACCCTGTCGCAGCCGCTGTAATCGGCCGTTATGGAATCCGCCTTATACGAGCGTAATCTAGGCTCATGCGACATCACGCCTTAGCGAGGACGATCGCTCCTACGGGAGCAGGGCGTGACAATAGCCATCCCTCACATGATCAGTGTGTGATGTGCAGTATTACCTACAACCGTTTACATGTCGATCTCGGTATTTTAAAATATACTGTTAGAGTATAGTTTGGACTCACCCTGGATTCATTGATCACTTACTGGACTCGTCTTATACTGGATTCATCTTGTATTGGATTCATATTGTATTAGATTCACATTGGGATTAGGGCTGAAAATCGAACGAACGAGCTCGAACAAACTGTGTTCGAACTCGGTTCGACTAAAGTATCGAACGAGCTTTATTCGAGCCGAGCTCAAGATCGAGCTCAAAAATGGTGTTTGAACTCGGTTTGATTATAGGCTCAAAACGATCGAGCTCGACTCGATTTAGTTCTCGAGCTCGGACGAGCCCGAGCCGAGCCCGAGCCAGGACCGAACAAAAGCCACATTAAACTTGTTGTACGGTTACTCTCAAGTCTTAAAGATTTTTTTGTTGAATTAATTATGCTTTTTACGTCACAAATTTAGCATCATATAAATAACAAAAAAGTGAGTAAATTTTCTAAGACAAAATTTATCAACATCCATAAAAATATATAGCATATATTAGAAAAAAGTCATAATATTAGAAATCGAGCCGAGTTCGAGCCAGTTCGCGAACGAGACCGAGTCGAACAACCAATGGTCGAACTCGGTTCGAACACCACTTCGAACAAAAAAAATTAACCGAGCTCAGTATCGACCTGCCCACGAATGAGTTTCGAACCGAGCTTGGCCCGAGCCGAACGCGAGCTGAACACAAACTGTTTGAATCATTTTACATCCCTAATTGGGATTACACTTGACTTATATTGTACTGTCTGGAATTATCATGTTACTCTAGTTCAGCTAGCTTGTGTTACAGTCTTTCTTGCCATGTTTCTTCTCTTGTTTTGTTACATTACTTTCCTTGTACTTTAACTGTTGTTCTATATCATCACCTGTATAAAACCTTGCCATGTTCATCAATAAAACTGTCTATAACTGCTTTATAGTCTGTCTTTTTCTTGGGATTTCTTGATGAGTTGTGCTCATTCCAATCCTGACTGGATGTTGAAAAAATATTACAGATGCTTCCCCCGAGGACACTTGCCCTACGTACTATGGACCAGGAGATGGCTTAGCTACCTTTGGCCCCGACACTCAGGAGTGATCGGGAGACTAGCTAGTAGACTTGCTTTAGATTCATGTTTAGAACTTGAATTGTAATAACTTGAGATATTGTGTTTGTATTTGAGTTCGTTTGAGATATTATTGTTTAGTAGTTTATATTTGTTGTTGTTTAGTCTTTAGTTATAAACTTTTGTGTTATCTTATCATGCTTGGACTGTGATTAAGATTTTATTATATCTATACTTGTCCTCCGTTCGGAGTTGAGATTTGACAAGTACATTATATAATTGCATGAGTTGTTGATTAGATAGTGACCTAGAACAGCGTTCTACCGCCGACACTGCGGCGTAGGCTGGACGTACCCACTTCTTATGCCCCTACACTGGGTGCGGGTCGTGACTCTGTGTGTGTGTGTGTGTGTGTGTGTGTGTGTGTGTGTGTGTGTGTGTGTGTGTGTGTGTGTGTGTGTGCGTGTGTTTGTGTGTGTGTGTGTATATATGTTGGTAAATACAGGTATAGTATTTTGTACTAGTAGTGACATATTTTGATTAATAAATTCAAAAGTTAAATATTTTGACTAAGTATAAAACCTAGTTTCCAAGTAGTATAATATTTCTCGCATTATTTACAAAAATAGTACTTTTACTAGGAAAATCATTTTATTAATTATTATACGTGGTTTAATGTATTAAATAATTATAGCTTTATTTCTCTAAAAATATTTTATAACTAAACGAGTGTTATTATAATTATTGGCATATTTAGTTAAACCCTCGAATTGGTTTCTAAGACGGAGTATTAAATTAATGTAGGTTCAGGTTTCGGACTATGTTAGTGTTTTATTTAATAATTAAATATACTACATCAGTAGGACTATGTATATTGTATTGACAGTGATTCATAGGGGCTCCCTCTCAGATCCCAGATTGGTTGCTTGATTGACTCATTGACTCAGGGATTAGGGTAGTAGTATAACATCTGTGACCAAAGCCATTGTTGCCAATATTGCCTCTCTCGTGCTAATCCCTACTGTACAGGGGGTTGAGCCGTACTGTATACTAGCATTTGGCCAAAATGTTAGTATATACATTGAATCTGCTAGCCGGTCACAGATCTGCTATACGCTCAAAATCACTATTGCATCATTGTAGCTCATGAGATTTCATTGCCTTGTTGGTTCTTTATTATTATCTAAAAAAATATAGTAATGCTTTTTAAACTGCCTTTGCATTATTTATTATTATTTGGAATGTTGGATATGGATGTATGTTCTTACTCTCCTCTTGACTGGAGACCAATATTTTAGGTGATTGCGAAGATGGGGAGCTTGCCTTTAGTTCCTACTACGGACCTGATCCGAGTTATGAAGAGGTAGTTGAATCTGACCAGGGAGTCCAGGACTACTAGTTGTGCCCGTTACTTAGTTTTTCCATTTTCAGTTTTAATAAGAACAAATGTATTAACTAAATGTTTATATTCTTGTGTGGTTATTTCATCTAGACTTTTAGCTTTAAGTTCTAAAGTTCAAATAAATATTTTTCTTATTCTCGCATTTTAGAATTATCTGCTTGTGTACTACCGCTTGATACAACTTACTGCCGCCGTCTCACAATGGTGCAGGCTGGACATGATCCGACCGGACCCAGTATATTGAGATCGGGTCGTGACAACACAGTTCGAATATTTCCTTGACATTGCTCACCGGCTCGGACAAAAGAACACCTCAACAAAAAAAACTATGAAATCAAGTTTTGTTAATGAACTAGAGTTACTAATCAACCTTAAGCAACCTAATTTAGGGCTACAACCTGATTTGATACAATCGATACTTATACGATACCGAGCGAAAACATTGGATAGCTCTTCCCCAATAAATTTGGTAAAGATAATAGAACTAATTAACAAGAATGTAAAAGCATATTAAGGTTGTAAAAACATGTAACTGGAGAAAAAATATCGCAGATAAACCAATCAACAATGTTGACTATTATTTTATTCAATTTTAATTAGGAAACAACTTAGAAAATATTTAAAATTATGGCTAAATTTTTAAAATATTTTTTAAAAATTAATATTTATTTATTTTTCAATATCAAAAATTAGAAACGTGCTAATATTATCAATCCCCATACTCATATAAAGTGTTTCATACCGATTTAGACATAGATACCGTGTACTAGCTGGGATACAACTACTCCATAACAAAGCCTCAAAAAATACCACATTTAGCAATAACCACCAAATAATTTAGAGAAAAGAAAAAAAATAGTTACATCAGTAAATTTGTTAGTCCCGGGGCTTGATCGAAGATGGAAAAACAAATGCAATCGAGATCTGAGATGTCACACAAAAACTTTGCAGTGATCAAACTCAAGATCTACGATGGTACAATAAATCAAAGAGCCAAATTACAATCTGAAGGAGGGAAAAAGAGAAGAGAAGATCTCTCGTTCTTCCTTGCAAACGTGTTACAATTGGGACAGAACGAGTTACAATAAAACTATAGAGAGATGAGAAGAAGAACAATGCTGGGGTGTCAAAACACCGTTGCTCAAAGCAAGATTCGCCCCACACGATCTGCTTCCAGGAACCAGCAAGTTGAAGAACTTGTGGAACGCTCGAAGTCACCTCTGTTCAGACTCCTCGGATGGACTTACAATGGCGGCAGCAACTCTCTCTCTCTCTCTCCTTTTCTAACTTGTAATTTTCGTCGTAGTAACAAAGGAGGCCAGAAGAGAGTATTTATAGAGAGAGGGTGGAAACCCTAACCGCCTCTTCAGTTATGGAAAGATTGAATCAAATCACAAAAAGATAGCAACGAATTAATTCTAATCCCACAAAGATAGGAACTGAATTAATTCAAATCCCACAAAGATAGTAACGAAATTAATTTAAATCCCACAAAGATAGGATTTGAATTAATCGCATTGATTCACCCTTTCCATAACCGATTTGAAATCTGCACAGTCAGCGTAGCCCTCCATGCGGCAGCAGCAGCAGCAGCCTGGCCGCATGGACCGCTTGGGCCGCATGGACCGCATGTGCCGCATGAGCCGCATGAGCCGCATGGACCGCATAGCCGCATGGACCGCATGGACCGCATGAGCCGCATGAGCCGCATGGACCGCATGAGCCACATGGACCGCATGGACCGCATGAGCCGCATGGCCGCATGAGCCGCATGAGGTCGCATATGAGCCGCATGCCGCATAAGACCGCATGGCCGCATATGAGCCGCATAAAGACCGCATGACTGCTGACGTGCTAAGTGCAAAGTGCGCCAACAAAACGCCACATTACGCCTCATGAGCCCATGAGCCTGAGTCCGAGTCCGAGTCCGAGTCCGAGTCCTAGTCCGAGTCGCTAAGCCCCTTTGGGGCTTAGCTCCAAGTGGAATTAATCCAAGAGAATGACAAAAGCATTAATGCTTAATCCTTGGAGCCTTATTCTTACTTCCTAGTAAACTCACCCACATGGTTCCCTCCTTAGGGTCACCACCCCATGTGCATCTCTCAACAACACACCCAAGTATATATTTTGAGATAACTTATGGTGCTTTTCCAATGTGGGACTAAAATTTTACAAGGCATGTTGAGAGCAAACTCTCTCCATGTAAATAAAGCACCAACAATCCCCCACATATCACAACATATATATATGTGTCCAGGGTTGAGCGTTCCCCACAGTAACTGTCTATTTTGTATTAGGATAGATGTCGCTACGACTTGAATCTTCCCGCATGGGTTAAATAACAATGTGATACAAGAATGGACTACGCCTTGAATTCTGCACCACAATTATAATTCTTCCCACTCACAAAGTGTAGTTACGTGTGCTTCTGGCTGCACATTAAAGGCCCTGTGCCAGCCTGGTTTCAGTGTATAATTTTGGGCGTCTACAAGTTTACCCTCAAGAGACGGCCTGATATCTCTTTTCATACACTATAGGTGAGTTCTTTATTAAAGAGATATGGCATGAAGCCTTGCGCTTCCTTGCGGTGCTACGCCGCTATGACATGGCCTGAAGCCGAGGCATTACCCCTACCTGGGAACCTCATCGTAGTGTCATACTACTGTAGCATGAGGTCACAAGCCTCTTTGTAGTGCCAAACTACCCAGCATGAAGCCTAAGGCTTCCTTGCGGTGTTACGCCGCAACGACATGGCTTGTAATGCCGAGGCTTTACCCCTACCTGGGTACCTCATCGTGGTGTCGTGCCACTGTAACATGGGGCCATCCTCCCCTTTGTAGTGCTGTCTACAACTCTTTAATTACGTCATACAGCATTAGGCTACCTGTCTATTTGCGGTGCTACGCCGCTATGACTTGGCTTGCAAAGCCGAGGCATTACCCCTACCTGGGAACCTCATGGTGGAGTCATCCCACTGTAGCATAGAGTTTCACTCCTTGTAGTGCTGCTCTACCGTGCTTCCTGTAAAGCACACCAGACATTCACTCTGCCTGAGAACTCATTAAGGCGTTTAAGCCAACCTTCCACAGGATTTGTTTTTCCGCAGAAAAATACATAGTAGACAACAGTGGTTATGGGTTCGTATCCCTTCCATGTTCCAGAGAACAAGTACCCACTGTTACATGATAGTTTCCCAGTCAGTGATCCTCCATTGAACCAAAAGTTAGATGCCTAGTAGATTTCTCTTTGAACTAATAGCATAAAACTTTATGGTAGGATTACAAAGACACACTATCAGAATGCCTTCAAGCCCATTTTACAAGCTGTGTCATCGACCAACTGGCGCTTAAGGCCCTTTGTGAACGGATCTGCCAGGTTCTCCTGACTCCGAACATCAACCACTGCAATTACACCTCTTTTGATGAGATCGTGTATTGCCCTGTACTTCAACCGCACAGTCCTCTTCTTCCCGTTGAAGAGGTCATTTGATGCCACCGTCGCAGTCGCCTGGTTGTCACAGTATATCGGTATCGCCGGTATCTGAGCCCCAACCACTGGAAGATCATACATGAGCTCCCGAAGCCATTCTGCTTCATCTGCTGCAGTTTCAAGTGCATAGAATTCAGATTCCATGGAGGAACGAGAGAGTATAGTCTGCTTCTTCGACTTCCACGATATAGCAGCTCCACCCAAGGAAAAGACATATCTACCTGTGGATCTTTCGCTTTCCACTTCTGAACACCAGCTAGCATCACTGAAGCCTTCCACTACTGTCGGATACCCGTTGTAGTGCAGTGCATATGTCTGAGTCTTCTTGAGATATCTTATTACTCGCTTCACAGCTTTCTAGTGCTCAACCCCTGGGTTGCTTGTGAACCGACTCAGCATTCCCACGGCGAAAGCTATGTCAGGCCTTGTGGCAGTAGTTGCGTACATCAAACTTCCGATAACGCTAGAATACTCCAGCTGCCTGACGCTTTCCCTCGAGTTTGGCTTCAGCTTCTGATCATACCTGTATGGCGTATCGATCCCTGGAAGATCCTTATACCCATAGCGTGTGAGCATCTTCTCAATATAGTGAGATTGTGACAGCGCTACTCCAGTGTCTGTCCGGATGATCTTTATGCCCAAGATGACATCTGCATCCCCCAAGTCCTTCATACTGAACTTGGTTGAGAGGAACTTCTTTGTCTCTGTGACACTGCCTATATCCGTACCTAGGATTAGCATGTCGTCCACGTACAGACAAACGATGACTCCTCTTCCATCAGCGAACTTTGTGTAAACACATTTGTCCGTCTCGCTGACTCTGTAGCCGTTTGACCTAATAACTTTGTCAAACTTCTCATGCCACATCTTGGGAGCTTGCTTCAAACCATATAATGATTTCACCAACTTGCAGACTTTGTCTTCAAGACCTTTGACGACAAATCCATCTGGTTGTTGCATGTAAATCTCTTCGGTCAGCTCCCCATTCAGGAACACTGTCTTTACATCCATCTGATGTATCCCCAACTTATGTATAGCTGCTAGAGCGATTAACATCCTGATGGTGGTCATCCGAGCTACTGGAGCGTACGTGTCGAAGTAGTCTATCCCCTGTTTCTGAGAAAATCCCTTGGCGACCAGCCTGGCCTTGAACTTGTCAATAGTTCCATCTGCCTTCATCTTCTTCTTGAAGATCCATTTACATCCAATAGGCTTTTCTCCTTCAGGTAGATCTACCAACACCCATGTGTTATTGGAGGTGATAGAGTCAAACTCGTCATTCACTGCTTCCTTCCAGAAGATAGCATCTCTGGTCTTCATCGCCTCATCATAGGTAAGCGGATCTGCTTCCACATGATAGGTGACAAAGTCATCTCCGAAATCTTTCGGTCTCCTCGCTCGCTTAGCTGACGGCTCGGCGAGTTCTGGTGCAAGAGTTGTTTCATCAACAACAGCTTCTTCTTGGACTACTGGCTCGTATGAGATTTCAGTCTCATTAGTACCTACATCATTTTCCGGAATGTGCGAAAGAACAATATTTTTATCTTTTGCGAACTTGTCTTCAAAGTATTCAGCATCGCGAGATTCGATAATATGATTTGATTCAATATCAAAAAATCTCCGAGCATCACTCTTCTCGGCATACCCCAAGAAGATAGCCTTCGTAGTCCTTGTCCCCAGCTTCTGAATCTTCAGATCTGGAAGCTTCACATACGCCAGACACCCCCACACTCGAATGACATTTAAGTTGGGTCTGACTTTGAACCAGAGTTCATGAGGAGTTACATCCGAAGTTGCATATGGCACTCTATTCAGAATGAAAGTGGCCGTTAATGCAGCTTCTCCCCAGTAGCATTTTGGAAGACCTGCAGTGAGCAGCATAGAATTCATCATTTCTGTTAATGTCCGGTTCTTCCTCTCTGCTACTCCGTTGGATTGAGGAGAATATGGAGCAGTAGTCTCGCATATGATTCCATGTTCTTTGCAGAACGATGCGAATTCATGAGACCTGTACTCTCCACCTCGATCACTTCTCAGCCTCTTGAGTTGTTGTCCAGTCTGCCGTTTAGCCTTGGCCCTGAACTCTCTGAACTTCTCGAAAGCTTCGTCTTTGGACTTGAGCAAGTAGACGAACGCGTATTTTGAGAAGTCGTCGATGAAGGTTATGAAATACTTCATCCCGGCCTTCGTGGAGAAATGTTTGAAGTCACAGATATCGGAGTGCACCAACTCCAGAAGATCTGTGCTTCGATTGACCCGATGAAAGGGTTTCCTTGTGATCTTCTTCTGAGCACACACTTCACACTTCTCCACCTTACCCCCACATTTGGAGATAAGTCCTAGACTAGACATTTTGTTGATTCTTTTACTATGAACATGTCCTAGTCTCTTATGCCACAACTCAAGAGAATAATCAGAAAATGCAACTGCATTAATGTCATCAAACTGGTTGACAAGCTAAATTTTAAACATTCTTTCGATTTGATAAGCCTTCCCGAAGTATGTTCCTTTCTTGGACATAACCATCTGACCAGCGTTGATGTCCATCCTCAAGCCTGCGTTGCAGAGCAGGCTCCCAGAGATTAGGTTCTTGGCAATCGCAGGAACATGCTTCACTCCTTGAAGTATCAGAGTGTTCCCAGAAGTGAGTTTCAGCTCCACAGTCCCAATCTCCAGTACTTCAGCTTGGGCCTGGTTCGCCATGACAACTTTCTCAGATGTCGGCTGGTACGTGACGAACCATTCCTTGTCAGAACAGACATGGCAAGTCGCACCAGTGTCTATCCACCAGTCAGAGTCAACCCCCACAGTTGTGACCTGTCCGATCATAGCAACAATGTTAGAAACCAATGAAACCTTATTAGGCTCACCTTTTTCTGATTGTTTAGGCTTAGATCTGCATTCACTCATGTAGTGGCCTTTCTTGCCACAATTGTAACAAGTCACGTGGGACTTAGTCTTCTGTTGCTTGAATGAAGGACCCTTCACTTTCAGATTAGTGAAGTCCTTCTTCTTGGGATGAGAAGCCGCCTGCTTCCCCTTGGAATCTCTCGTCTGCACAAGATTGGCTTTAGCCAACTGTTTGGACAGAGTGTCCACCTTCTGTTGAGAACGCATCTCGTCCTCAACATGGATCTCTTGAAGTAGATCTCCCAAGCTAATGTCTAGCTTCTTTCTGTGCATCCTTGCATAGAAGGTACTCCATCCAGCAGAAAGTTTTGAGACGATCCCTCCGACGACAAACTTGTCGGGAAGGGGCATCTCTTCGTCTTCCAGTTTCTGACGCAGCTTCAGAAATTCCTTCACCTGTGGCAGCATAGACTTTTCGTCCTCAAAGAGCAATTTGTGATATTTTTCAACCACAAATATTTTGCTCCTGTTTTTATCTTCTTCATACAGATTTTCCACAGACTCCCATATGTCTCTGGCAAGTTCCTTCTTTGAGTAGGATTCTGCCAGAGAGTCCTCCATAGCATTCAGGATGAGAAGCCTGCAGATGCTATTTTTCCTTCTCCACTTGGCCTGGAGTTTGGTAGCCGCGTTGATGGCGGCAGTAGATCCAGTGTCTGGAACAGAGGGTTCTTCCTCCAACAGAACATGATCAACGTCTTTCAGTTGAAGAGTTAGGTACACCTTTCTCTTCCAGACTTGATAGTGCTCTCCATCGAACTTTTCCAACTTGCAGAAGTCCGATTGGAGGAGCGAAGCATTAATGTTTTCCATCTATACGGATCTTGCTTTGAGATTGTTAGTCCCGGAGCTTGATCAAAGATGAAAAAACAAATGCAATCGAGATCTGAGATGTCACACAAAAACTTTACAGTGATCAAACTTAAGATCTACGATGGTACAATAAATCAAAGAGCCAAATTACAATCTGAAGGAGGGAAAAAGAGAAGAGAAGATCTCTCGTTCTTCCTTGCAAACGTGTTGCAATTGGGACAGAACGAGTTACAATAAAACTAGAGAGAGATGAGAAGAAGAACAATGCTGGGGTGTCAAAACACCGTTGCTCAAAGCAAGATTCGCCCCACACGATCTGCTTCCAGGAACCAGCAAGTTGAAGAACTTATGGAACGCTCGAAGTCACCTCTGTTCAGACTCCTCGGATGGACTTACAATGGCGGCAGCAACTCTCTCTCTCTTTCTCCTTTTCTAACTTGTAATTTTCGTCGTAGTAACAAAGGAGGCCAGAAGAGAGTATTTATAGAGAGAGGGTGTAAACCCTAACCGCCTCTTCAGTTATGGAAAGATTGAATCAAATCACAAAAAGATAGCAACGAATTAATTCTAATCCCACAAAGATAGGAACTGAATTAATTCAAATCCCACAAAGATAGTAACGAAATTAATTCAAATCCCACAAAGATAGGATTTGAATTAATCGCATTGATTCACCCTTTCCATAACCGATTTGAAATCTGCACAGTCAGCGTAGCCCTCCATGCGGCAGCAGCAGCAGCAGCCTGGCCGTATGGACCGCTTGGGCCGCATGGACCGCATGTGCCGCATGAGCCGCATGAGCCGCATGGACCGCATAGCCGCATGGACCGCATGAGCCGCATGAGGTCGCATATGAGCCGCATGCCGCATAAGACCGCATGGCCGCATATGAGCCGCATAAAGACCGCATGACTGCTGACGTGCTAAGTGCAAAGTGCGCCAACAAAACGCCACATTACGCCTCATGAGCCCATGAGCCCGAGTCCGAGTCCGAGTCCGAGTCCGAGTCGCTAAGCCCCTTTGGGACTTAGCTCCAAGTGGAATTAATCCAAGAGAATGACAAAAGCATTAATGCTTAATCCTTGGAGCCTTATTCTTACCTCCTAGTAAACTCACCCACATGGTTCCCTCCTTAGGGTCACCACCCCATGTGCATCTCTCAACAACACACCCAAGTATATATGTTGAGATAACTCATGGTGCTTTTCCAATGTGGGACTAAAATTTTACAAGGCATGTTGAGAGCAAGCTCTCTCCATGTAAATAAAGCACCAACAAAATTTCACTGTCTCAAGACACATTACGTCGACTTTCGGAGTCGTCGCAGTGCTGAAACTGATGGTAGCACTAGTATACGCAATTATAGTACTAGTACACGTTGTCTATTACTTTTATATTAGTCTTGTACTCAAAATTATTAGTACTAGTATACTAGTATAACGTGATAAGGACATCTAATATGTATATTATATTATAATAAATATAATTTCTATCTTCCTTTTATATCAGAATAGGTAAATGGTAGGAGAAGGAGAATGTGTGAAGTTGAGAGGGGCCAGATTGTCATCTTCCTCTCGCTTTTACTCGTAGTATTCCTATACGTTAACTATAACTTTTATGTTAGTTTGGTGCTAGAATTTTTTATCACGTTACCGTCCATGCCGAATGTTTCCATGTCAAATGAAGAACAATTCTTTAGTTTCAGCACTGCGACGACTCCGAAAGCGATGGAAAGTATTCGCCATAGTGACCCTCACCACAATGGGCTATGGGGACGCCACTCCGATAAGCCAGAATGCCCAAATCAAGATGTGTTTGCTAGTGGTGTTTGTCAGAGGAAAATGATCATGACAAGGATACTATTTTAAAAGTTTGACATGTTCGTGGACATCGTTCATCGGAATAGGGTTTTGAAGATTTTTTCGATAGCAAAGGCTTTATTATACTTCGATTCATATGCAATTTTAATTATATAATTCTTTGTTATTTTATAGATTCCGATAGCCACCATTTTACTCATGCTCTGGTAATTAAAAAATATAAGTTCCTCAGTAACGACAACCACCATAGTTTTGACACATACTATTTGTCAATAATTAGCACAAGCAAAGTGGAACATGGGGATAAAGTTTGCAAGACAGAAAAAGGCAAAGATTATGCATGCTTGCAGAAGTTATCCCCGGTAACTTTCTAAGGTATACAGTTATATTATTTACATGTTTGCAGAAGTTACCTCGATAACTTTATAAGGTATCGTTATATAATTTTTATTTTGTTATTATTGGATTAAAACAATAATGTTATTACAAAATTAAACTATTATTTTTCTACATATTTTATCTCTCTTTAGTAAGAAAATCCAAGCTAATATAGTCGCTGCTGATCCTATCCGTTGTTCAGTTAACATCCAGAGGTGAAGTGAAGAAAGTGAAAGAATCTAGATAGGGCAATTTGATAATCATTCTGCCGTGGAATAAATAGTTTTTGTCAGTAACAATATTAGTATTATTATATTACTTTTATAAAATAAATTGATATATTTTCAAAATAAAAAAATAAAAAATAAATAATAAATAATAAATAATAAATAATAAAAAATAAATAATAAATAATAAATAATAAATAATAAATAATAAAAAATAAAAAATAAAAAATAAAAATAAAAATAAAAAATAAAATATAAAATATAAAATATAAAATATAAAATATAAAATATAAAAAATAAAAAATAAAAATAAAATATAAAAAATAAAATATAAAATATAAAATATAAAATATAAAATATAAAATATAAAATAAAAAATGAAAAATGAAAAATGAAAAATGAAAAATAAAAAATAAAAATAAAAAATAAAAAATAAAAAATAAAAAATAAAAAATAAAAAATAAAAAATAAAAAATAAAAAATAAAAAATAAAAAATAAAAAATAAAAACTAAAAACTAAAAAAATAAAAAAATAAAAAAATAAAAAATAAAAAAATAAAAACCAATGATCGATGTCCTTTTCGAGTGCTATAATTACCCATGCGCCAATACATATTTGGGGGACAATGAGTAAACCGGCTGTCATTATAAAATGATTAAACAAATTATATAATTAAAATTAGTAATGTGAATAAAAGTATAATGAAGTGTGCAGCTCTTATTACTTTAACTAATGAGTAGATGATATCACCATTGAAAAACAACACCTTTAAAACCAAATTCCGACGAGCACAGTAGAGAATGACACGGTCGACGAACGTGTAGAAAAGCATCCTCGTCATGATCTTTTCGACAAACACCACGAGGAAGCACATCACGATTTGGGCTTTCATGCTTCCCAGGCCCACTGTGATGAGGGTCACTGTGGCAAGGACTTTGCGTCGACTTTCGGAGTCGTCGCAGCGCTGAAACTGATAAATGATTTTTTTCCGGCATCGACATGTTCAGCATGTACGACAATCTGATAAGTATTTCAACTACTA
This sequence comes from Iris pallida, assembly GCA_029216955.1. Classification (NCBI taxonomy): domain Eukaryota; kingdom Viridiplantae; phylum Streptophyta; class Magnoliopsida; order Asparagales; family Iridaceae; genus Iris; species Iris pallida. The sequence goes on along the minus strand of JANAVB010043418.1, from coordinate 15,662,342 downwards.
AAGTAATGTAATAATAATAGCCAACATATAGAAAGATTACTATCGTAAGTAAGACAGAAATGATAATATTGAATGTCTTTTGGCCCCCAATCAGCTTCATAGAATTTCCTTCTTCTGTCATGTAGACACAAATTAGATTCATTATAGGATCATATACGTAGTAAGAGAGAATAATTAATAACCCAAATATATTTTAAGACATTATACGAAAAATAAGACCTCTACAGCGTGGATAGCAAGCTATGGACAAAAAAAAAGAGGAGGCGAAGTAAGGAAACTAGAAAGCTATTTTTTTTAAAACTTTACTTTCTTGTTTTATTTAGATCAAATACGACAACCTATGTTTGTGTCATAGGAGTAGGTAAGATTTATTTTCGTTAATCTTTTCATTTGTTTTTTATTCTCATTCTTCAGTGAAAAATATAAATTTTAGTATAATTTTTTAGATAAATATATTAACAACAAGGGTTGAAAAAATAATTTATTTTTCTAGAACAACAAATATTATATCAACCTAAATAATAAATAATAAATAATAAATAATAAATAGTAAAATTAAAAATTAAAAATAAAATTAAAACCAAATTTCGACGAGCACAATATAGAATGACACGGTCGATGAATATGTCGAACGTGTAGAAAAGCATCCTCGTCATGATCCCTCTAACAAACACCACGGAATATAATTTGCGTATAGGTCATATTTTTAGTATATAGTCTTATAACATATTTGGGTTATTAATTATTCTCTCTTACTAATAATGACACGATCATATTTTCTACATATGACACGGTCTTATTAGTGTATAGGTCTTATTTTCAGTATAGATCTTATTAATTATACTAAAAACATATGTTTTAAGACATATGTTATTAATTTATGTATAGGTCTTATTTTTAGTATAATGTCTTAAAACATATTTTGTGTAGAAGAAGCTCCATCTTGTGTGTGATACCTTTAGGGACTCTATAGGACGACATATAGTAGACCGAAATCGATCCAAGTGTGGAATTGATTAGGACCCCTCGTCCGGCATATGATATCAGCTTTGTTTTCCAGCCCTCTAGTCTAGTGTTGCATTTATCGATGATTGGATTGAAGGTGGAGATCCAATTTTTTGAAAGGAGGAGGGGATGTCCCAGATAATTATCCATATTGCTCATGAAGGTCAATTGCAAAATGGATGCTAATGTTTGTTGTTCTATGCTCGAGACTTGTTTGCTGAAGTGGATATTAGATTTCTTAAAATTTATCTTCTGCCCCAACCAGGTTGAGAACATGTCAAGAATATCTCGCACCGCCATTAATGAAGCTTCGCACGCTTGGCTAAATATAAGGAGATCATCGGCAAATAGTAGTGTGAGATGTAGGGAGAGTGCCAGTTGATTCGGATACCACAAAAGAGATCGTCCTGCTCATATCTATAAAAGAGTCGAGAAAGTACCTCTGAACAAAGTATGAAAATAAAAAGAGACATGGGGCACCCTTGCCAAATACCCTTCTTAGATGTGAAATAGCCTTCAGGTGATCCGTTGATGAGGACCGAAAATGAAGACGTTGTGATATAGTTCATGATGAGTTTGGTGGAGTGACCATGAATACTTAGTCCATTCAAAACAATTTTGGTGAAGGTCCAGCCTAAGCGAACATATGCTTTAGCAATATCGATCTTCAGCGCGCGTGAGTTTTTATTTTTGGGGAAGTATTTCATAGCATGGAATAGCTCTTGGGCGATGATTATGTTGTCAGTAATAAGTCGACCGGTAATAAATGCATTCTGGAAGGGGGACACTAGCTTGTCCATATAGGGTAGTAGTCAAGCAATCAAGATCTTGGAAATAGCCTTGTAGGTGACATTGCACAACGAGATAGGGCGGAAGTTTGCCGGGGTGGCTGGGGCAGTGCATTTCGGGATGAGGGCGAAGTAGGTGTGGTTGATGGGGGGGGGCAAGTTGTTCTCTATAGAAGAAGCTTTGCAGTGAGTTGGTAAGATCGTCCCCCACGATATGCCAGTATTTTTTGATAAAAGACGACAGGGATACCATCCGATCCAGGGGCTTTGAACGGTCCTATACTTCTAATAGCTAGCTCGAAGAAGGTGAAGTGGTGAATGATGGTGGAAGTAATCTTCCTCAAGTCAGTCGTCCAGCTGCCATCGGGTAGCTATATTGATCGGATATCATTTTTCCTTCGTCTGACAGTAGCTCTGACGTGGAAGTATTTGGAGAATCTATCGCCGTCTGTGAAACCCGTAATTTTTAGTTAATTATTTAATTTAGTTAATTAATTAATTCTGGAAATTTTTGTCAAAAGTCGTATTTTTTCTAATTAATTAAATATTGTGTTTATAATTTATTCTAGTTAGGTTAAATAATATTTAATATTTAGTTAAACCTGTTAATTATGAAAACCATATTTTTAGGAAAAAAAAATAATAAATAGACTTTTGGTCTGACCCGAATCCTTAGTCTATCCTGAGCCGTTCCCGAGTCCCGGACATGTTCCCGAACCCTAGTTCGAATCCAAGAAAAAAATTGGTTTTCGAAATCAGAAATATTTTAATATAATATTTATTAAGCATTTATAAGAAAAAGAAAGAAAAATATTTGTATTAAATAAAACATTTCTTTAAATAACTCATTTAATCTCTCTCTCTTGTTCTCTTTCTGGAACACCCGATCTCTCCGTTCCCGAACGGCCACCACCGCCGTCGACCTTTGCCCTCCCAAAACCGTCGACCTCCTCCTATCCCTCTCCTGTAACCTCCTCTTCCCTACTCCTATTTAAACCCCCTTCACCACCATTACCATCCCCATCACCATTTCTCTCCACCACTTCCAAGAACGTGCCCTAGTTTCCCATTTCTGGCAAATCCCGAGCCGGAGCTCCACCACCCGACCCCGAGCGCCAACCTTCCTCCGGCACCGAGCGAGGCGATCCCTAGGCCAACCGTCGACAGCACGCACGCCTCCGGCGCCAGCCTCGGCGACCCCCTTCGTCGCTGTCCCTCCGCGTTCCCGAGCTCCGCGATGCTTCTCCGAGTTTCTGATTCCTCTTTTGGACTCTTCCTTGTTCTCTGGTGCTGTTCCACGGAACCCCGCTGTGGTCTTTTCCAAGTTTCGGTGCCGTACACGCAGCCAAACTCCGGCGAGGCGTGTTCCGAGTCCGAGACAACCCTTCGGATTCCGTCAACTTGGGTAATCTCTGGTAATCACAGTAGTTCGTCCCCTGTCTTGGTCTGTGATGATAATTTGGTCCACGAATTTCTTCGGAAATTCGGTTTTCGGCTACGTTTTGGGTTTCGGAAAATTTGGAACCATTTGTTCTATGATATTTGGTTCTGCGAATGGTTTGTTGGTTTCGATTTTCCGAAAACGCTTCGGAAAGAGTTCTGTGGATTTCTTCTAGAAGAAGGTCCTGTGATTTTCATATAAATTTTGATTTCGGAATTTTCGAACATTTTTCGAAAGGGTTCTGTACAGTTTGGTTTTGGAAATTCCGAGGTTGTGGTTTCTCGGAATTCCCGAACTTTTCTTCGGAAAGGTTATGGGAATTTTTGATGATTGTTTAGTTTCGGATTTTTTCGAGAACTATTTTCTGGTACCATATTTAGTTTTTGTGGTGTTTGATTTCCGATTTCTATTTCGGGTTTTTCGAACATTTTCGAACATGATCAGTAAATTTGATTTTATATATATATGGTGATGGAATTAATTTACGGGTTATTTCCCTGGTTTGGGATATTGTTGGCACATTTTCCCAGTTTTGGGTTATCCCGAAAATAGAGGGAATGCTGCCAAAATTTTCTATAAAATTTAATTATATAGTTTTAAAATGATTTTCGGAAAAGAATATTATTTTTGACTTTTGGACGACGACCGTAATTGGTCAATGGGCCCTGGCTAAGTGCAAACGAAACCGGTTTCGCCCGGACGTTGATGCATTAGCCTATATGACGATTGGACCAAAAATTTGAGACTCACTATTATAATTATTTTAATTTAAATTATTAGTTTATTTATAATTAATTTGTAGGAAGATTACAGGACTAACAAGTTTTCTTCTTATTTTAATTCATTGGCTTGTAAGGGCATAAGCCCATTTACTTTTCTGCAAATTTGTAATAATTAGTAATTATAGTTTTGGATTTTTCTGGTTATTGTTCAGACGCGTAATTTAGGGTAAATAACTATAGAAATTTTAGAAATTTACGTTATTCTCATTTAATAAGAAAAATATATTTTTATATATATAAATATAAATACCAAGTTTTCCGAATAAATTGATAAATACAAGTTTTCCCAGAATTAAATATAAATTGATGTTTATTAATTGCAACGCACTAAAAATCGCGTTTTGGTTGTGTTAGCTAAATAAAGACTAAAATTGACTAGGACACAACTAGAGATTGCAACTAGTATAGTATCATTGGCAACTTTGGTTTTTCTGAGACAAGTTTCCGAATGTAGGATTTCAAGGAAGAACCTGAATTCCCATCCCGACGTATCGACCCGTCCAGTCAAATCAATTTGAGGCAAGTACATTTTTGCGATAGATTACAATTAGTTAATAATTGTTTTAATGCAAGTTTAAACCACGATACAATACGGAACTCTCTTTGAGAGCATTGACTGTAACTACTGTAACTATTGGGGACTGGGGGAGTAGTGTAGTGGATATGACCACATCCAATAGTATAACTGAATGTATTAGCTTACCCCTCAAACACACGGGGATAAGCCATACCATATCACTAGGATATTACTGTAACAAACCCAATCCGGTCATATTCATTACCTATTCATATCACACTGTTTTAACTGTTGGAAAATCATTTATTTCAAATTGTTTAAAAGTGCATAATTCCATTATTAATTTCAATTGTTAAAATATCATGAATTTGTACTTTGTTCCCTCCTGACTGGAGACTATATTTTTAGGTCCTGTTGAGGATGCAGAGCTACTGATTAGTAGCTACTATGACCCTGAGCTATACCCTGCTGTGCTTCCTGAGGATGGCGTACCTGATGATAATGTTGCTTCTTTTTAGATGCTATTTTCCAGTTTGATAGTTTTGTTTAAAAACAATGTTATTTCAGTTGGTGGTTTTAAGATTGTACTCTGTACTGAACAAGTTTTAATTTATCGAATATTAAAGGTTGTGGCAAATTAGATTGAGTTGTTGATTACCTGCATATGGAAGTTACAGCTAACTGCCGCCGTCTCAACAACGGTGCAGGCTGGGCATGATCCAATTCGACCCAAGTAATTGGGACCGGGTCGTGACATATTTTTAGTGGTGGCCCATACAGGTCTTATCAACAACTTAGGAAAACCTATCTAGAGATAATTAGAACACTAGAACATTGACTTGTCACAATAATAGGTCCGAATTATATATGTAAATATTTTTGTTTGATTATAGATTGGTAGGCTACCTTGCTTATGTTTATTTCCTAAACCTTCCAGAGAATGGCCACTGACAAGACCAATCCTGCTGGCGATGGGGTATCTTCACCTTATCATACCCCACCTCCCCAATCAAGTCCGGAGCCTACACCTCGACAGCTGGCCGACCATCCCCATAATACAACGGTGGATCCATCATCTTCTCAGACGGAGATGCAGCCCCCTGTGGTTTTGCCCACTCCAGCTGCCCCACCGGTACCTGTGGACTCCACCGACCTCATAGGTCTGCTAAGAGGAGTGCTAGAAGCCTAGAGAACTCAAGCTGAAGCTCATCGCGAGCAGACGGCGATTATGAGAGAAGGCATGGAGAATGCCCATAGCGTGGCAATGGCTGCATTGGAGAGAGGAGAAGCAGCTCAACAGGAACCAAGGCCTGCCAAGGTAAACATAAATCTAAGGATTAATTTATGTAATATTAAGGCCATTTAAATTAATGGGAATCATATTGCCAAGGTGGGCGATATTGAGAGTTTCAAGAAGCAGAACCCTCGACCCTTCAAGGGAACCGAGGGAATCGTCTATGCTGATGAATGGCTCGATAGTATGGAGCGTATCCTAAGCGTCGCTCGACTTCCAGAAGACGTCAAGGCTGAAGCAGTGGGACTCCAACTGCAAAGTGTAGCAAGCACCTAGTATCGAAATGAACCCCGACTCCAGGACAGGCAGCTTGACTGGGACACCTTCAAGAGGTTGTTCAAGAGGAAGTTCTTCCCAACATCAGAGTTGCGGGAGATGGAGAGGCAATTTCAGAACCTGAAGCAAGGAAATATGAATGTTGGAGAATATGCGGCAGAATTCGGCCAACTCAGCCGTTTTGCCAAGAACCTGGTGGCTGACCCTGATGATCGTACTGAAAGGTTTAGACATGGGCTGAGAGAGGAGATCCGCACCCATGTGATCTCAGGCGGTGCTAAGACCTATGAAAAGATCCTGGAGCGAGCTCAAGATATAGAGAAGAGCCAACCCGCTCGCTCAAAGAGGGATTATCCTGGAACTAACAACTTCCAGGGTAATCAGAAGAGGCCCAACAACAACAACAACAACCGGCCTTTCCACCACCAGCAGCAGAACCAACAGGCAAGAAAAAATGATAGGGCACCTCAGAGGCAGATCCATGTCTGCGACTATTGCAAAAGGTCGGGGCATCAAGCAAATATCTGCAGAAAAAGACTAGGATATTGCCTAGTCTGTGGGTCTTCCACCCACCAAGTGAAGGACTGCCCCTCGACGGCCCACCGGACTGGAGCTACTCAGCAGAAAGGTCCTCTACCCACTCAGCAACAACAATTTGGGCAGCATCAACAGAAGGCTGGGCGAGCTTTTGCCCTAGCAGCAGAGGAACAAGAGCCAGAGCAGGAACATACAGCTGATGTCATCGCAGGTTTTATTTATGTGCATTCCTATCCTGCCTTAGCTTTATTTGATTCAGGAGCATCACATAGTTTCATATCCACAAAATTTATCTCTACACACCACATAGATACGGGATTTAGCAAGAAGATATGTAGAGTCATGACCGGTGGAGGACCCCTACCCATCACTGAGACCTGTAATTGCCCTATCACCATATCAGGCCACCAATTCATAGCACCTTTGCTTGTGATGCCCTTACCCAATTATGATATAGTCCTAGGGATGGACTGGTTGAGTAAGCAGCATGCGCTGATAGACTGTCACAGAGGATGTGTAGTCTTCAGTCCACCTGGAGAGCCGGAGTTTGAAATCTCTCGAACATCGGAGGATATGGAGTGTGTTACCTACACCTCTATCACAGAAGAATCCGGACCTCTCCATCCTATCATAGCAGAATTTATGGATGTCTTCCCTGATAGTCTTCCCGGGTTACCCCCAGACCGAGACATAGAGTTCACCATTGACCTAGTCCCCGATTCTTCCCTTATTTCTAAGGGATGCTACAGAGTCAACCCGAAGGAGGCCAAGGAGATGAAGGATCGGATCAATGAACTGAAGGCTTTAGGATTTATCCGAGACGGAGCTTCACCCTGGGGAGCACCTGTTTTGTTTGTACCCAAGAAGGACGGAACTGTGAGGATGTGCATCGACTACCGGGCGCTGAACAATATCACCATCAAGAACAAGTACCCTCTGCCCCGGATCGATGACCTGTTTAATCAACTCAGTGGAGCCAAGGTGTTCTCGAAGATTGACCTCAGATCCGGCTACCATCAGATCAAGGTCAGGAAGGAGGACATTTCCAAGACGGCGTTCAACACTAAGTATGGGCAGTTTGAATTCTTGGTCATACCGTTTGGACTGACAAATGCTCCTGCTGTATTCATGAACCTTATGAACAAGGTTTTCCATGAATACCTAGATCAGTTTGTCGTTGTCTTCATCGATGACATTCTGATCTACTCGAAGACTGAAGAGGAGCATGAAGAGCACCTCAGGAAAGTTCTGGGAACTTTGAGGAAAGAGAAGTTATATGGTAAGCTATCCAAATGTGAATTCTTTCTAGACAAGGTGGATTTTCTTGGCCATGTTGTCACAGGAGAAGGATTTTGGTGGACCCTAAGAAGATATCTGCTGTTGAGAAGTGGTCTACCCAAAGCTCAGTTGCTGAGATCAGAAGTTTCTTGGGCTTGGCTGGCTACTATCAAAAGTTTGTGAAGGATTTTGCCAGAATTGCTGAACCAATGACGAAGCTTACTCGAAAGAATGAAGAGTTCATCTGGACGGAAGATTGCCAGGCGGCATTTGAGGAGCTGAAGAAGAGGCTTACCACTGCACCAGTCCTTGCGCTACCCGCAGGTACCGGCGGTTTCTCAATCTATAGTGATGCCTCTGGAAAAGGACTGGGTTGCGTTCTTCAACAACACGGGAAAGTAATTGCTTACGCATCTAGGCAATTACGAACCCATAAGAAAAACTATCCCACACATGACCTGGAGCTTGCTGCAGTCATCTTTGCATTGAAGCTATGGAAGCATTATCTATATGGGGAGAGAGTGGAAATATATACAGACCACAAAAGTCTGAAATATATTTTCACTCAGAAAGAGCTGAACATGAGACAAAGAAGGTGGCTGGAGCTGATGAAGGATTTTGACATCGACCTGCAGTACCATCCGGCTAGGCTAATATGGTTGCAGATGCACTTAGTCGATACCCAGTGGCGATGTTCTTGACCAAGAAGCGGCACTTGTTGGAGGACATAGAGAAGCTCGGTCTGGAGATTGTACTGCCCGAGAAGAAGATGAAGGAACTGGGGCGAGAAGCTATTGTACCTGGAGCTGAATCAACCATGATGCAGTTGCAATTGCGTTCAAGTCTGATGGACAAAGTCAAGGAGACACAATTCCAAGATGAGACGCTTTGCAAACTTAGAGATGAAGTGCTGGCAGGAACACTTGAAGGTTTCTCTATCACCAGTGACGGAGCATTGAAGAATGGTATGATGCTGTGGGTACCATCTGGCGAATTGAGGAATGAGCTGATGCAAGAAGCGCACCAGTCGCAGTATTCCATACATCCTGGAGCTAGTAAGATGTATCGGGATATACGTACCATCGTTTGGTGGTATGGAATGAAGAAGGATGTATCCAGATTTGTGGCTAGATGCTTGATTTGCCAACAAGTGAAGGCTAGCAGACAGAGACCCGCAGGACTTCTACAGCCGCTGGATATTCCGGAGTGGAAGTGGGAGCATATAACAATGGACTTTGTGTCAGGACTGCCTCGATCCCAAGGAGGGAAGGACGCCATTTGGGTTATTGTGGACCAACTGACTAAGTCGGCTCACTTTATTCCTTTCAAGGTTGGTTTATCCACCGAGAAGTTGGCGGCACTGTACATGCGGCACATCTACCGGATTCATGGAGTACCGGTAAGTATTGTATCTGACCGAGATACTAGATTTATCTCACATTTTTGGAAGATTTTGCATGACAGCTTGGAAACAAAATTGAAGTTCAGCACAGCCTATCATCCCCAAACTGACGGACAATCGGAGAGGACCATCCAGACGCTAGAGGACATGCTGAGATCTTGCGTCTTGGAATTTGGAGGGTCTTGGGAAGACCACTTGCATTTAGTGGAATTCTCCTACAACAACAGTTACCAAGCTAGCATTGGTATGACCCCATTTGAAGCTTTTTATGGACGTCGTTGCCGTACTCCACTTGCATGGGACGACGTAGGAGAAAGAGTACTGCTGGGCCAGAGATGGTGACTGACGCAGCAGAGAAGGTGAAGGTAATTAGAGACAAGCTCAGGATCGCCCAAGACAAGCAGAAGCATTGGGCGGATAGCAGTTGTCGACCACTGGAATTTGAAGAAGGAGATAGTATCTTTGTGAAGATTTCTTCTACCAGAGGAACTATCCGATTTGGTAGAGCTGGGTAGCTGAGTCCCAGATATATCGGACCATTTGAAGTTTTGAGCCGAATTGGTGAAGTAGCATATCGGTTAGCTCTACCAGCTAATCTTGAGGGTGTGCACAACGTCTTCCACGTTTCGCAGCTCAGACGCTATATCCCGGATCCGAGTCACATCTTGGACCATTCGGAGCTGGAGATTGGACCGAGTCTTACAGTACCAGAGAAGCCAGTGGCAATTTTGGACAGAGGCGAGAAGAGGACCAGGACTTCAGTGACTCCCATAGTCATAGTTATGTGGAGGCACAATTCCCCAGGCAAGTCTACCTGGGAACGAGAGGATAAGATGCGGGAGCAGTACCCGTACTTGTTTGAGACCTGAGGTATTTTTCCTTCCCTATCTTTTAATTTCGAGGACAAAATTTCTTAAGGAGGGAAGGTTGTGAAACCCGTAATTTTTAGTTAATTATTTGATTTAGTTAATTAATTAATTCTGGAAATTTTTGTCAAAAGTCGTATTTTTTCTAATTAATTAAATATTGTGTTTATAATTTATTCTAGTTAGGTTAAATAATATTTAATATTTAGTTAAACCTGTTAATTATGAAAACCATATTTTTAGAAAAAAAAATAATAAATAGACTTTTGGTCTGACCCGAATCCTCAGTCTATCCTGAGCCGTTCCCGAGTCCCGGACATGTTCCCGAACCCTAGTTCGAATCCAAGAAAAAAATTGGTTTTCGAAATCAGAAATATTTTAATATAATATTTATTAAGCATTTATAAGAAAAAGAAAGAAAAACATTTGTATTAAATAAAATGTTTCTTTAAATAACTCATTTAATATCTCTCTCTTGTTCTCTTTCTGGAACACCCGATCTCTCCGTTCCCGAACGGCCACCACCGCCGCCGACCTTTGCCCTCCAAAAACCGTCGGCCTCCTCCTATCCCTCTCCTGTAACCTCCTCTTCCCTACTCCTATTTAAACCCCCTTCACCACCATTACCATCCCCATCACCATTTCTCTCCACCACTTCCAAGAACGTGCCCTAGTTTCCCATTTTCGGCAAATCCCGAGCTGGAGCTCCACCACCCGACACCGAGCGCCAACCTTCCTCCGGCGCCGAACGAGGCGATCCCTAGGCCGACCGTCGACTGCGCGCACGCCTCCGGCGCCAGCCTCGACGACCCCCTTCGTCGCTGTCCCTCCACGTTCCCGAGCTCCGTGATGCTTCTCCGAGTTTCTGATTCCTCTTCTGGACTCTTCCTTGTTCTCTGGTGCTGTTCCGCGGAACCCCGCTGTGGTCTTTTCCAAGTTTGGGTGCCGTACACGCAGCCGAACTCCGACGAGGCGTGTTCCGAGTCCGAGGCAACCCTTCGGATTCCGTCAACTTGGGTAATCTCTGGTAATCACAGTAGTTCGTCCCCTGTCTTGGTCTGTGATGATAATTTGGTCCACGAATTTCTTCGGAAATTCAGTTTTCGGCTACGTTTTTGGTTTCGGAAAATTTGGAACCATTTGTTCTGTGATATTTGGTTCTGCGAATGGTTTGTTGGTTTCGTTTTTCCGAAAACTCTTCGGAAAGAGTTCTGTGGATTTCTTCTGGAAGAAGGTCCTGTGATTTTCATATAAATTTTGATTTCGAAATTTCTGAACATTTTTCGGAAGGGTTCTGTACAGTTTGGTTTTGGAAATTCCGAGGTTGTGGTTTCTCGGAATTTCCAAACTTTTCTTCGGAAAGGTTCTGGGAATTTTTTATGATTGTTTAGTTTCGGATTTTTTCGAGAACTATTTTCTGGTACCATATTTAGTTTTTGTGGTGTTTGATTTCCGATTTCTATTTCGGGTTTTCCGAACATTTTCGAACATGATCAGTAAATTTGATTTTATATATATATATGGTGATGGAATTAATTTACGGGTTATTTCCCTGGTTTGGGATATTGTTGGCGCATTTTCCCAGTTTTGGGTTATCCCGAAAATAGAGAAAATACTGCCAAAATTTTCTATAAAATTTAATTATATAGTTTTAAAATGGTTTTCGGAAAGGAATATTATTTTGGACTTTTGGACGACGACGTAATTGGTCAATGGGCCCTGGCTAAGTGCAAACGAAACCGGTTTCGCCCGGACGTTGAGGCATTAGCCTATATGACGATTGGACCAAAAATCTGAGACTCACTATTATAATTATTTTAATTTAAATTATTAGTTTATTTATAATTAATTTGTAGGAAGATTACAGGACTAACAAGTTTTCTTCTTATTTTAATTCATTGGCTTGTAAGGGCATAAGCCCATTTACTTTTCTGCAAATTTGTAATAATTAGTAATTATAGTTTTGGATTTTTTTTGGTTATTGTTCAGACGCGTAATTTAGGGTAAATAACTATAGAAATTTTAGAAATTCACGTTATTCTCATTTAATAAGAAAAATATATTTTTATATATATAAATATAAATACCAAGTTTTTCGAATAAATTGATAAATGCAAGTTTTCCTAGAATTAAATATAAATTGATGTTTCTTAATTGCAACGCACTAAAAATCGCGTTTTGGTTGTGTTAGCTAAATAAAGACTAAAATTGACTAGGACACAACTAGAGATTGCAACTAGTATAGTATCATTGGCGACTTTGGTTTTTCTTAGACAAGTTTTCGAATGTAGGATTTCAAGGAAGAACCTGAATTCCCATCCCGACGTATCGACCCGTCCAGTCAAATCAATTTGAGGCAAGTATATTTTTGTGGTAGATTACAATTAGTTAATAATTGTTTTAATGCAAGTTTAAACAACGATACAACACGGAACTCTCTTTGAGAGCATTGACTGTAACTACTGTAACTATTGGGGACTGGGGGAGTAGTGTAGTGGATATGACCACATCCAATAGTATAACTGAATGTATTAGATTACCCCTCAAACACACGGGGATAAGCCATACCATATCACTAGGATATTACTGTAACAAATCCAATCCGGTCATATTCATTACCTATTCATATCACACTGTTTTAACTGTTGGAAAATCATTTATTTCAAATTGTTTAAAAGTGCATAATTTCATTATTTATTTCAATTGTTAAAATATCATGAATTTGTACTTTGCTCCCTCCTGACTGGAGACTATATTTTTAGGTCCTGTTGAGGATGCAGAGCTACTGATTAGTAGCTACTATGACCCTGAGCTATACCCTGCTGTGCTTCCTGAGGATGGCGTACCTGATGATGATGTTGCTTCTTTTTAGATGCTATTTTCCAGTTTGATAGTTTTGTCTAAAAACAATGTTATTTCAGTTGGTGGTTTTAAGATTGTACTCTGTACTGAACAAGTTTTAATTTATCGAATATTAAAGGTTGTGGCAAATTAGATTGAGTAGTTGATTACCTGCATATGGAAGATACAGCTTACTGCCGTCGTCTCAACAACGGTACAGGCTGGGTATGATCCGATTCGACCCAAGTAATTGGGACCGGGTCATGACACCGTCCTTAATCCACTGACATTTGGCACGTTATTTCCAGTATGCTTCATCAATGAGGAGGATATCGTTAAGCTCAGAGCTAATCGATTTTTCCTTGTCCAAGGAGGTGGGTGAGACGTTCTCGGCTTGGATAGAAACTAATTGCTTCTTCAGGTAGGAGATACGCGCTTTGACGTTTCCAAAGGTGGTCCTCCCCTAGCTCTGGAGATTCACCAGAGTGGAATGGAGGTGCTGAGTGAATGTTTTGTTTATATCAGCCTTAGTTTCCTGCCAAAACGTGGAGACTACTCGAAAAAGAAGAATTCTTCATCCATAAAGGTTTAAATTGAAGAGGGCGACGCTTGTGGCGGATTTGGTTGTCGGTATTGAGGAGAATGAAGGCATGATCGCTATTGAAACGAGGAATGGTGGAGACACTAGAGTACGGGAAGCTATTACACCATTCTGGTTCTACCGTAGCCCTGTCGAGTCGTTCTTTAATATGCTGCATGGGCTTGCGTTAGTTGGACCATGTATACGTCGAGCCAATACATCCAAGTTGATGATTCTGCAACTGTTTATCATCTTGATAAAGGAGGCAGCTGCCGTGTGATTGAAACCTCTACCCCCTATCTTCTCTTCTGGCTTGAGTATGACATTAAACTCTCCTATGAAGCACCATGGTCCAGTAAAGGACTTCGAGAGCATCTCAACAAATTCCCAGAGCTTGTTACTATCCTTTTGCCTAGGACATCCATATACGCAGAGTAAATGCCAATAGGGAGAGTTATTAGCTTGGTTGACGAAGAGTAGAATGAGATTGTTGGACGAGTATGTCATGGAAGCATGGATAGAGTCGTTCTATCCCAACCACAAGCCACCGATATGGCCATTTGGGGGGACAAAGAAGACATTGGGGTAGCCAAGGTGGGAAGGACGCAGGTGGTATATGTTATTTTTGGGGCTTGATCAAAGATGGTGGACTCGATGTCGAGATCAGAGGTTCATACAAACGTTTCACCTTCTGATAATTCTCGAGATCCAAGAGGAACACTATAGTATGAATCTGATTACAAAAACAACAATAATCAGAAAATAAATCTCACGTTCTTCCTCGTAATCGCAGTTGCTGACGGACAGAACTGAGTTCAGAAAATAAATCTCACGTTCTTCCTCGTAATCGACGTTGCTGACGGACAGAACTGAGTTACAACTTAGAAGAAGGAGAAGAAAGAGGAAAGAAGAAGAGGAAAGGTTCTTGCTGGGGTGATTAAGTTCACCGTTGCTCAAAGCAAAATTCGTCCCAACACGATCTGCTTCCAGGAACCAGCAAGTTCACGAAGAACTTCTGGAACGCTCGTAAGTTAATATTTGAGACTTGAACGGGCTTCTTAGACTTTACAGACTCCCTTAACTCTCTTCTTGGTGCCTCTTTTAAAGTAGGCCAAGGGGCTCTATTTATAGAGTGGAGTAAGACTTCACCCCTTCTCCTATCCGATGTGGGACTAAAATACCAATACTCAAAAATAGAATTTGATATTTTAGATCATCCCACAATCAGCATAGAAGTGTGCCAGTCCACGCCTACCCCCCGAACACTTCCGTGCATGCACGAGACATCCTGGAGTCCATGTCCGAGTCTGCACAACAAAAATCAACTTACATCTTTGCTGGAATTAATCATTTTTCCTTCTAGGAAAATACCCACATGACACACACTTGTGTCCCACCACACCTCATGTGCACACCTCAACACAAGCAATACATTATATTGAGATACTCACCGTTTGGTGTAGCCGATGTGGGACTATCTTTCCTAGTCCAAAGGCAAAAATACCAACAATCTTCCACATATCTCAATATATGGGTTGAGCGTTCCCCATAGTGACTGCCCATCATGCATTAGGAGAGATGTCTCTACGACTTAATTCTTTCTGCATAGGTTCAATAACAGCATGATACAAGAATGGACTAAGCCATGAATTATGCACCATAACTGAATTTCTTCCTACTCACATAATGACATCAACTGTGCTTCTGGTTGCACATTAAAGGCCTTGTGCCAGCCTGGTTTCAGTGTATAATTTTTGGGTGTCTACAAGTTTACACTCAAGAGACGGCCTGATATCTCTGTCCATACACTATAGGTGAGTTCTTTATAAAGAGTCATGGCATGAAGCATTGCGCTCCTTTGCAGTGCTATGCCGCTATGACATGGCTTAAAGCCGAGGCTTTACCCCACCTGGGTACCTCATCGTAGTGTCATACTACTGTAGCATGAGGTCACAAGCCTCTTTGTAGTCCCAAACTACCCAGCATAAAGCCTTGCGCTTCCGTGCGGTGTTACGCCGTTATGACATGGCTTGCGAAGCCGAGGCTTTACCCTACCTGTTACCTCTTCGTGGTGTCATGCCACTGTAACGTGAGGACTCTGTCCTCTTTGTAGTGCTGTCTAACTCTCTTTATTATGATTATCATACAACATTAGGCTACCTGCCTATTTGCGGTGCTACTCCGCTGTAACTTGGCTCACAAAGCCGAGGCATTACCCCTAACCGGGAACCTTATGGTGGAGTCACCCCACTATAGCATGGAGTTACACACCTTGTAGTATTGCGCTACCGTGCTTCCTGCAAAGCACTCCAGGCATTCACTCTGCCTGAGAACTCATTAAGGTATTTAAGCCAACCTTTCCACAGGATCCATTTTCCGCAGAAAACAATAGTAGACAACAGTGGTTGTAGGTTCGTAACCTCTCCATGCCACAGAGGACAAGTACCCATCGTTCCTGATATTCTTCCGGTTAATAGTCCTCCCTTGAACCAAAAGCTAGATGCCTAATAGATTTCTCTTTGAACTAATAGCATAAAACTTTATAGTAGGAATGTAATAACACAATATCAGAATGCCTTCAAGCCCATTTTATAAGCTGTGTCATCGACAAGCTAGCGCTTGAGGCCCTTGGTGAATGGATCCGCCAGGTTCTCCTGACTCCGAACATCAATCACTGTAATAACACCCCTCTTGATGAGATCGTGTACTGCCCTGTGCTTCAACCGTACGGTCCTCTCCTTCCCGTTGAAGAGGTCATTTGATGCCACCGCCGCAGTCGCCTGGTTGTCGCAGTATATCGGTATCGCCGGTATTTGCATCCCAACCACTGGAAGATCATACATGAGCTCCCGAAGCAATTCTGCTTCCTCCGCTGCGGTGTCAAGTGCAAAGAACTCAGATTCCATGGATGATCGCGAGAGCATAGTCTACTTCTTCGATTTTTACGATATAGCACCTCCATCCATTGTAAAAATGTATCCATCTGTGGACTATTTCACTTAACAAAATGCCCTAAGGCTTTTGAAAGAAAACGAGAGAAAATGTAAAAAAGTACAAGTAAATTCTGGAGAGTATTGCTATAGAAGTCTGATCTGAGAGCGATCACTTTGTTCTTTGGACCACACGATGATGATGAAGAAAACTGCTTGGAGATGAACAACTGGAAGAACTAAGTCACCAGAAAGGTATCGACACAATTGGCACTGATGGCACGGTCGAGTGCTTTCTTGCTTTGCTTCACTCTGTTCTTGAGGAAAAGTTGAAGAGAAATACTCTAAAAAATTACTTTGCTCTGAAAGTATCTGATCTCCAAAATTTTGTTATTCTTCTTTAAAAAAGAGGTTTTTATATAGGCCTGTCTTCTGTGCGTAAAAAGCACTAATATTGGGTCTCTACGCAGGCTGTTAGGATAACTGTCACCAACGTACAGAAATTGGCCTCTACGCATATTGACACATGTCCCATAATCCAATAAAATAAGGAGAACACGTACACACGTTCTTCGAAAAGTGTGGCATGAAGGCCATATCAGAAAACCACGTTCCCACATAATCAGGACAAACTATGCGTAAAAGATGCTATTTAAACATGTCTGAGCGTAAAATAGCTCAAAGTAAGCTCCCTGCGTAAAGTGGCTAAAAAAATAGCCTTGAGCGTAAAGGCTCAAATAAACTCTACGCGCAAAAAGAGTGGCTGAGATAGCCTTGAGCGTAAAAGCACAAATCACTCTTATGCGTAAAAAGGAGGCTGTTCCTCAAGCATAAAGCAGCTCATTAGCACGCTAAACAACAAACTTCTTGGCTTCTGTGCAATTATTTGTCAGAAAATTAATCTGTCAGAACAGTTTCTTCGTGCATTTAATACAGCATGGACAACTCATTCTTCGCGTAGAAAGTGAAACCGTTCTTCGCGTAAAGTCTGAATTTAAGGCTTGCATAGAGTTTTGAGTTTGACTCAGTTTGACCTTTGTGTAAAATCTAATCTGGAACTGTCTTTGCGTAAAGATCTCAACTGTCTTGACTTGGTCTACAAAATTTATTTACGCTTCTACATGGACCTCTCGCTCTCCACTTATGAGCACCAGCTGGCATCACTGAAGCCTTCCACTACCTGTGGATCTTCGCTATAGTGCAGTGCATATGTCTGAGTCTTCTTGAGATATCTCATAACCCATTTCACAGCTTTCCAGTGCTCAATGCCTGGGTTGCTCGTGAAATGACTCAGCATTCCCACAGCGAAAGCTATGTCAGGCCTTATGGCAGTAGTAGCATACATCAAACTCCCAATTACGCTTGCATACTCCAGTTGCCTGACGCTTTCCCCTGAATTAGGCTTCAGCTTCAGATAGCACTTGTACGACATATAGATCCCTGGAAGATCCTGATACCCGTAACGAGTGATCATCTTCTCAACATAATGAGACTGTGACAGCGCTAGTCCAGTGTCTGTCCGGATGATCTTGAGTCCCAAGATAACATCAGTATCCCCCAAGTCCTTCATACTGAACTTTGTCGAGAGGAACTTCTTTGTCTCTGTGACACAGCTTATATCCGTACCTAGTATTAGCATGTCGTCCACGTATAGACAAACGATGACTCCTCATCCATCAGCAAACTTCGTATAGACACACGTGTCTGTTTTACTGACCCTGTAGCCATTTGACCTTATGACTTTGTCAAACTTCTCATGCCACATTTTGGGAGATTGCTTTAAACCGTACAGAGATTTCACCAACTTTCAGACTTTGTCTTCAAGACCTTTGACGACAAATCCTTCTGGCTGTTGCATGTAGATCTCTTTGGTTAGCTCGCCATTCAGGAATACCGTTTTTACATCCATCTGATGTATCACCATCTTATATATCGCTGCGATAGCAATCAACATTCTGATGGTGGTCATCCGGGCTACTGGAGCATACATGTCAAAGTAGTCGATCCCCTGCTTCTGAGAAAACCCTTTTGCCACTAGCCTAGCCTTGAACTTGTCAATGGTTCCATCAGCTTTCATCTTCTTATTGAAGATCCACTTGCATCCGATAGGTTTTGCTCCTTCAGATCAAGCAATACCCAAGTGTTGTTGGAGGTAATTGATTCAATTTCATTGTCTATCGCCTCCTTTCAGAAAACACCATCTCTGGTCTTCATCGCCTCATCATAGGTAAGCGGAGCTGCTTCCACATGATAGGTGATGAAGTCATCTCCGAAGTTCTTCGGCCTCCTCGCTCGCTTCGATGATGGCTCAGCGAGTTCTGGTTCAATCGTTGTCTCCTCAGTAACAACTTCATCTTGGACAACTGCCTCATTGAAGATCTCAGTCACCTTTGCACCTTCATCATTCTCCGGAATGTCCGTTAGAACAATTTTCTTGTGCCTTACAAACTTGTCTTCAAAATATTCAGTATTGCGAGATTCGATGATATGATTTGATTCAATATCAAGAAATCTTCGAGCATCACTCTTCTCGACATATCCCAAGAAGATCGTCTTCGTAGTCCTTATCCCCAGCTTCTGAATCTTTAGATCTAGGAGCTTCACATAAGCCAGACACCCCCACACTCGAATGACATTCAAGTTAGGTCTGACTTTGAACCAGAGTTCATGAGTAGTTACGTCCGAAGTTGCATACGGCACTCTATTTAGAATAAAAGTGGCCGTCAATGTAGCTTCTCCCCAATAGCATTTAGGAAGACCCGTAGTTAGCAGCATTGAGTTTATCATTCCTGTCAACGTTCTGTTCTTCTTCTCTCCTACTCTGTTAGATTGAGAAGAATACGGAGCAGTAGTCTCGTTTATGATTCCATGTTCTTTACAGAATAATGTGAATTCATGAGACCGATACACTTTGCCCCGATCACTTCTTAGCTGTCGCGCCCCAGAACCAGAATACTGGAGAGCGGGGGCAGACATAGCCAGCTACGTATAATGAAATGGGATCCATCTCACCATACGGTCACGGCTGTCTAGATATATGAGGGTTTATCTACAAGCCATCAGTCTCCTATGGTCAATAACAAGCCTAGTGTCTCAATCATAAGCAAGTAAGTAAATGTTACAAGATATCAGACCACCAAATATACAATTGTAAGGCGTCCCAAACATTACATATCCAGATGATCATGAAGCTAGTCGTACAAAATGTAAGGACTAGCAAGAGTTAAGTCATACATGATCAACCTCGAGTTGCCAATCATGTTTACAGCACGTAGGCAGACATAAAGTAAAATATACACGAGCAAACACTTTCTCGGCGGCTAAACGCCTCAAAAGAATAATTTTACAATAAAGTGGAAGGACAAAAAGAAACCCACTCGTTGCCCTGGTTACGCCTGGCGGTCACCATCGGGCTGAAAAGTAGGTAGATCCTTTGCTGCTGCTTCGGTATCTGGCCATACAAAACCAGCTGGGTCAGACCCCAGAAAGAGCAAGTGCCACAAAGGAGGCTTCACTTAAGAACTAAAACCAGCAAATTAGCACAAGAATATAATTATAAAATAAGAGACAGTAATTTAAGGAAAAGCATGACAAGTAAATATAAAAGACAATCTTGTACCGGATCAATAAGAGACAAGACATATGGAAGAGCATGACAGGATGATATACGATGAGATAACCATAGGACTATTCAAATAACCAGGTTACAACCCGTAAACCAAACAAGGACCGGGGTTGTAACCCTTCGTCTGAACGGAACTTGGTTTCTTCCACCATTTATCGGTAAGGTGAATATAAGAAATCAAGATATGTAACAATCTTGTATAGGATCAAGACAGGACTAGACAAATTAAACCCCATCCAACAATCACGGCCAAGCAATAAGTACGACTTGATACTTTAACTAACTAGGGTTATCACAGGCCTAGTTACTAGCAAGATGCAATGAGAATTCCAAGTCCGGTTACCTGTTTGTTACTACCTGAGTGATCCCAGCAAGAAAAGAAAAAGATAGCAGGATATAGCAGACAAACTGTAGTAAGATACATGTGTCCTAAGGTACCACACTCGACGGCGGGCTGGAAGTGCGCTCATCTCGACGGATAGCAACAAATTCCATGTATATATATATATATAAGGCCGGGACCAAAGGGGCAACAGGTAACTGGGAAATTCTCCATGAACTATTTGATTAATCTAGCCATTAATCCTAGCCATATTCAGTATGAATCCCTGACCATGGTACTTAGGGATCATGCCCTAGACATGATGCAAGACAAGACAGGTTCATTTGTACAAACACAATCACCCACGGTGTCCAGGCCATTGAATTAATTTGTCAAGAGTGCGCCACGACGGGCCACTATCATTATCATTATTACTTATCAAGAGTGCGCCACGATGGGCCACTATCAAGCATTTGTCAGGGTACTTGTCAAGAGTGCACCACTACGGGTCACTGTTGTGTCATGTATAGCAGGTCAAGTTATCATGTCAAGTTATCATGTCAAGTTATCATGTCAGGAGTGCACCACGACGGGTCACTATCAAGCATATTAGTTCTTGGTCACACCATGCCAGGTACAATTATCATTTCAATCATGTCAATCAAATCGAGATTATCAAGTTCGGGGCAAAAAGGCGTAAGGATATAAAATGGGCATAAAAATATACAATATAGGTTACAAGGCACGGGCAAATTAATAATAAAATAATAGTACACAGGGCTACAGGAGAGTCATGCGGCTAAGGCATATGCGGCCAGGTAATGATCACATGCGGATGGAAGGAGGACAGCCCATGCGGCTGGAGAAGACTGGGCCTTATGCGGCCAGAAAGTAACCGGGTCTCATGCGGCCAAGAAATGACAGTGGCATATGCGGCTAGCGGGAGTTTAAGTTCATGCGGCTCAGAGTGTTGAGTTCATGCGGCTGAGGGTGGGCGGAGTCCTATGCGGCAGCAGGGGGAAATACTTATGCGGCTCAGGGGGGAGAGTACCCATGCGACAGTAGGAGGAAATGCTTATGCAGCTCAGGGGCAATGAATGCATATGCGACTGAAGGAGCAGTGGAGCCTAAGCGGCTCGAACGAATCCGGGTCATGCGGTTAAGTATGGCGGGCACATATGCGTCTGCATAGGTAAGAGGGTGCATACGGCTAGAATAAATTGGGTCATGCGGCCCGGACTCAGAAGCCCATGCGGCTGGAGAATTGAGTTCCTGCGGCATAAGCCATGCGGCCAAGTAACTCAGCAAGGCTTATGCGGTCAGGAATAAAACTTGCTGCATAAAGCTATGCGGCTAAGTCCAGTCGGCTATGAACTGTTCTTCTTCTCCATCCTTCCGAGAAGAAGAACCCTTCAAGCCATGGCTCCCAAGCTCCATGGATCTTTCATCCAGAGTCCAAATCCAAACTTCCATAGGTCAAAATGGGGCAGAATGAAATGCTCTACAACATGGAACCATCAAAACTCAGAAATAACAAGATTAAGTAGATCAAAACCCAAGAAATCTGAAGTAATGTAAATATAGATCTACAAGAATCTAGCCATGGAAATCAAAAATGCTAAGTACTAAAGAGTGTTAGAATGCTGCAAGGAAGAGAATGGAACAATAAAATTTGGGTTCATTCATGAAGCAAGTTGTACTTGCCTAGACCTCTCTCTCTCTCTCTCCGGGTAGGTGAAGAAGTAATGGTGGAGAAGAAGAGTAATGAATAATAATGGAAGAGAGAGGGATAGATATTTATGGTAGGAGTGGTGGTAGGTGGGAGTGGTTTGGTTCATATGAAACCCAACCAAGCTAAACCCACTAAACCGAACCAAACCAAGCCAATACAATGTCATGAGGAACCATGAAATACTCAATAAACCAAGCTCCATTAATCAGAATTAATCCATGAACGATAAATGACAATTAAACCACAATGCTAAATATGAATTAAACTATAACTAACTAATCAAGAAAATGAGAAATACGGGTCAGAAATACGAACACGTATAAAATACGTATCACGAATTTTGGGGTACTACATCCTACCCACCTTAAAAGAATTCCGTCCTCGGAATTTAATCAAGAGGCTAGAGATGTCGGGACAGCTATACTATCGCAAGCAATCTATGCTACCAATCAATTATACAATCATACATGCAGGCAAGGAATCGAAGTACAAGGCATAAGGAAGACATTACACCTTACGAGCCAAACCGATTGGGATAACGTGATCGGATATCATCCTCCCACTTCCACGTTTGACTCTCCCAAGGAGCGATAAACTCAAGCAACACGAACTAAACTGATAGTCTTGCGCTTGAGGTCTCTCTCTTTGGTCAAACAGGGACACGGGCCTCTCCTCATACGAAAAGGTTGGTACCAATAACCGTTTTCGAATGATCTAGGACATGGCTCGGGCCCGGGATATACCGTTGTAATTAGGATACATGAAACATGACATGTGTCCCGCATGACGACGGTAGAAAGCAAGACAATAGGACACAGATACCTCTCCGTCGATTCTGGATCTGGGCCTGGGCCAGGGCGAACTGCTGAGGCCTCTGTTGCTGGAAGGCCTGGGCCTGAGACGGCAATGGACCCGGGAACGGGAGCTGCTGTGGTTGGTAAACTGGAGCTGGTTCTGGTGCTGGTGCTGGTCCCATAACCGAGGGACTAGTTACTGTCGATGATGATCTGTTTCTGAACGGACAAGATCCTATCATGTGGTCCGACGAACCACAAACCAAGCATAATTCCTGTGCTCTGTGGCACTCAGTAACAACATGCCCGAGCTTCCTATAATGAGAACAACCGGTTGCAAAAGGCCGCTTCTGCTTCTGCTGCTGGGGATAGGTAGGGACAGAATGCTGTAAGGAGGTAACCGAATCTGTCCTCGTAGCTCCAATGGTCAGGGCCCTAGCTGCTGGGGCCGGTGCTGAGGATTGGTTCATCTGGTCGCGAGACCGCTTCCGATCTCCGGTCCGGTCCGCTATCCTTCGGGAAGTGTACTCATGCCTCCTCGCTGCTCGCAAGACAGCATCAAAAGTTGTGTACTCGAACTGCTCTACTGCCAATATGATCTCCAAGTGGAGCCCCTGCTGGAATTGCTGTGCTCCGTCTAGCTCGGTTGCCACCAAGGTGGGAGCAAACCGACTCAACCTTGAAAACTCGGTCGTATATCCGTCGACCGTCCTGTTCATCTGCCTGAGATTACTAAACCTGGTCTGCAGGTCATATCTAGCCACTGCGTCAAAGTACTTGGTCTGGAACATATCACTGAATACCGCCCACATGATAGGCGTACCCAAACTCGCTGCTTGCATAGCCCACCAGCTGCGGGCTAGATCTAGTAACTGCAGGCGCACCACCGCCACCTTCTCTGCTTCAGGGGTCCTGGCTGCCTCCAAGATAACTTCAATGTCCTGTAGCCAGACGTCTGCAGCAATAGCATCCTCGCTGCCGTCGAAGAAGGGAGGGTTCAGGCGCTTGAAATTGTTGACCGCACTATTCCTTCGAGGACCACTTCCGGTCATAGCTTCTTGTACTGCTTGCTGCAAGGCATCACCTCGACGATCTTGAGACGCAAGCAACTCACGAATGAGCCCTATCAAGACCCCATCCTCTGACCTTGCTGGCTGAACCGGCTGGACTGGGGGCACTGGTTCTCCAGAAGGCATGGCTCGGGAGGCGGCTGCTGATGACTGATCTTGATCTTCCTGCTGTTGCTGGTCTGCCGGCCGAACTTCTTCTGGCTGATCAACAGGAATGATGCCACTGAAGCAATGACATCGGGAATATTAAGGAAGGACCAGGATAGAACAATGATGCAAGCATGTTATCAAGTCAGGGATCCAAGGAGATAAGAAGATACGAGTGGAGATCAAAGGCAAGTACAGATCGAGACATCTATCCGGTAAACCCTCACATTTCTTGATTTACAAGACCTACATGGGCCACCACTAAAACCATGTCACGCCCCAGAACCAGAATACTGGAGAGCGGGGGCAGACATAGCCAGCTACGTATAATGAAATGGGATCCATCTCACCATACGGTCACGGCTGTCTAGATATGTGAGGGTTTATCTACAAGCCATCAGTCTCCTATGGTCAATAACAAGCCTAGTGTCTCAATCATAAGCAAGTAAGTAAATGTTACAAGATATCAGACCACCAAATATACAATTGTAAAGCGTCCCAAACATTACATGTCCAGATGATCATGAAGCTAGTCGTACAAAATGTAAGGACTAGCAAGAGTTAAGTCATACATGATCAACCTCGAGTTACCAATCATGTTTACAGCCCGTAGGCAGACAGAAAGTAAAATATATACGAGCTAACACTTGCTCGGCGGCTAAACGCCTCAAAAGAATAATTTTACAATAAAGTGGAAGGACAAAAAGAAACCCACTCGTTGTCCTGGTTACGCCTGGCGGTCACCATCGGGCTGAAAAGCAGGTAGATCCTTTGCTGCTGCTTCGGTATCTGGCCATACAAAACCAGCTGGGTCAGACCCCAGAAAGAGCAAGTGCCACAAAGGAGGCTTCACTTAAGAACTAAAACCAGCAAATTAGCACAAGAATATAATTACAAAATAAGAGACAGTAATTTAAGGAAAAGCATGACAGGTAAGTATAAAAGACAATCTTGTACCGGATCAATAAGAGATAAGACATATGGAAGAGCATGACAGGATGATATACGATGAGATAACCATGGGACTATTCAGATAACCAGGTTATAACCCGTAAACCAAACAAGGACCGGGGTTGTAACCCTTCGTCTGAACGGAACTTGGTTTCTCCCACCATTTATCGGCAAGGTGAATATAAGAAATCAAGATATGTAACAATCTTGTATAGGATCAAGACAGGACTAGACAAATTAAACCCTATCCAACAATCAGGGCCAAGCAATAAGTACGGCTTGATACTTTAACTAACTAGGGTTATCACAGGCCTAGTTACTAGCAAGATGCAATGAGAATTCCAAGTCCGGTTACCTGTTTGTTACTACCTGAGTGATCCCAGCAAGAAAAGGAAAAGATAGCAGGATATAGCAGACACACTATAGTAAGATACATGTGTCCTAAGGTACCACACTCGACGGCGGGCTGGAAGTGCGCTCATCTCGACGGATAGCAACAAATCCCATGTATATATATATATATAAGGCCGGGACCAAAGGGGCAACAGGTAACTGGAAAATTCTTCATGAACTATTTGATTAATCTAGCCATTAATCCTAGCCATATTCAGTATGAATCCCTGACCGTGGTACTCAGGGATCATGCCCTAGACATGATGCAAGACAAGACAGGTTTATTTGTACAAACACAATCACCCACGGTGTCTAGGCCATTGAATTAATTTGTCAAGAGTGCGCCACGACGGGCCACTATCATTATCATTATTACTTATCAAGAATGCGCCACGACGGGCCACTATCAAGCATTTGTCAGGGTACTTGGCAAGAGTGCACCACTACGGGTCACTGTCGTGTCATGTATAGCAGGTCAAGTTATCAGGTCAAGTTATCATGTCAAGTTATCTTGTCAGGAGTGCACCACGACGGGCCGCTATCAAGCATGTCAGTTCTTGGTCACACCATGCCAGGTACAATTATCATTTCAATCATGTCAATCAAATCGGGATTATCAAGTTCGGGGCAAAAAGGCGTAAGGATATAAAATGGGCATAAAAATATACAATATAGGTTACAAGGTACGGGCAAATTAATAATAAAATAATAGTACACAGGGCTATAGGAGAGTCATGCAGCTAAGGCATATGCGGCCAGGTAATGATCACATGCGGCTGGAAGGAGGACAGCCCATGCGGCTGGAGAAGACTGGACCTTATGCGGCCAGAAAGTAACCGGGTCTCATGCGGCCAAGAAATGACAGTGGCATATATGGCTAGCGGGAGTTTAAGTTCATGCGGCTCAGGGTGTTGAGTTCATGCGGATGAGGGTGGGCGGAGTCCCATGCGGCAGCAGGGGAAAATGCTTATGCGGCTCAGGGGGGAGAGTACCCATGCGGTAGCAGGAGGAAATGCTTATGCGGCTCAGGGGCAATGAATGCATATGCGACTGTAGGAGCAGTGGAGCCTATGCGGCTCGAACGAATCCGGGTCATGCGGTTAAGTATGGCGGGCACATATGCGGCTGCATAGGTAAGAGGGCGCATGCGGCTAGAATAAATCGGGTCATGCGGCCCGGACTCAGAAGCCCATGCGGCTGGAGAATTGAGTTCCTGCGGCATAAGCCATGCGGCCAAGTAACTCAGCAAGGCTTATGCGGTCAGGAATAAAACTTGCTGCATAAAGCTATGCGGCTAAGTCCAGTCGGCTATGAACTGTTCTTCTTCTCCATCCTTCCGAGAAGAAGAACCCTTCAAGCCATGGCTCCCAAGCTCCATGGATCTTTCATCCAGAGTCCAAATCCAAACTTCCATAGGTCAAAATGGGGCAGAATGAAATGCTCTACAACATGGAACCATCAAAACTCAGAAATAACAAGATTAAGTAGATCAAAACCCAAAAAATCCGAAAGTAATGTAAATATAGATCTACAAGAATCTAGCCATGGAAATCAAAAATGCTAAGTACTAAAGAGTGTTAGAATGCTGCAAGGAAGAGAATGGAACAATAAAATTTGGGTTCCTTTATGAAGCAAGTTGCACTTGCCTAGACCTCTCTCTCTCTCTCTCTCTCTCCGGGGTAGGTGAAGAAGTAATGGTGGAGAAGAAGAGTAATGAATAATAATGGAAGAGAGAGAGAGGGATGGATATTTATGGTGGGAGTGGTGGTAGGTGGGAGTGGTTTGGTTCACATGAAACCCAACCAAGCCAAACCCACTAAACCGAACCAAACCAAGCCAATGCAATGTCATGAGGAACCATGAAATACTCAATAAACCAAGCTCCATTAATCAGAATTAATCCATGAACGATAAATGACAATCAAACCACAATGCTAAATATGAATTAAACCATAACTAACTAATCAAGAAAATGAGAAATACGGGTCAGAAATACGAACACGTATAAAATACGTATCACGAATTTCGGGGCACTACATTAGCCTCTTGAGTTGTTGTCCAGTTTGTCGTTCAATCTCGGCCCTGAACTCCTTGAACTTCTCGAACGCTTCGTCTTTAGACTTGAGCAAGTAGACGAACGCGTACTTTGAGAAGTCTTCGATGAAGGTTATAAAATACTTCATCCTGGCTTTTATAGAGAATTGCTTGAAGTCACAGATATCAGAGTGCACCAACTCCAGAAGATCTGTGCTTCGATTGACCCAATGAAAGGGTTTCCTTGTGATCTTTGTCTGAGCACATACTTCACACTTCTCTACCTTACCCCCACATTTGGAGATAAGTCCTAGAATGGACATTTTGTTAATTATTTTACAGTAAACATGTCCTAGCCTATTTTGCCACAAACCAAGAGAATAATCAGAACGAGCGATTGCATTGATTACATTTGACTGATTTACAAGCTGAATTTTGAACATTCCTTCGGTTTGAAAACCTTTTTCGAAGTATGTTCCCTTCTTGGACATCACCATCTAGCCAGCATTGATGTCCATCCTCAAGCCTGCGTTGCTAAGCAGGCTTCCAGAGATCAAGTTCTTTACAATCACGGGAACGTGCTTCACACCTTGAAGCGTCAGAGTGTTCCCGGATGTGAGTTTCAGCTCCACAGTTCCGATCCCCAGAACTTCAGCTTGGGCTTGGTTCACCATGATAACTTTCTCAGAAGTTAGCTGGTATGTGATGAACCATTCCTTGCCAGAGTAGACATGGCAGGTCGCACCAGTGTCTATCCACCAGTCAGAGTTAGCCCCCACAGCTGTGACCTGAGCAATCATAGCAACTATGTTAGAAAATATGGAAACCTTGCTAGGCTCACCTTGCTCAGCTTATTTGGGCTTGGATTTGTATTCACTCATATAGTGGCCCTTCTTGCCACAGTTGAAGCAAGTCACGTGGGACTTGGACTTCTGTTGCTTGAACGAAGGACCCTTCACTTTCAGATTAGTGGAGTCCTTCTTCTTGTGATGAGAAGCCACCTGCTTCCCCTTGAACTCTCTTGTCTGTACCAAGTTGGCCTTAGCCAGTTGGTTGGACAGAGAGTCCATCTTCTGTTGAGATCGCATTTCGTCCTCAGCGTGGATCTCTTGTAGGAGATCTTCCAAGCTAATGTCCAGCTTCTTTCGATGTATTCTAGCATATAAGTTGCTCTAACCAGCAGAAAGATTCAAGACTATCCCTCTAACGACAAATTTGTCGACGAGGGGCATCTTCTCGTCATCTAACTTCTGGCACAACTTCAGAAATTCCTTCACTTGAGGTAGCATCGCCATCTCGTCTTCGAAGAGCCACTTATGGTACTTCTCGACGATGAAGATTTTGGACCTGTTCTCATCATCTTTATATAGCTTACCCAAAGAATCCCAGATCTCTTTGGCCTTCACCTTCTTGGAATATGACTCTGCCAGAGAGTCTTCCATAAAATTGAGAATCAACAGTTTACAGATGTTATTTTCTCTCTTCCATTTGCTATGCTTGACGAGTGCAGCAGCAATAGCATCAGCAGTTCCTCCTTCTGGAATCGTCGGTTCATCCTCAATTAACACATGGTCTACGTCCACGAGTTGAAGATTAAGGGTGACCTTCCTCTTCCAGATTTGGAAATGTTCTCCGTCGAATTTCTCCAACTTGTTAAAGTTGGTATCGATGAGAGAAGCACGAGAGTTTTCCATCTACAAGGATCTTGCTTTGAGATTGTTAGTCCCGGGGCTTGATCAAAGATGGTAGACTCGATGTCGTGATCAGAGGTTCATACAAACATTTCACCTTCTGATAATTCTCGAGATTCAAGAGGAACACTATAGTATGAATCAGATTACAAAAGTAACAATAATCAGAAAATAAATCTCACGTTCTTCCTCGCAATCGCAGTTGCTGACGGACAGAACTGAGTTCAGAAAATAAATCTCACGTCCTTCCTCGCAATCGCAGTTGCTGACGGACAGAACTGAGTTACAACTTAGAAGAAGGAGAAGAAAGAGGAAAGAAGAAGATGAAAGGTTCTTGCTGGGGTGATTAAGATCACCGTTGCTCAAAGCAAGATTCATCGCAACACGATCTGCTTCCAGAAACCAGCAAGTTCACGAAGAACTTCTGGAACGCTCGTAAGTCAATATTTGAGACTTGAACGGGCTTCCTGGACTTTACAGACTCCCTTAACTTTCTTCTTGGTGCCTCTTTCAAAGGAGGCCAAGGGGCTCTATTTATAGAGTGGAGTGAGACTTCACCCCTTCTCCTATCCGATGTGGGACTAAAATACCAATACTCAAAAATAGAGTTTAATATTTTAGATCATCCCACAATCAGCATAGAAGTGTGTCAGTCCACGCCTACCCCCCGAACACTCCCGTGCATGCACGAGACATCCTGGAGTCCGTGTCCGAGTCTGTACAACAAAGATCAACTTACATCTTTGTTGGAATTAATCCTTTTTTCTTCTAGAAAAATACCCACACATGACACACACTTGTGTCCCACCACACCTCATGTGCACACCTCAACACAAGCAATGCATTATATTGAGATACTCACCGTTTGGTGTAGCCGATGTGGGACTCTCTTTCCTAGTTCAAAGGCAAAAACACCAATACTTTCTAGTCCAAAGGCAACAACACATTAAAGACAGGAAGACATGAACATGATACATATTTTGAGATATGTCCTACTATATTGGATTAGTCGTGATGTGTCGATATATTTTCGATATGTGTTCGCGACACCAATACTTACTAGCTAATTATTTAGCCTATGATAAATTAGTACTTAACTAATTTAATAATTAAGTACGATTATTAATTATTTAATATATTAAAAATTAATATTTAATATTAACAAAATTTGAAAAAACAAAAGCAATACTTAATACAAAAAACAAAATTGAAAGACAATACTAAGAACGAGGGGTGATTGCTATAGATTTATTTTAGAGACCATGAAAGACGACAATCCAAGGTTATCCGAGTTTCATATTCTTGTAAAGTCGGATCCAAGAGAAACAAAAAATTTGGTGCTGCTTGCAACTAGGCTCGTTTTGTTGTGTTGTGTTATTGCGGAACAAAATACGGAGGCTCGAAAATTACTCCACATGTATTGGGTTCTATCTCCCTTTTTCTCTTAAAAATTAAAAATTAAAAGTAAAAAGTAAAAAGTAAAAAAGTGTAAATATTAAATAATAAATATTATATTTAATATTTAATATTTAATATTTAATATTTCATATTTCATATTTCATATACATTATATAATATATAATATAAAATATAAAATAACTTAAAATAAAAAATAAAAAATAAAAAAATAATGTAAAAAAAATAAAATAAAAAAAATAAATTAATAAATTTGAAAAAAAACCAAAAAAAAACAAAAAATAAGAAAACAAAAAAAAGCAAAAAACGAAAAAAAGAAAAAATACCAAAAAACGAAAAAAAAAGAAAAAAAACGAGAAATAAAAAAATACAAAGAATAAAAATAAAATAAAAAATAGAATATAGAAAAACAGAAAATAGAAAAATAACAAAATAAATAAATAAATAAATAAAAATGAATAAATAAATAAATAACAAATTTAAAATTTTAAAATTTAAAATTTTTTAAAAAAATTCAAAAATACAAAAAAATACAAAAATACCAAAGTAAAAAATAAAAAAGTAAAAAATTAAAACTATAAAAAATAAATTATAAAATTATAAAATTATAAAATTATAAAATTATAAAAATAAAGAAATAAAGAAATAAAGAAATAAAGAAATAAAACAATAAAAAATAAAAAAATAAAAAAATATAAAGATAAAAAATAAAAAAATTAAAAAATAAAAAATAAAAAATAAAAAAATAAAAAAATAAAAAAAATAAAAAAAATAGAGAATAAAAAAAACAAATAATGAAATAAACAAATAAACAAGTAAACAAACAAACAAAAATCAACAAATAAAGAAATAAAGAATAAAAAAATGAAGAACAAAAAAAGAAATAAAAAAGTAAAAAAAAGAAATCAAGAAAATAAAAAAAATATAAAAATGAAGAATTAAAGAATTACAAATAAAGAATAAAAAAAATAAAGAAATAAATAAATAAATAAAAAGAAAATAAATAAATAAATAAATAAATAAATAAATACATAAATACATAAATAATAAATAAATAAAAAAATAAATAAAATAAAAAAATAAAATAATAAAAAATAAAATAATAAAAAAATAAAAAAATAAAATAAAAATAAAAATAAAAATAAAAATAAAAATTAAAGAAATAAAGAAATAAAGAATATAAAAAATAAAGAATATAAGAAAATAAAGAAATAAACAAAATAAAAAAATAAAAATAAAAGAAATAAAGAAATAAAAAATAAAAATAAATAAATAACTAAATAAATAAATAAATAACTCGTCATGATCCCGACGAGCACAATAGAGAATGATACGGTCGACGAACATGTCGAACGTGTATAAAAGCATACTCGTCATGATCCCACCGGCAAACACCACACATCATGATTTAGTGGCTTTCACGCTTGTTTTTTATTCTTATTCTTCTGTGAAAATTATAAATTCTAGTATAATTTTTTTGATAAATATATTAAGAATAAGGATTAAAAAAATAATTTATTTTTCTAGAAAAAACAAATATTATATCAACATAAATAATAAATAATAAATAACTTAAATTAAAAATTAAAACCAAATTCCGATGAGCACAGTATAGATGACACGGTCGACGAATATGTCGAACGTGTAGAAAAGCATACTCGTCATGATCCCTCCGGCAAACACCACGGAAGCACATCATGATTTGGACTTTCACGCTTGATGGAGTGACGTCCGCGTAGCCCTTTGACAAATACCACGAAAGCACATCATGATTTGGCTTTCATGCTTGTTGGAGTGACGTCTCGTAGCCCACTGTGATGAGGGTTACTGTGGTAAGGTACTTTGCGTTGACTTTCGGAGTCGTCGTAGCACTGAAACTGATAAATGATTTTTTTTTGGCTTCGACACGTTCAAACGACATTCTGATAAGTATTTCAAGTATTAAACTAATGTAATAATAATAGCCAACAAATGGAAAGACTATATTTTTTAAGACATTATATCAAAAATAAGACATCTACAGTGTGGATAGCAGACTATGGACAAGAAAAAGAGAGGAGGTGAAGTAAGGAAACTAAAAAACTATCTTTTTTTTAACTATACTTTTTTGTTTTATTTGGATCAAAGACGACAACCTATGTCTGTGTCATAGGAGTAGGTAAGATTTATTTTCATTAATTTTTTCATTTGTTTTTTATTCTTATTCTTCTGTGAAAATTATAAATTCTAGTATAATTTTTTATATAAATATATTAAGAATAAGGATTGAAAAAATAATTTATCTTTCTAGAAAAAACAAATATTATATCAACCTAAATAATAAATAATAAATAATAAATAACTAAAAATTAAAGCCAAATGAGCACAGTATAGAATGACACGGTAGACGAATATGTCCAACGTGTAGAAAAGCATCCTCGTTATGATCCCTCCGACAAACATCACGGAAGCACATCATGATTTGGACTTTCACGCTTGATGGAGTGATGTCCGCGTAGCCCTCCGACAAATACCACGGAAGCACATCATGATTTGGACTTTCATGCTTGTTAGAGTGACGTCCCCATAGCCTACTGTGATGAGGGTTACTATGGTAAGGTACTTTGCGTCGACTTTCGAAGTCGTCGCAGCACTAAAACTGATAAATGATTTTTTTCGGCTTTGACACGTTCAGCATGGCCGACATACTTATAAGCATTTTAAGTACTAAACTACTGTAGTAATAATAATAGTCAACATATAGAAAAAAACTATTATTATAAGTAAGACAAGAATGATAATACTGAATGTCTTTCGGCCTCCAATCAGCTTCACAGAATTTCCTTCTTTTCCTTTTTCTGCCATGTAAACACAAATTAGATTCATTATAGGATCATATTTCTTCTTCTGCCATGTAAACACAAATTAGATACATTATATGATCATATACATAGTAAGTAGTAAGAGAGAATAATTAATAACCTAAATATGTTTTAAGACATTATACCAAAAATAAGAACTCTACAGCGTGTATAGCTAAGCTATGGACAAGAAAATAAAGAAAGAAGGTGAAGTAAGGAAACTAGAAAGCTATTTTTTTTTTACTTTACTTTCTTGTTTTATTTAGATCAGAAAGAGAACAACTTATGTCTGTGTCATATGAGTAGGTAGGATTTATTTTCGTTAATGTTTTCATTTGTTTTTTTTATTCTTATTCTTCTATGAAAATTATAAATCGTATTATAATTTTTTAGATAAATATATTAAGAAGAAAGATTGAAAAATTAATTTATTGTTTTTAGAAAAACAAATATTATATCAACCAAAAAACTGAAAAATAAAAAAATAAGCATATTGAAATCATACAAACATAAGAAATTTATAAAGTTCGATAACAAGAACTCAAATAAGAACACAATGTGGTTATGACACGTGGTATTATTATTATTATTATTATTATTATTATTATTATTATTATTATATTTTTGAATTTTTTTGTTTAGCTCCTTAAAAAATTAAGAGATAAGATTCTTGTCTATTAATGACAGTTTTTAGAGCTTTGCTATGCCTACAACCAATACTTACAACCCTCCTACAATCTGCCACGTGTCGGACTTCGATTGGAGGAGGGGAGTAAGTGGTGGGGTCGGGTGGAGCCCATGTAGCAGGGGAGGTGTGAGAGGTGGTGGGACCCGGTGGGACCCATATGTAAGGGATAGGTGAGTGAGGTTGTAAGAAGGTTGTAAGAATTTGCTAGTAAACTTAGCATTATTGCAGTTTTTAATTTAAGAACTCATGAGTTGCTCTAGAATTTTTGAAATTAACTTTTAGTCAAAATAAATGTTCTTCATGAATTGAGTATTGTATTACGAGTCTTCCTTCCATCTGAAGGACGTCTATTTGTGCTTGGTTAATGACATTTTTTAATGTCTAACTTACGTTGACCAATAGAAGTACTAAGTATACTGGCAGAACTATGATCCTTGTGGAAACAAAAATAACGATCTTTAGCGGCCGACCCTAGAGTAATCCGCAATATATTAAACTGTTGTCATTGGTAAACAAAGCTATATTGGATCCATGATTACAATAATATTATGAGCTTTACTATTAACTCGAATTCTCCTCGGGAGTGTAGCTGGTTGGGTACGTCGGAGGGTTTGATACATCAGAGGGTTTTGTAAGAATAGATACGGTTCGAATCTTTTTTTGAAATAGCTCGCCGGCTCGGACAAATGGACACCTCAAAAAAAAAAACCTATGAACTCAAATTTTGTTAATGAACTAGAGTTACTAATCAACCTTAAGCAACCTAATTTAGGGATACAATCTGATTTGATACAATCGATATTTATACCATACCGAGCGATAACATTGGATAGCTCTTCCCTAATAAATTTGGTAAAGATAATAGAACTAATTAACAAGAATGTAAAAGCATATTAAGGTTGTAAAAACATGTAACTGAAAAAAATTATCGCAGATAAACCAATCAACAATGTTGACTATTATTTCATTCAATTTTAATTAGGAAACAACTTAGAAAATATTTAAAATTATGGCTAAAATTTTAAAATATTAAAAAAATATATTTATTTTTTGATACCAAAAATTAGATACGTGCTAATATTATCAATCCCCATACTCATATAAAGTGTCTCATACCGATTTAGACAAATACTATGTACCAGCTGGGATACAACTACTCCATAACAAAGCCCTCAAAAAATACCACATTTAGCAATAACCACCAAATAATTTAGAGAAAAGAAAAAAAATAGTTACAGCAGTAAATTTCACAGTTTTAGTAAATTAGAAGGAAAAAAATTTGGAACTTTGGTGGAGACATGACCCAAACTAATTTTAACAATTCACAATCATTAAAATACTTCCAAATACCCATCTGTCCCTTTCACTGCTTAGTACGCAGAACTTGAAGAAAGCAAAAAATCTAATTTATAAAATTATGGGCTAATTAGAGTTTAGATTCTGAATGTTATAGTAGCTTAGAGTTAGGCTGTGACATGTCCAATTAAAAACTGAATTTTCATTGTTTGTTTTATTTATTTTTTTATTTTACCCCCCAAGTTTTATATATAAGGTTTCATCATCAAATTTGGGAGGAAGAATATAATGGAGAAAAAAATAAAACAAATAATAAAATTTAGCGTCTATACTATATAATTGGACATGTCAGAAAAAATACAGGGTCCAAACCCTAATTAGCTTTAAAATTATTTTGACTAATAAATAGTGTTTCCGGCGCTAAGGACCTTCGCGTGGCCCACCGAGCCCACAACCGCCCATGCCTAGAGGAACCATCCTCCCTGAGAGAGAACATGTGTGGTCGGATCAACGTAGCAATATACACAAATGGAACCCCATGCAAATATATATATATATATATATATATATATATATATATATTTTGTTAGTCTCGGGGCATAAAGCATAATTTTTAATGGAAAACAGAAAAATAAAACGATTGTGAAAACAACGTTTCATAGCAACACTTCAAAGAAGGTGCACGACAGAGATACTTGGAGGATTCTGGATAACGAAAATCTAAAAAGATTTCGTTACAAAAGCAAACGAATGTAATGCTTCTAAAGAAAGGTACAAATCGAATTGCTAGCAGCAACAGCAATTGTCCACTAACAGTTTCTGATTAGATCAGGACAGTTCTCGTTCAGAACGAGTTGAAGTGGATGACAAGCAATGAAGTGGATGGAAGAACAGCTTGCTGGGGTGAATGATCACCGGCGTTCAAAGCTTGATTCGCCCACACGAACAACTTCCAGGAACCAGCAAGTTCGACGGAGAACTTCGGAACACTCCTATCTTCTGACTCCTCGGATGGCACGGACACCTGTGCTAAGTGGCGCTGGTGCACTTCTTCTCTGCTCTCTGCTCTCTGGAACTCTGTGAAAATTTGTAAGGAATTGTGTTCTGAGCACTTGAACTCTGAGAGAGAGAGAGAGCAGAGAAGCTTATATAGGCCCGCACTGTAACCGTCCAGTTAGCACAACGTTCGAGACGTGAGAAAAACTGTCCCGAATGTTCTGTAACTGCTCAAATCATGCACTGTCACGATTTGAGCCAACTGGCGCACAGTGCGCGCTGCCTGCGCCACATGTGCCAAGCACGCACAACGATCACTGCGCACCTGCGCCACCCGTGCCACACACGCACCGTGCGCTATCTGCGCCACCCGCGCCCCGCGCCAACCGTCGTGCCAACCGTCGCGCCAACTGCAGCACCATCTGGCAGAGCCAACTGGCGCGCCATCTGGCCGCACGAACTGGCGCACGAACGGCTGCGCAAGAGGCTCGCGCAAGGAGCGCACTATGCGCCTAGCGACGATGCTAAGTGCAAAGTACGCCAAAGAAAATGCCACATTACGCCTCATGAGCCCATGAGCCTGAGTCCGAGCCCGAGTCCGAGTCACTAAGCCTCCAATAGAATAAATTTCAAGAGCAAAAAGCAAATGCTTTACCATGGAGTTTTATCCTTACCTCTAGTAAAATCATCTACATGGTTTCCTCCTTTGGGTGATCACCCCATGTGCACACCTCAACTATATACCAAGTATATATTGAGATACTACTCATATTGCTTTTCCAATGTGGGACTAAAATTACTAGACATGTTGAGAGCAAGCTCTCTACATACAAAGGAAAAGTTCCAACAATCTCCCACATATCTCGATATATAGAGTTGAGTGTTCCCCACAGTAACTGTCCATCATGCATCAGGAGAGATGTCGCTGACGACTTGAATCTTCCCACATGGGTCAAACAACAAACAAGAATGGACAAAGCCTTGAATTCTGTACCATAGCTGAAATTCTTCCCACTCATATATTGTAGTTCCATGTGCTTCTGACTGTACATTAAAGGCCATGTGCCAGCCTGGTTTCAGTGTATAATTTTGGACGTCTACAAGTTTACCCTCAAGAGATGACATGTTATCCCTGTCCATACACTATAGGTGAGTTCTTTAATAAAGGGACATTGCCGAAGCCTTGCGCTTCCCTTGTGGTGCTACGCCGCTATGACATGGCCTAAAGCCGAGGTATTACCACTACTCGGGAACCTCATCGTAGTGTCATACTACTGTAGCATGAGGTCACAGCCTCTTTGTAGTGCCATACTATCCAGCATGAAGCCTTAGGCTCCCTTGCGGTGTTACGCCGCAACGACATGGCTTGCAAGACCGAGGCTTTATCCCTATCCGGGTACCTCATCGTAGTGTCGTACCACTCTAACATGGGGAACACCTCCCCTTTGTAGTGCTGCCTACCCATCTTTAATTTCATCATACCGCATTAGGCTACATGCATATTTGCGGTGCTACTCTGCTATGACTTGGCTCGCAAAGCCAAGGAATTACCCCTATCCGGGAACCTCATAGTGGAGCCACCCCACTGTAGCATGGAGTTTAACTCCTTGTAGTGTTGCGCTACCGTGCTTCCTGTAAAGTACACTAGGCATTCACTCTGCCTGAGAAGTCATTAAGGCGTTTAAGCCATCCTCAACACAGGATCCATTTTTTGCAAAAAACAATAGTAGACAACAGTGGTTGTAGGTCCGTAACCTCTCCATGTCACAGAGGACATGTACCCACTGTTCCTGATATTTTTTCAGTTAATGGTCCTCCCTTGAACCAAAAGCTGGATGCCTAGTAGATTTTTCTTTGAACTAATAGCATAAAACTTTATGGTTGGATTGCAATAACATAATATCAGAATGCCTTCAAGCCCATTTTACTTGCTGTGTCATCGACCAGCTGACACTTGAGGCCCTTGGTGAACGGATCCGTCAGGTTCTCCTGACTCTGAACATCAATCACTACAATAACACCTCTCTTGATGAGATCGTGTACAAGGACACACAGACCCTAACTTAGTATACACTGCCATATAAACCTAACCCTTCCCCTCTATGTTATGTTCATATATCTATATAGATATATATAGAGTTTATGCATACATGTTATAATGTATATATATACATAACTAAATCTCTACCTCTTTATATATATATATATATATATATATATATATATATATATATATATATATATATATATATAAAAAAATATATATATATATATATATATATATATATATATATATATATATGTCCGGCGGGCCTAGCTCTTGTGGTTAGGAGGGTTGGCTCCCCTAGCGGTGGGCTAGGTTCGAGCCCTCCCTTCCCCACCCGAGGTGGCTGGGCGGCTTTGGCCGCGGCCTCGGGTTGGGGGCCCCCCTTTGCCGGACACCCCACCCCCCCTGGCCCCCCCTTCCCCCCGGGTTACCCCCCACCCCCGGACCCCCCCCCCCCCCCCAGGCCCAAAAAAAAAAAAAAAATATATATATATATATATATATATATATATATATAATTTATATATATATATATATATATATGGTTAGCCATGCATGTCACGCCCCAGAACCAGAATACTGGAGAGCGGGGGCAGACATAGCCAGCTACGTATATGAAATGGAATCCATCTCGCTATACGGTCACGGCTGTCTAGATACATGAGGGTTTATCTACAAGCCAACAGTCTCTTAAGGTCATGAATAAGCCTAGTGTCTCAATCACAAGCAAGTAAGTAAAAGTCACAAGATGTATGATCATTAAATATACAATAGTAAGGCGTCCCAAACATTACATATTCAGTTGATCATGAAGCTAGTCGTTACAAAATGTCAGGACTAGCAAGAGTTTAGTCATACATGATCAACCCTAGGATCTGTTAATCATGTTACAGCCCGTAGGCAGACAGTAAGTAAGTGCAATCGAGCTAAACAGGTGCTCGTCGGCTAAACGCCTCAAAAGAATATTTTTACAAGGGAGTGGGAGAGCAAAATAAAACCCACTCGTTGTCGGGATTCCTTCTAGTGTTCACCATCTGGCAGGAAGGTCGGTAGATCCTCTGGAGCTGCTCCGAAATCTGGCCACACAAAACCAGCTGGGTTAGACCCCAGAAAGAGCAAGTGCCACAAAGGAGGCTTCACTTAAGAACTAAAACCAACAATCAGCACAAGATATAAATAAAAGTAAGAACTGGAAATAAGAAAATACACCAGGATGATATACGACGAGATAACCATGGAACTATTCAGATAACCAGGTTACAATCCGTAAACCAAACAAGGACCGGGGTTGTAACCCTTCGTCTGAACAGAACTTAGAATTCTCACCATTTATCGGTAAAATAAATACAAGCATTCTGGTCATTCAATAATCTGGAACAGGATCAGGGCAAGACTAGACTGGTTAGACTCCGTCCAATCACTTCACGGCCAAGCAAGAATTACGGCTTGATACTTTAACTAACTAGGGTTGTCACAAGCCTAATTACTAACAAGATGCAGTAAGATTATTCCACAGCCACAAGCCCTGCAGACCATCCAGGTTACCCGGGTTAAAGATTAGAGTTGAATTCAGGTGGGTACATCGTCCAGGAAACGAATGTACCCTTAGGTAGCTTGAAGGGTGCAACACATGACAGTGTACTGGAAATGTGCCCTACTCGACGGCAGGCTACAGATCCCAAGGCGTGCCCAGGTAACGGGATTACCTGTAGCTGGAAAATCTTGTCATGACTAATGTATTAATCTAGTTATTAGTCTTAGTCCATTTTAGTAGGTACTCCTGACCGTGGTACTCAGGAGTGTTTTCCATAAATAAATTCACTTTATTTATTTTGTATCTGAGAAAATTATAACTGTAGGAATCTAATCTAGAAGACGATTACTTTATCCCTTGGACGATGCGATAAAGAAAACTCGAACTTCGAAGAACTTGGACAGCAATTGGGCAATCTTTCTGTTCTCTCTGAAAATCACTTGTAGTCTCTGATGAATGTGAAGAAACTCTTTTTTTATAGAGTTCAGGATAACTGTCCTTAAGCATACGCTCAGGTAGTTACTTGACGTGTGCATAACTGCAGGGACGCATGGCGAATTCTGATGGAGACACATTAGCGTGCGGTTGAAAGTAGTGGAGCATGTTCAGGAGAGATTGATGGCCTGGATGCCACGTTGCATAACTTCTAGAGAAGTGGATAACTGGTACAGGACACGTGAGAACGTGTGTTGACTGTAATCCTGGTTATGGTTGCTGTAATACGCTGCCTCGTTGAAGAAGAGTTTATACGCTGACTTGGACAGTGTAGTGCCATAGGAAATCCATACGCTCACTTTGTGGACAAGGAGTCATGTGAGGTCATACGCTCGCTTATTTAGCAAGGAATCATGTGAGGTCCATACGCTCACTTGACTATGTGAAGAAGGAGTCATGTGAGGTTGATACGCTCACTGGAGAAGTGGCCACGTGGCTATCATCAATCTTCTTTGGTACACCATATCTTCCCATAACTGACAAAATCTTCTCGAGCGTCGTGACTGCAGATTTGACGGCTGACAGACTGTCAAAACTGACAGTAATGATGGCTTTTGCATTTATGAAGGCTGCTGAGTTGTCCTCGTAAAAGATAAACATATGCTGTGCTGTCACTTCAGTAAATAATAAAATACTTACTGAGCGTATGGCTCTTGAATGAGCGTATGGCTTCAACTGACATCTGTCTTTAAGCATATGGATAAAAATGACAGCGTGTCATAATTTTCCACATCCTACAAGACCCCCTTCAAAGTTTTCGAACTTTATGAGTTTCAGAAGTTCGAAATTACTTTGAATAGAAAATGGGAATGAGTCCTGACACGCTGGCATGAGTTCATTAAATGTCATGATGACTCTTCATTTTTCGAGATTGATTGAATCT
Organism: Iris pallida; assembly: GCA_029216955.1. Classification (NCBI taxonomy): domain Eukaryota; kingdom Viridiplantae; phylum Streptophyta; class Magnoliopsida; order Asparagales; family Iridaceae; genus Iris; species Iris pallida. The sequence goes on along the minus strand of JANAVB010043418.1, from coordinate 15,620,851 downwards.
AATAGAAGAATATGAACAGCCAGCAAGCTCTATTATATAAACCGAGAGAATTCAATTTTTGACTTTCATCTTTTGCAACCATGACTCCAAAGGAAGCTGCTGAAGAAGAAGCAATGAGGCTGACTGTCTGTCAGTTCTTGATGCGGTCAGGAAATGATGTGTTCAATTCTTTTGCTAATTATGTATGTGGTCCTCGTCCCAAGTATGAAAGGGATACTAGTGATCTTCCATGATGATGTACTTCTTGAAGAATTTGTCTCAAATAAACTTTGTTTAAGGAAACTTTGTTTATGATGTATCCTTCCTGCTGTATATTATTTTGCCTTTATTCACTGATCTTTTAGACTCAGAAATCAAAAGGACGAGATATCATTTTCTGAGATAGAGAATTCAGAGGTGATATGGACATAATTTTCTATACAAGATCTTTATTAAATTCACTGGGAATCTAATAAGACAAAATATCAAATTCTCTGGGAAAATGATACATGGTAGAATATCAGTTTCCACTGGGGAAAATGACATCGAAATAGCTTTTGTAGAGAAGAAATAAATTTTTGATTTTACACTTGTTGGGGAGTAATGAAAATATTATTTATACATAATATTTCTTTAAGAATTTGCCATTGATAGGCATCATTGTGACTTTCCCGTCCATAGAGGCAAGCTGATATGCTCCATTAGAGAAGACTTTGTTTACTACGAATGGGCCTTCCCATTTCGCGTCAAATTTGCCTTTGCTCATATGTGTCATGGTCATCGGACGTCTGACAGTAAGGACCAATTCTCCCTTTTGATATGTTCTGACTTTGACTTTCCGATTAAAAGCTTTTGAGATTCGGGCTTGATACAGCTCGATATTTTGTTGCGCATACAATCGTTTTTCATCTAGAGCTTCCAACTCTTGAAGTCGAAGACGATCATTGTTCTCTGCAGTGAGTTCATTAGCGATTGCTATCCTTAAAGAAGGAATTTGAATCTCTAAGGGAAGAACAGCTTCACACCCATATATCAAAGAGAAAGGTGTACATCCGGTCGCATTGCGAACTGTGGTACGATAAGCCCATAAACATTCACCAAGCTTCTCACTCCAGTTACGTTTATTGGAAGAAACGAACTTTTTCAAGAGTTTGATGATTGTTTTGTTGAAAGCCTCTGCTAGTCCATTGGCTGCTGGATTATATGCTGTAGAAGCCAGATTATTAATCCGATGATCATCACAGAATCGAGTAAATTTCTGGCTGACGAACTGTGGTCCATTATCATGGATAATGCGCCGAGGAACACCAAATTGATAACATTAGAAGTCTTGACTTCAGATAACGGGATTGCTTCAGCCCATTTAGAAAAGTAATCAGTTATTGCTAGAATAAACTGATGTCCTTTTGATGATGGTGGATTGATAGGACCGATAACGTCCATGCCCCAAGCTTCAAAGGGCCATGATGCCGCTGTTGGGTGTAAGAACTCTGATGGTTGATGGATAAAGTCTGCATGAATTTGACAGGCTTTACATTTTCGAGCATATTGAATGGTATCAGCTACCATCGTGGGCCAATAATAACCCATACGTCGGATACGATCTTGAAGTTTTGGACCTGGCTGGTGAGCTCCGCAGACGCCATCATGTGCTTCACGGATTATCTGTTGTGCTTCTTCACCAGCAATGCATCGAAGGAGAAGGCCATCATAGGCTCGACGATATAGTGTCTTCGTAGTATGATTATAATAGAATCTGAGAGACCGGCGCCGGATAGATGCTGCTTCACTCGGGTTATCAGGAAGTATGTCATACAACACAAAGTCCAGAAACGGATGTCTCCAGTCTTCAGTTACGGTGTCTATTTTGTTGGAAAAGACATATTCCATAGTAGAATCGGAAGAAGACAAGGACACTTTGTCAAATTTTAATTCAGCATCAAAGTTGAGAGAATCTTCGTCTGGATTATGGGGAAAAGCCAAAGCCAGATTATCTTTGACGTAGAATAGTTCTCGGTTATAAACCACTATCACTTGCTGACGTCTGATTGGTATGGCTAATACAGCAGCAAGATTAGCCAAAGCATCAGCTTCTGCATTATAGGCTCTTCGAACATGTTCAATAAAGAAACCTTCAAAGGAGGAGGCCATAGAGAGTGCTGTTCGATGATAAGGTATCAAATCTTGATGACGAACTTCATACGTTCCTCTGATCTGATTGATGATAAGCTTAGAGTCTCCATAAACTTCTAAATATTGAACATCCAGATGTTTAGCGAGTTGAAGACCAATGAGCAACGCATTGTATTCTGCAACATTATTTGAACATGATTGATCCAGAGAATAAGCCCTCTGAATAGTTAATCCCTCTGGGGATACAAGAACAATTCCAACTCCGGCGACAATATCGCCGTTAGGACCTATTCTAGATGCTCCATCAAAGAATAGACGCCAGGTAGGAACTTCTTCAGAAACCAGATTTGAATCCAGAACTTCATCGGGAATCTCATCATATAATTTAGAATCTTCTGGGACTGCATGAGCTGCTAGAAAATCAGCAAGAGCCTATCCTTTAACTGACTTCTGAGGAATATAATGCATGTCATATTGGGCTAACAAGATTCCCCAATTAGCTAGTCTGGAGTTGAGAATACCAGGTTTCTTCATCATAATCCTGATGGAATTCACTCTGGAAATGACATGAATCGTTTGACCGATAATATAATGTCGCGTTTTCTGAACAGCAAACATTAACGCTAGGCATTCTTTCTCGATTGGAGAATAACGCGGTTCAGCGCCTGTCATTGTGCGACTGAGATAATAAATGGCCTGTTCATGACCATCTTTATTTTTCTGGGCGAGTAATGCACCAAGAGAATGATCCATAGCTCGAACATATAGAAGAAATGGTATTCCCGAGACGGGAGGTACCAAAACTGGAGGGTTCATGAGGTACTGTTTGATGTCATCAAATGCTTTTTGACATTCTTCGTTCCAGATGAAAGATACACCTTTCTTCAGAAGTTTGTTGAATGGTCTACAGCGTCCTGATAAGTTGGAAATGAATCTCCTGATATAAGCAACTCTTCCTTGAAATTCTCGTAGCTCTTTTAAGGTGCGTGGAGGACGCATCTCTTGGATGGCTTTGATCTTCTCGGGATCCACGTGTATACCTTTAGCGGTAATGACGAAGCCGAGAATTTTACCACTAGAGACGCCCAGGAAGGACTTAGTAGGGTTTATTTTAAGTTGATGCTGACGCATTAAATCAAAGATAGTCTTCAAATCTTGGATATGGTCCTCCTTTCGTCGACTTTTGACTGCAATATCATCATGACTATTTTTCGGAGATGTTCGCGAAATATAGTGCTCATTGCTCGCTGATATGTTGCTCCTGCATTCTTGAGACCAAACGGCATCACTGTATAACAGTATGTACCGATCGGCGTTCTGAAGGAAGTGTGTTTTTTATCATCTGGAAACATTTTGATCTGGTTGTATCCCGAATACCCATCCATAAATGACATTCGTTCGAAACCACATGTATTGTCGATCATGACATCAGTAATTGGAAGAGGAAACTCGTCTTTAGGACAAGCTGCATTGAGATCGCGAAAGTCTATACAGACTCGGATCTTGCCAGTCTTTTTAAGGACAGGGACAATGTTAGCCACCCATTCAGGATGTTGTTCCTCTCTAATAAATCCAGAAGCCATAAGCTTGTTGACTTCAGCTTCAATTGCATCCATAATGTCTGGACGAAATCGTCGCTGTTGTTGTTTGACCGGTTTAGCATTTGGCATGATATTGAGTTTGTGCATTGCGATCTTCGGATCTAGTCCTGGCATATCCTCGTAGCTCCAGGCGAAGACATCGATATAATCACGAATAAGCTTGATCATGTCTTGCTTATCTATTTCTGAAAGACTCTCACTGATGAATATTGGTTTAGGGGAACCTTCTTCACCAATATCAATTTGGATCAGTTTATCTTTGGTAGGAGGTTCCCTCTGCTCGAACCTGAATTCCCATTGATCATCTAATCTTTGAGCCCATTGTTCTGATTCAGGTGATATTTCAAAATCATCCTCATCTTCATCATTTTCTTGTGGGCCATCAACAGAGACCATATTGATGGGTAGAATAGAGCGATGAAGATCGCCAACACTCGTGTCAGAATCCCAAGAGAGAGAATCAGAAGACTCAGATCGTTCATCTTCAGATTATTCGTCTTTATTGAATTTTGACTCTTCATGGACTATGTTGATAAAAGAAGTAGGAGCGATATAACCTAAACCACATTTTGTCCTTCCGTATTTTAATGGAGGAATTCGAACAGGCATTCTTCTTCCTTTTCCATTATTGAGACTGGTTCTAAAGTCATAACCCATATTTTTGATGATATTTTTGGATTGTTGACTGTAGCGACGCAGTTGTAACCTTCCAGTATCATCGTTTATGTCATCTTCTTCCAAGTTAGGAGGATTCTGAGGTCCTTTATAGAAAAATATTGGATTTTCTCCCTTCTTTCGACTGGGGACCACAAAGTATGATTTTTGTATAGAGTCTAATGATATGTCTGTATGAAGAGCTTGAACAACCTCTATAGTTAGTGGCTCTAAGCTATTTAGCAATTGTAAATAACTTTGTACATAACCTGCACAAACATCAATATACTGCAAAGGAGATGCTTTATTAATACTAGATGCTGTATTTACAACAGAAGGCTGAGCCTTATCAGACTTAGTCAAATTAATGACAAAGGGGGAGGAAGAAGAACAGTTAGAATTTTTGTTTCGATTAAGATCGATAACAAAAGGCTCAGGAGAGGTGAGCTCCCTTGAAGAAGACGGTGGATAAGTAATGCGTCCACTAACTGGAATGACTAGAGTATCTGATCTAGCCTGAGAAGATGGAGGGGGAGTGATGAGTCCACTGACAGGAATGATCAGCGAATTTTGTGAAGCTTGGGAAGATGGTGCAGTAGTGCGTCCACTGACAGGAATTATCAGTGAGCCCTGGGCAGATGATGAAGTAGTACGTCCACTGACCGGAATTATCAGTGAGCCTTCTTCGGATGATCTAACAGACTGTGGAGGAGTGATACGTCCTTTTACAGGAATAACAAAAGTGTCAACTTTGGATATCTCATCTTCATTATCCATAGCTTGCAAGACTTTCGAGTATTCATCTTTGTACATGCGAGCGTCATTGAAGTAAGCTTCGATTCCTTTGAATGGGTAAAGATCTGCCACTTCTTTTTGAACCTCTCCATTATCATCAACATATTTGAAGCATTGATGAAGGGTTGAAGGAACAACATTATGTTCATGCAAGAAAGGTCTCTCCAATAGAGCATTGTATGAGCAACCATGATTGTCGATGATGTAAAAAGTAACCTTAGTACGAAGATCGCCTATTTGAAATTTAAGGCGAATCTTGCCTAAAGGCTCACTTTTTCCTTGATTGAATCCCAAGATGGTAGTGATAGTGCTGGAGAGACTATGCACAGGTATCTTCAATGCATCTAACATAGCCTTTGGCATAATACTGAGAGCGGATCCTGGATCAATCAGTAAACGATCAACCTTCATAGAATCAATATATCATGTATGATATAAAGGACGATCATGTCGATTATCCTCTAGCAGCATATCGTCCTGCGTAAAAGTAATATTTGGAATAAATTCCAATACATTATGGCAATGAGAAACAGGTCCTGTTTCCAACTTCTTGAGAAGAGTTAAGCAGGTTTCTGCTTGCAGCAGTGCTTCACTTAAAGTTTCTCGAGTCTCTTTAGAGAGGCGTAAGAGCTCGAAGATTGATAATTTAGCTGGGGTATTGGCTAGTTGAGCCAATATATCAAAATTATAAGGCTTTTCAAGTCCTGTAGGAGATGACTTCTTCAATGGTTTGTCGAAGCGGACTTGTTGTTTGCCTTTGTCAGCTGCTGTTGGTTTAGAAGGAACTGTCTCAACAGGAACATTTAAAGGCTCTTCAGTAGAGACTGGAATTGAAGCTGTAACCGGAGGAACGTCAGAAATTTCTTCAGGAACTTCAGCATAATCTTTCAGATATACTTTTCCAGACCGAGTTCCAGCATGAACTTCAACTTCAGATTCTGGTTCAAGGTCTATGGAAACCATGCTGCAATTCTTTATTTTGCTCTTGGTTCTTTTATGTTTGATGAAAGCTTCATTCCAAAAACTAAGGCCAACACGAGATTGATTATGTCTCATGGTGATGGCCAAAGGTGCTCGGAGTCCCTTGCCTGAGTTCAAACCTGGGGCAGTGGCTAGATCATAACCTATTTTCGCCATCAATTCACGAGATTGTGAACTGTATAAATGAAAAGCAGGTTTGTACCTATCTTCAATTTGAGGTACAGATTTTATTTTCGTAGAAAGTGAATTTCCTGCTGAGATGAAAGTAGAGGTTAGATAAAAATCGGGTGTGAAACTAGAAGTCACATTGCATGACTTAGTCTTCCCGAACTTCTTTTTAGATGAGGAAATCTTCCGAGGAGAAGAGGAAGACGTCTCAAACTCTGTTTTTAAGTCTGGGTGAATCCACATGATTTCTCCCTTCTTAGTTGTGACAGGAACAAGTCCGTCATTATGTGCTGGTGGGATGTTTATAACTTCGAGAGTTGCTTTGGGGATAGGAACAATCCCACTTTCCACCATTAAAGGAGGGAAGTCACCGAACTGCATTGAAATTACATTTGCTGTGACTATTTTGTCTTTGGGTGTTAATGTCACAGCTCCTGATTTAATCATCTCTTGAATCTTCCCTTTTAATACATAGCAAGACCGGATTGTATGACCCAGCATTCTATGATATGGACAGTATTTTGGATGATCTGTCTTATTGGCTTCATCAGGCTTTTTAATTTCTGGCAATTGAATCTTATTACCTTTGAGTAAGCATTCAAAGATACCCTAAACATCGTCATCATCGAAAGAATATTCTTCTTTCGGCCGAGGAGATCTCCGTTGTTGATTTGTTGGAGCTGAAGTAGCTTGGATAGTCTTTACCTCTTGACTACTGTTTTGGAGATTGACTTCAAGAGCTTCTTTCCCTTTACGATTATTGGGTCGAGTACTATTGCTAGCACTCTGATTTGATTCTTTGGGAGCCATTTGTACCCCCAGACCCTTGAAAGTCTCAGCACTGACCTCGGCAGCCTTGGCACTGACAATGAAAGAAGGCCAATCTTGGAACTGAGTGGACCCTGTCCACATACTGATAATTGGTAAGAGGTTCGACTTGCAAGTGTCGATCGTAACAGCATCGGGAGTTCCAAGAGGCATTTTGAGGGCTTCTCTTCTGAATCTCTCAATGAATTCCTCAGTGGTCTCATTATTCTTCTGTTTGATTCTTATGAGGGCCGACATGGTCATATCATTGAGCCCTTCGTAGAATAGTTCAAGAAACATTTGCTTAAAACTGGCAAATGAGGTAATGCACCCATCAGGGAGACTTCTATACCATTCATAAGCCGTTCCTTTGAGACATCCAATGAACACCCGAGTAAGGAGGGCGTCACTTGGTTGCAATTGATCAGTCATTACTTCAAAATGATTAATGAACTGACTTGGAGAGGTTGTCCCATCATAGAAAGAGATGGTCGGAGGTTTGTATTTTGGTGGATATGATACCTGCTTCCATTCTATCGGATAAGGCTGTTTGATGCCTAACCTTTGTAAACCATCCTTCTGTTTGAATGCCTCGAATTGAGTTTTGAGATTCTTCAATTCTTCAGAGACAACTCCCGAAGATTGTGGAGTTGTAGCTTGTAGAGTGTAATTGGGAGGAGGGACTGCAGCATATGTACCACCCCCAGCTCCAGAGTGACTTGGTGTGGTTTGTACAGGGACATTAGATTGTACCCCCGAAATAGTAGAGGGTTCAGGGTTTGGAACAACAGGGGTATTCAATACCACTGGTGGTGCTGTCTGTTGTTGAGCCTGCATTAGAGTGTGCATAGCACTCAATGTATCTGCCATAGCTCGCAATTGTTGTTCTAAAGAAGAAATCCTCTGTTCATGAGCCTCATTGCTAGTTGAAGGTTCATGATCACTTTCTGCCATATAAGTGGTAATCATTCGAGGAATAGATGATGAAACAGTCTGTTCTGAATCATCACTGTGTGAATCAGTATCTTTCCCAGGGCTTTTTACAGGAGTCAATACTGGAAAATTAGACTCTCCAAGGAAGTCTTCTGTGATCTCCAGATTGCCACTTGGATGAGAAGAAGAAGAGGCTCTGGTCAAGGCTCCGGTCCTGGATCGAGTGCCGAGATAAACACCATCTTCAGAGTCTGATATAGCATCAGACCGTATGCTACCCCCAATGTTTCTGGAAGTCATGTTGACAGAAGCATAAAGAGGTTCATCTTCATCCAACATTGGTTCATATTGAATCCGTTCGAAAACAGATTGTCTTTTTGGTGAACAACAACATTGGATGACAACCCGAGGTTGGAAGTCACAACCATGCTTTTCATGGCGAATATGGGCAATGTCATAGCCAGATGGAGTGTCAATTCTCTGTTTATTTTGCAAATATTCTCGGAGATCTGTAGGAACAGATTGGGAAGTATTTGAAGATAGTTTCTGTGTAGAAACTTGTCTTTTGTTCTTCTGTCTTCTTGGTTCCTGAGTGTATAAAGACTGATTAATTTGAGCCACATAGTTCTTGGCATATTCTGTATCAGGGTCTAATATACTTGTCTCAGTGGAACCGAACCGATTCTGATTAAGCTTATTACGAAGATCCGTGGGAGATTTGACTCTAATATCAGTCTTGGATACTTGTAATTTGCCTTTCTCAGACCGAGAAATTTTGAGAGAAGGAAGATGAGTATTATTCCGACTAGGAGTCGGTAATAATCCATCTTTGGAGGAATTAGCCAAAAGGCATTTTCCTTTGTTTGATCTAGTAAGAGTACTAGTCAAATTAACTCCAGAGGTAAAGACCTTAGGAGTAGAGGAGTTGACTAAAGAGTCTTTCTCCTTGGTTGGCACAAGATGTGCAAGTTGAGGGGGAATCATTTGTATGTTCTGTGGAAGAGAACCCCCAATCTGATTTTCAGAAACAGTCAAAGGACTGTATTTGTTAGCATACGCTGACTTCAGTTTGGACTTCTGGTCATACGCTGCCTTTTTATTAGCATACACTGGCTTTGGCTCAGCGTACGCTGCCTGATGTTGGCTTTTTACGCTGCCTTTGCCGTACGCTGCCCTTTGAATGCCATACGCTCAGAGTCATCAATGGCTAAAGAGCCGACTGCTGTCGTAAGAATAGAAGGAGAAGGGACTTTGACATGTCCAGAGATGGTTTTCTTTGAACACATTGACTTGGTTAAAGAACCAATTTTGTCAGCGTGACTAGGGGAAACCACTGTTGCCGTGTTCAGAGAAGCCGAAGTGTGCTTCATGGAAGTTGAAGACGTGTTCTTGTCAGCATGAGAAGTGACAGAAGCGTCTCGAATTGCTGCAGAAGACTTAGGGACATAGACGGAGTATCCCTTCTTCTTGGCAACAGGAAGAGCGGAGGAAGCAGTGCGGCCCTCCTTCGCCTTGAGCATTTCTTCATAAGCCGATTGGTCGAATTGTACAACCATCGTCTTCTTCGTCAAACCGATCGACGAAGTATCGCATTGAGTTGTTGCTATCTCATTGGAGGAGACAGCTTTCCCCAGCAGAGTCGCCAATTTATTTATGGAAAACAAATTCACTCAGAGTCGCCAATTTGTTTTCCATAAATAAATTCACTTTATTTATTTTGTATCTGAGAAAATTATAACTGTAGGAATCTAATCTAGAAGACGATTACTTTATCCCTTGGACGATGCGATGAAAAAAACTCGAACTTCGAAGAACTTGGACAGCAACTGGGCAGTCTCTCTGTTCTCTCTGAAAATCACTTGTAGTCTCTGATGAATGTGAAGAAACTCTTTTTTTATAGAGTTCAGGATAACTGTCCTTAAGCATACGCTCAGGTAGTTACTTGACGTATGCATAACTGCAGGGACGCGTGGCGAATTCTGATACAGACACATTAGCGTGCGGTTGAAAGTAGTGGAGCATGTTCAGGAGAGATTGATGGCCTGGATGCCACGTTGCATAACTTCTAGAGAAGTGGATAACTGGTACAGGACACGTGAGAACGTGTGTTGACTGTAATCCTGGTTATGGTTGCTGTAATACGCTGCCTCGTTGAAGAAGAGTTTATACGCTGACTTGGACAGTGTAGTGCCATAGGAAATCCATACGCTCACTTTGTGGACAAGGAGTCATGTGAGGTCATACGCTCGCTTATTTAGCAAGGAATCATGTGAGGTCCATACGCTCACTTGACTATGTGAAGAAGGAGTCATGTGAGGTTGATACGCTCACTGGAGAAGTGGCCACGTACGTGGCTATCATCAATCTTCTTTGGTACACCATATCTTCCCATAACTGACAAAATCTTCTCGAGCGTCGTGACTGCGGATTTGACGGCTGACAGACTATCAAAACTGACAGTAATGATGGCTTTTGCATTTATGAAGGCTGCTGAGTTGTCCTCGTAAAAGATAAACATATGCTGTGCTGTCACTTCAGTAAATAATAAAATATTTACTGAGCGTATGGCTCTTGAATGAGCGTATGGCTTCAACTGACATCTGTCTTTAAGCATATGGATAAAAATGACAGCGTGTCATAATTTTCCACATCCTACAAGGAGTCCCTGTCCTAGACATGATGCAAGACAGGATTGATTTATTTATACAAACACAATCGCCCACGGTGTCCAGATTAATTATACAGGTCATGTCATGTCAGGTAGCCGTCGCAACAGCTATTCGAGATAATCATGTCAGGTTATCATGCCAAGTGTACTTGTCAGGAGTGCGCCACGACGGGCCACTATCAGGTCATGTCAGGTTATTATGTCAGGAGTGCACCACGATGGGTCACTATCACGTCATGCTTAATTATCAATTCCAAACATATCAAGTAAATTCGTGATTATCAAGTTCAGGACAAAAGGCGTAAGGATATAAAATGGACGTTAAATATCTAATAAAATATCAATATACAGGGCTATAGAAGATCCAGGGTAAGTAGGGTCGGGTCCAGTTGCGCCTAAACATCAGGTTGCGCCTGAGTCAGACTGCGCTCAAGTCAGGCTACGCTCAAGCCAGGCTACGCTCAAGCCAGGCTGCGCTCAAGTCAGGCTACGCTCAAGTCAGGCTACGCTCAAGCCAGGCTACGCTCAAGCCAGGCTACGCTCAAGTCAGGCTACGCTCAAGCCAGGCTACGCTCAAGCCAGGCTACGCTCAAGCCAGGCTACGCTCAAGCCAGCGTATGCAAGACATACGCCTCCAAAAGGCAGCGTATGGACTCCATACGACTCCTCTTCAAGGCAGCGTATGAGGTCCATACGACTCCTTGTCAAGGCAGCGTATGCAAGACATACGTCTCCAAAAGGCAGCGTATGTACTCCATACGACTCCTCATCAAGGCAGCGTATGAGGTCCATACGACTCCTCATCAAGGCAGCATATGAGTCAGACTGCGCTGTGCTAAAGAGCGCACGCAGCTCAGTGGCGTAAGCTAAAAAGCTCGCGCACACTGTTCACTGTCTTCTCCAAATCAGCAAGAACTCCATGGTTTGAACCCAAAGCTTCAAAAGTCCATAACTTGGTCAAAATAAGTCCAAATCCAACTTTTCAAAGGTCAAAATTGGGTAGAATAAAATTTTCTACAACATGTAACCATCAAAACTTGAAAACAAAGAAGTTTGATAGATCAAAACCACCAAAATCCAAAAATAACTAATTTCTAGATCTACAAAAATTAAAGCCTCAAAATGGAAAATGACAAGTTCTAACGTGTCTTAGAAACATGAGGAGAAGCTAATGGAACAATAAAAATAGGCTCTCTTGTGGAAGCAAGTTGCACTTGCCTAGACCTCTCTCTCCCTCTCTTTGGTAGGTGAAGGGAGTAAATGGAAGAAGAAGAAGAAGAAGAGATTAATGAAGAGAGAGAAGAAGAATAGGTAATAAATATGAGTGGTGGTGGTAGGTAGGGGGTTCACCCCTTGGTTCATGATGAACCAAGAGCAATCCCAAACCGAACCAAGCCAACCCAAACCAAGAATAAACCAAGCCCAGGGAGAAAATTAAGCAAGGAAATCATGCAATACAAGAATAAATACGTACACGTATTCCAGAAATACGTAATACGAACCACAGGCATTACAACTCTACCCACCTTAAAAGAATTCCGTCCTCGGAATTTAATCAAGAGGCTAGAGGAGCAATGACAGGCTACATTAATCACATGCAAGCTATAACTAGGCAGATAATCACTCATTCAAGCAAGGAATCGAAGGCATGAGGCATAAGAAAGACATTATACCTCACGACTCAAACAAGTCGGAATATCGCGATCGGATATCATCCTCACGCTCCCACGTTGACTCCCCCAAAGAGTGATGACCCCAAGCAACTCGGACTAACTTGATAGTCTTGTTCTTGAGGATCTTCTCTCTCCGGTCCAATATAGACACGGGCCTCTCCTCATACGAAAGGTTGGTACCAACAACCAATTCCGAATGATCCAGGATATGGCTCGGGTTCGGGATATACCGTCATAATTGGGATACATGGAACACGTCATGCACCTCGTTTAGCGACGGTGGAAGAGCGAGACGATAAGATACATCTCCTACTCGCTCCAGAATGTCAAACGGTCCTATATACCTAGGACTAAGCTTGCCCCGTACGCCAAAATGAATGACGCCACGGTTAGGCAAAATCCTCAGAAATACATGATCGCCGACCGAAAACTCGAGAGGGCGCCGATGAGAATCGGCCCAATGGCGCTGGCGATCTTGGGCAACTCGAAGATGATCTCTGACTCGCCTGACCACTTCAACTGTCTGGGCAATCATTTTTGGACCGAGCATCTGTCTCTCTCCAACATCATCCCAGGCTAGCGGGGATCTGTACTTTCTACCATACAGTGCCTCGAACGGTGCCATCTGGATACTGGCCAGGAAACTGTTGTTGTACAAGAATTCCACCAGGTGCAAGTGATCTTCCCATGAACCACCGAAGTCAAGTGTGCAAGACCGCAACATGTCTTCAAGAGTCTGGATCGTGCGCTCCGACTGGCCATCTGTCTGCAGGTGATATGCTGAACTGAACTGGAGATGAGTTCCCAAACTCTCTTGCAAGCTACGCCAAAAGTGCGACGTAAATCTTGAATCTCGGTCCGAGGTGATACTGACTGGCACACCGTACAATCTGACAATCTGTCTGAGGTACATCTCTGCTAACTGAGCCGTCGACTGACCAACTCTGAATGGAAGAAAGTGAGCCACTTTCGTGAGCCTGTCAACTATAACCCAGATAGCATCTCTACCAGCTGGGGATCTAGGTAGTCCAGTCACAAAATCCATGGTCACATGCTCCCACTTCCATTCTGGAATCGGTAAGGGCTGAAGAAGTCCAGCCGGTCTCTGACGTTCGGCTTTAACTTGTTGGCAAACCAAACACCGAGAGACAAACCGAGCTATCTCCCGCTTCATGCCATTCTACCAGAAATGTTGTCGGATATCACGGTACATCTTCGTACTGCCGGGATGGATGGAATACTGCAAACTGTGCGCTTCTGACATGATCTCCTGCCGGATATCTCCGCTGGGTACACAAAGACGCTTACCATGTCGAAGTGTACCATCCTCATGAATGCATAACTCTGTTCTTCGTCCTGCCTCACACTCTACTCTGAGTCGCTGAAGCTTGGAATCTGCCGACTGTGCCATCCGGATCCTCTCGACTATAGTGGACTGAACTTGCATACTGGCCATCAAGGCCACACTGGAAGGAAGAACAACTTCAATACCCATCTTCTGAAGATCTTCTAACAGCTCTGGTTGCGCTGTTAGAAAATAAACTCCCACTCTCCTGCTCAATGCATCCGCAACAACATTGGCCTTCCCAGGATGATACTGCAGGATGACATCATAATCCACAAGAAGCTCCAGCCACCTTCTCTGACGCATGTTAAGATCCTTCTGGGTGAAAACATACTTCAGGCTCTTGTTGTCGGTGAAGATCTCCACCCTGTCTCCATACAAGTAGTGCCTCCACAACTTAAGTGCAAATACCACTGCTGCCAGCTCCAAGTCATGGGTTGGGTAATTTCTCTCATGATCACGAAGTTGTCGTGACGCATAAGCTATTACCTTCCCATGCAGCATCAGAACACATCCTAAACCTCTGCCTGAAGCATCACAGTACACTGAGAATCCTCCGGTCCCATCTGGAAGCGTGAGAATAGGAGCTGTTATCAGGCCTCGCTTTAACTGCTCAAAAGAACTCTGACACTCTGCTGTCCAAGCAAACTGCACATCCTTGTGGGTCAACTGCGTCAATGGCGCTGAAATTCGAGCAAAATCCGAAACAAACCGTCGGTAGTAGCTGTCCAATCCAAGAAAACTACGAACCTCTGCAACTATGCTGGGCACTGGCCATGACTCAATAGCCACAATCTTCTAGGGATCTACTTCTACTCCTTCTCGAGTGATGATATGACCCAAGTACGAAATGCGATCGAGCCAGAACTCGTATTTACTGAACTTGGCATATAACTGGTGCTCTCTGAGGATCTGAAGAACTATACGGAGATGCTGCTCATGCTCCGCCTCACTCTTGCTGTAGACCAGAATGTCATCCAAGAACACAATCACAAACTGATCCAAGTAAGGCATGAAGATGCGATTCATGAGGTCCATGAATACTGTCGGCGCATTGGTTGCTCCAAAAGGCATAACAAGGAATTCCCAATGCCCATATCTCGATCTAAAAGCTGTCTTCGGGATGTCCTGCTCTATGACTCTGATATGATGATAACCTGAGCGCAAATCAATCTTCGAGAATACTGAAGCCCCCTTGAGTTGATCAAACAAGTCATCTATCCTCGGAAGAGGGTATCTGTTCTTGATTGTCACTGAGTTCAAGGTACGATAATCAACACATAACCTGGATGTACCATCCTTCTTTTTCACAAGAAGCATCGGGGCTCCCCAAGGCGATCCACTAGCACGAATGAATCCCTTGGTTCTGAGTTCTTCAATCATCTTGTACAATATCTTCAACTCTGACGGCGCCATCCTGTAGACTCTCTCTGACACTGGGGCTGTCCCGGGAATCAAGTCTATAGTGAACTCGATCTCCCGCTTCGGAGGCATACCTGGAAGTTCTTCTGGGAAAATATCTGGAAACTCCTCGACTATCCTGGGTAACTGAACTGCTGCTACTGCCATCCGCAATACTGGAGGAGATGACTCAACTTCGCCTCGGGAGAAAGAAAACTCCGGCTCGCCTGGAATGCTAAAAACAACCCTGCCAATGTGGCAGTCTATCCTAGCATACTGGTTCCTCAACCAATCCATCCCTAGGACCACATCATAATCGGCCATCGGGAACTCTATCAATCTAGCGGGGAATTCTCTACCGCTAACTACGATTCGATACGAGAAAAACACCCTATCTACACCCACAAGTCCGTTACCAGTAAGTATATTGAGCCTTACTGATAATGACTCGGGCTCCAGTCCTATCCGTATCGCGAATCGTGCAGACATAAATGAATGCGATGCACCAGAATCAAATAAAGCTGAAGCAGGAAAGGAGTTGACGAGAATAGTACCTGCCACTACCTCTTCTGGTGCCAATCCTTCCTCCACGGTCAACACCATAGCCTGACCGTGCCCTCGGGGTGCTGGTCCCCTCTGCTGAAATCTTCGCTGCCTACTCTGACTCTAGGCTTGGACTTGTGCATACTGCTGGAGGTTCTGCTGCTGGAACACTTGGGTCTGAGGTGGCAAGGGCCTCGGCAATGGATACTGCTACTGCTGGACCGGAGCTGGTCCTCTCACCGAAGAGCTAGAAAGGTTGGACAATGATGAACCACCTCTATTCGGGCAGGATCCAACCCTATGGTCTGGTGCTCCACAAGCCAGACACAATCCCTGTGTCCTGCGACATTCTGCCACCATATGGCCTGGCTTCCCACAATGAGAACAACCCACTGCGGAAGATTGCTTCTGCTTCTGCTGCTGAGGGTGCGTCGGAGTTGAATGCTGAACCGACGTTACTGAGGCCGCTCGCCTCGGAGCTCCAATAGTCAAAGTCCTGGCTGCCGGGGCCGGTGCTGAAGACTGATTCATCTGGCCGTGAGATCTCTTCCGACCTCCGGCCCTATCCACAATCCTCTGGGAGGTATACTCATGCCTCCGGGCTGCTCTCAAGACTGCATCAAAAGTCTGATGCTCAAACTGCTCAACTGCCAACAAGATCTCCAGGTGAAGTCCCTGCTGGAACCGCTGGGCTCTATCATACTCGGTTGCCACCAAAGTGGGAGCAAACCGACTGAGTCTGGAAAACTCGACCGTATATCCGTCGACCGTCCTGTCTCCTTGCTTTAGATTGGTAAACCTCGTCTGCAGATCATACCGAGCCACGGCATCGAAATACTTGGTCTGGAATCTCTCTCTGAATACTGTCCAAGCAATGGGTGCTGCTAATCCAACGGCCTGCGCTGCCCACCAGCTGCGGGCAAGATCCAACAACTGCAGGCGCACAACGGCCACCTTCTCGTTCTCTGGGGTCCTGGCTGCTTCTAGAATCACCTCTGTATCCTGAAGCCATGCATCTGCCGCGATAGCATCTTCACTACCGTCGAAGAATGGAGGGTTCAAGCGCTTGAAGCTGTTGGCCGCGCTGTTACCCTGATGACCACCCCGGGTCAAAGCATCCGTTACTGCCTGGTGCAAGGCATCTCCACGCCGGTCTTGGGAAGCTATCAAGGTCCTGACGAGTCCTACCAAAGTGCCGTCATCATGTTCTACAGGTTGAACTGGCTGGACTGGTGGCTCTCCGCCAGAAGGCACGACTCTGGAGGCTACTCCGGAATGCTGGGCTTGATCTCCAGGTTGCTGCTGGTCCGCGGGAGGTGCTCCGTCTTGCTGGTCGGTAGGACCACGAACAATGCCGCTGAAGAAGATGACATAAGGAACAATAAGGAAGGACTAGGACAGATCAACGATACAAGCATATGATCAGGACAAGAATCCAGGGATTCAGAAGATATGAGCAGAGATCAAGGACGAATACTGATTGAGACATCTATTCGGTAAACCCTCACATATCTTGATTTACAAGACCTGCATGGGCCACCACTTAAACCATGTCACGCCCCAGAACCAGAATACTGGAGAGTGGGGGCAGACATAGCCAGCTACGTATATGAAATGGAATCCATCTAGCTATACGGTCACGTCTGTCTAGATACATGAGGATTTATCTACAAGCCAACAGTCTCTTAAGGTCATGAACAAGCCTAGTGTCTCAATCACAAGCAAGTAAGTAAAAGTCACAAGATGTATGATCATTAAATATACAATAGTAAGGCGTCCCAAACATTACATATTCAGTTGATCATAAAGCTAGTCGTTACAAAATGTCAGGACTAGCAAGAGTTTAGTCATACATGATCAACCCTAGGATCTGTTAATCATGTTACAGCCCGTAGGCAGACAGTAAGTAAGTGCAATCGAGCTAAACAGGTGCTCGTCGGCTAAACGCCTCAAAAGAATATTTTTACAAGGGAGTGGGAGAGCAAAATAAAACCCACTCGTTGCCGGGATTCCTTCTAATGTTCACCATCTGGCAGGAAGGTCGGTAGATCCTCAGTAGCTGCTCCGAAATCTGGCCATACAAAACCAGCTAGGTCAGACCCCAGAAAGAGCAAGTGCCACAAAGGAGGCTTCACTTAAGAACTAAAACCAGCAATCAGCACAAGATATAAATAAAAGTAAGAACTGGAAATAAAGAAAATACACCAGGATGATATACGATGAGATAACCATGGAACTATTCAGATAACCAGGTTACAATCCGTAAACCAAACAAGGACCGAGGTTGTAACCCTTCGTCTGAACAGAACTTGGAATTCTCACAATTTATCGGTAAAATAAATACAAGCATTCTGGTCATTCAATAATCTGGAACAGGATCAAGGAAAGACTAGACTGGTTAGACTCCGTCCAATCACTTCACGGCCAAGCAAGAATTATGGCTTAATACTTTAACTAACTAGGGTTGTCACAAGCCTAATTACTAACAAGATGCAGTAAGATTATTCCACAGCCACAAGCCCTGCAGACCATCCAGGTTACCCGGGTTAAAAAATTAGAATTGAATTCAGGTGGGTACATCGTCCAGGAAATGAATGTACCCTTAGGTAGCTTGAAGGGTGCAACACATGACAGTGTGCTGGAAATGTACCCTACTCGACAGCAGGCTACAGATCCCAAGGCGTGCCCAGGTAACGAGATTGCCTGTAGCTGGGAAATCTCGTCATGACTAATGTATTAATCTAGTTATTAGCCTTAGTCCATTTTTGTAGGTACTCCTGACCGTGGTACTCAGGAGTCCCTGTCCTAGACATGATACAAGACAGGACTGGTTTATTTGTACAAGCACAATCGCCCATGGTGTCCAGGTAATTATACAGGTCATGTCATGTCAGGTAGCCGTCGTAACAGCTATTCGAGATAATCATGTCAGGTTATCATGCCAAGTGTACTTGTCAGGAGTGCGCCACGACGGGCCACTATCAGGTCATATCAGGTTATTATGTCAGGAGTGCACCACGACGGGTCACTATCACGTCATGCTCAATTATCAATTCCAAACATATCAAGTAAATTCGTGATTATCAAGTTCAGGACAAAAGGCGTAAGGATATAAAATGGACGTTAAATATCTAATAAAATATCAATATACAGGGCTATAGAAGATCCAGGATAAGTAGGGTCAGGTCCAGTTGCGCCTAAACATCAGGTTGCGCCTGAGTCAGACTACGCTCAAGTCAGGCTACGCTCAAGTCAGCGTATGCAAGACATACGCTTCCAAAAGGCAGCGTATGTACTCCATACGACTCCTCTTCAAGGCAGCGTATGAGGTCCATACGACTCCTCATCAAGGTAGCATATGAGGTCCATACGACTCCTCATCAAGGCAGCGTATGAGGTCCATACGACTCCTCTTCAAGGCAGCGTATGAGGTCCATACGACTCCTTGCCAAGGCAGCGTATGAGGTCCATACGACTCCTCTTCAAGGCAGCATATGAGTCAGACTGCACTGCGCTAAAGAGCGTGCGCAGCTCAGTGACACAAGCTAAAAAGCTCGCGCACTGCTCACTGTCTTCTCCAAATCAGCAGGAACTCCATGGTTGAACCCGAAGCTTCAAAAGTCCATAACTTGGTCAAAACAAGTCCAAATCCAACTTTTTAAAGGTCAAAATTGGGTAGAATAAAATTCTCTACAACATAAAACCATCAAAACTTGAAAACTAAGAAGTTTGATAGATCAAAACTACCAAAATCAAAAAATAACTAATTTCTAGATCTACAAAAATTAAAGCCTAAAAATGGAAAATGACAAGTTCTAAAGTGTCTTAGAAACGTGAGAAGAAGCTAATGGAACAATAAAAATGGGTTCTCTTGTGGAAGTAAGTTGCACTTGCCTAGACCTCTCTCTCCCTCTCTTTGGTAGGTAAGGAAGTAATGGTGGAGAAGATGATAAATGAAGAGAGAGAAAGGAGAAGGGTTAATAAATGGTAGTGGTGGTGGTATGTAGGGGGTTCACCCCTTGGTTCATGATGAACCAAGAGCAATCCCAAACCGAACCAAGCCAACCCAAACCAAGAATAAACTAAGCCCAGGAAGGAAATTAAGCAAGGAAATCATGCAATACAAGAATAAATATGTACACGTATTCCAGAAATATGTAATACGAACCACAGGCATTACAATTGGAGGGCCAATTTGTGGGCCTAGTGCAGGGGAACTCGTCGGTGGACGAGTATGCAGCAAAGTTCTTCCGCCTTAGCAGGTTCGCTCTCGATATAATTCAGGATGAGGGGCAGAAGGCTCGTAAGTTCCGTAGGGGACTTATTCATGCAGTGCGCACCCGCACCTTGGGTCGCCGTGACGCGACGTTCGATCAGATATTGATGGACGCACAGATTGCAGAGGAGGACTTCGGCCTCAAGCCGAAGAGGAGCGGTGATACCATGGGGGCGAGTTCCAGTACGGGACCGGCCAAGCGCCCCCACTTTCAGCATCAGCAGAGGCCATTTCAGCAGCAGCAGCCTCTGTTGCAGATTCAGCAGACACCAGCACGTGCCCAGCAGCACCAGGGACAGGGCCAGAGGCAGGCCATCCAGTGTGCCTTCTGCAAGAAGATAGGGCACACCCGGGAGATTTGTAGGATGAAGCAGGGAGTTTGTTTATTCTGTGGAGCTCCAGACCACCAGGTGAAGAACTGTGCTGCCCGTGCAGCCAGACAGGCAGGCCAGGACGGAATACAGCAGGCTAGAGGAGGCCAGCAGGGGCGTGCTTTCGCCATGGCAGTTGAGCCCACTCAGGTAGTAGCAGAGCAAATAGCAGGTTCTAATCTTTCGATCTCATTTCTGCATTTACCTCCTTATAAACTGTCTTGAAATTCAATTCTATCTGTTCCTTGATTGTTTGATGAAAATTTTATTCTTGTGATGTGATTTTTTTCTTCTGAGATAAGTCGTATGGGCTAGGTCGCCTCGATTATGAGATTTTAGAATCCTCTAGGGTCATGCTAGCAGGCAGAGTGAGGACATATAGTCAGATTATGGATGCATTTCTCGGGTGTAGAAATTTAAGGTTTTCGCTGCCAAGCATGCGGCAATGCAAAAATTTTAAATACCATGATTGTAGAGGTATGTACCTTAGTCGAGGACTTTGTGATTATCGTAGCCTTGCACACTAGCATGACGGAGATTCTAAGTATAATGATTTTGGACAGACGCATATGATTGTCAAACTGCATGATTTTTCTGTGATTGTTTTGTTTTAATTTCGAGGACGATTTTTTTTTAACGTGGATAGATTAATCACCTCCAGTTTTCAAAATTGAGGGCATATTTGTCATTTTTAATATTCTAATATTTTTGTGAATATTTATTTATTAATATTGTGTTTTGGGGTTTTATTTCATCGGGTTTGAGTTTTGTCTCATTTTGACTTGTGCTAGCGACCCGGATCAGTTTTGGACCCAACTAGACCCGACCAACTTGTTATTATCAAACTCAGATATTTATATTTGACTAATCCCATTTGATTTTAGTGGGATTAGAGATTAGAATTAGATTTAGAACTCGAAATTAGGAGTTTTCAAGTTACCATTTTGACCCCAACTCAAAACCACTCATTTCTTTGACTTGGAGGGCATTTTGGTAACTTGTCAAATGCCCCCAACCCTCTAGAATATGGCCGGCAGCAGCTAGCACCCCCTCTCTACTTCTTATTGCAAGAAAACTCTCTTTCTCTTCATTTCTATCATTCTACAAAAAAAAACTCCTTCTTTTCCCTTTGGATTTTAAGCTCCAAAGTAAGTCAAATCTCTTCTAATTCTATTTCATACTCTAGATCTCTCTCTAATCTTGGTGCTAACTATTTTTTATCTCTTATTTGTGGTTTTTATCTAGGTAGAACCTAGCATGGAGGGATTGGAAGCTTAGATTTGGCTTTGACCCAAAAAGAACCAATTTTGGGCCTTTTTCTTGGGATTCCAACTCCCAATAGGTAAACCCTAACTCTAACTCTTGTAATTGCTCCTAATTAGTGTTATGTGCATATTAGAGGATGTCCGAGGTGTAGGATAACCCTTTAGAAGTGGTTTGGAACCCATTGGACTCAATTTGGGACTTTCGGGCTAGGTTTAGTGCCAATTTTGGGGAAAACCCTAAATTGACATGTTTGGGTGTTGTCCCTAGCCTATTTAGACCTAGTTAGGTTAGTTTGGGTGAGATGAGGCTAATTACGTGTCCATATTTGGATACGTGGGGTCGTTTCGCGAGAAATCATAAAAATAGGCTTTTTCGGGGTTTTCGGGTTCCAACACATGGTTGACTTTTTGCACCGACACTAGAATCGGCAAGTTAGCACTTAGAATAGGTTCTAATCATTATTTAGAACTCGTGGGTAGAGTTTGGGTCGATTTCGGATAGGTTTGGTGTCCGTATCGTGCGGTATCGCAAATCGGACACTCCGGAGTCGCCAGAATGGCCATTTGGCCATTCGGGCCTCGTTTCTCATTTTTGCTTGCGTGCGCGTGTTAGATTGCTTGTGTGGAGTACATGTCTAGGCCCTAGAGGGTAGAATTGTGAGGATTGGGATATTCGGATAGGTTTCGGGATGTTTTGGAGTGTATGTGTATATATGTATATATTGGTGTGTGTGTGAGTCTAATTTATATGTATGTGTGTGTGTGCTTATGTAGGTAAATATGTAAGTGTGGATGTGTGGAGCTTTAAGAGAGTGGTAGAGGGAATAAGAGTTTGAGTGTGTGTGTGTGGAGCTTTTAGAGAGTAAGATTGGTGGGAGTTAAGAGAGTGGTAGATAGAGGGATATATGAGTAGATGTAGAGAGTGATAGAGAGTGAGATAGGTGAAGGAATGGAGGGGGAAACCTGCCATGTACAGCAGCTGAAATAGCAGTCTTAAGCAGCCCAAAAACCCCAAAACAGTCCCTATGTTTCAGCCACATTCCAGCCCATATATGACCCCATTTACAGCCCATAGCAACCCCAAATGTCACGACCCGCACCCTCTTTTTCGGATACGAGACGTGTCCAAGCCAGCCTACGCCGCAGAGTCGGCGGTAGAACGCTGTTAAGCCCGCAAGAAATAAATGCTCAAGAACTACAACATTTGCTGCTCATTCACATTTCTACATTTATTACAACATTTACAAAATTTATAATTAAAGAAATACAAGACTTTTACAATTAATGAAATGATACAATGACTATCTATTTCTAGGTCGTCTTCAGCATACCCAAGTCTTCCCCAGTGCTAAGAATGATAGCGGCTAAACCTGAAAAATGTTGGTTATCCAGTCAGGATTGGAACAAGTACACAAACCGACGGCAATGCAAAACACAATAGAATTAACAAGACATGAAAATAGCATAAGAAATATGAAAGCTAGTAAGAAACTGATGACATGGCACGGTAGAGAAATAAATAAGGAAAAACTAATAAAAGATATCTATCTAGGTGGTGTGAAATATCTGTTTCAACATGTGGACGGCTAGGGGGTAAATAAGGCACACTGCACGTGTCGTGCGCAGCGGCTAGCATTCACGAGAGACACTGGGATAATTCTGGGTAGTCCACATGTCTACTAAGATATTTCCCCTCCCGACTACTCCGTGTGACGAACGTGTCAACAAGCAGCAAGATATATGTATAGACATGAAATGAAAAGACTACTATGAATCGGAAAGCAATCAGAAAGTGCACTTGCCTGCGGTCCTTTGCTGGTGAAACAAACATCTTGTTGGGTCCAACGTAGTGTGATTAGCCTAGGGTCGACGTGGATTGACAAAGAATCAGAAGTATGATTAGATTAGTTATGATCACGATTAACCTAAAAGAAAATCATTTAAGAAACACAATTTCCTAATTTAGAGAGTATCTATATCTATATATTTATTTAAAATATGTTTAGAAACTATTTATAAACTTTATTAGCACTTTTGCAAAAACCCTCTAAGAAAATACTATATATTTTTATTATTTTTATAAGTCAACAAAATATTTAAAATACAATAAATAATGATTTAAATTAGATACACTTTAATACATGTATTAATAACAATTTTAATACTGGTAAGTCAACGGCAATATAATTGATAAATAACGATATTATTAAGAAGGATAATAACAGAATTACTCGTTTTATAAAACCTTTTGAAAATATTCCCACCATAATAAATACTCGTTTTTATAGAAGCCCCCAAAGATATTTATTTGTTACAACTAGTATTTAGTAACTATAATAATAACTAGTAATTATAATAATAATAATTCTAGTATTTATAAACCACAATCCCAGCCCAGATTATTTGCTGGCTCCCAGCCCATCAACATATATTTTTACCAATTAATTTGAAATATATTTTATACATATAAATATTAACTATACAATTAGCACTACACATAATACAAATAGTAATATAAT
This sequence comes from Iris pallida, assembly GCA_029216955.1. Classification (NCBI taxonomy): domain Eukaryota; kingdom Viridiplantae; phylum Streptophyta; class Magnoliopsida; order Asparagales; family Iridaceae; genus Iris; species Iris pallida. Next base: position 15,596,739 of record JANAVB010043418.1, on the reverse strand, counting down.
ACCTATACATATACCATCATAAAATACTATCTGTTTTATAATAACATTCGCATAATACTATTATTATATGTTAAAGAAAATCTATTTTTTTCTATTCCTTCGTTTACTGTGTCCTCAGCAGTATCAACTGCTGTTGCTCTTTCCTTTTTTTAATACCACTCATTTCCAGCTTTCTTCCTCTTGGTTTTGCTGAAAGTTATTTGATGGAGAGGGAGAGAGAGAAAGAAAGTGTGATTGAGAAAGAAAGGGTGGAGGGATCGAGATGGAGAGGGAGAGGGCTCACCAGGAGAGATGGTGAACGGGCGCAGAGGGCTGGCCGGTCCCTGTGGACGCGGGACGGTGGAGGTGCTCGAGGCAGCCACCGAGCCGATGAGGCGGAGGGGCACGTTGGTGGTCGATCGTTCCCGACGGATTGCCCACGCGCGCGTGGTTACCAGGTCGAGCGGTGGCCTTTGGCACGACACGGCCGCGACAACTGCTCACCGAGCAGCGGACCGCTGCCAAACAGGGCGGACGTACGACTCCTGGCGAGGGGGTCGCGCTGTCCGGCGACACTCGGCGACGGTTCTCCGAGATCTGGGGGCAGCAAGGGAGCGATCGCCGGTGGATCGGCAGATCTTGGCCACATTGTGCTGCCCACGGTGAAGAGGGGTCGTCGCGCGACTGCAGACGCAACGGAACGGCTGCCGGTCGATTGGGGTCGTGCTCGACGGCGCTGGGGAGTCGGGAAGCAGCGGTCAGGTACATGGTTCTGATGGTGATGTTTGATATGGATGGTGGTGGCGTGCGACGGGAAGGAGAAGTTAGGGTTTGCTCGCGTTCTCCCTATATATACAATGAATCGGCTGTGCACAGGTTTAACTCTCGGGTGAGGGGAATGTGTTATTGTATACAGAGATACAAGATGGGTTAGGCATAGGCTGGTATATATGTGGAAAGATGAGAATTACTATATAAGAATATATACACATATATCATAATGGATCTCTTCTCCCTTTCAATTTAATCAAATAAACTATTTAAAACAGGTTTAATTCAATCGAAATCCTACATTGATTCAAAATATTATCTTAAGCTAGTATTCAATACTATCCAATTATTTTATCAATTAATTCAATATAAATTCAATTTGCAAACCAAAAAGGATTAAAAAGATATTTGAAATTATCGCAATTTCTAAGGATTCAAATTTTTATTCAAAAATAGATGACCAATAGAGGATAATTATTTCAAAACTAATTATATCAAATCACATAATTTCTAAGCCGAAATCAATTAATTTGACTATCATTATAAAGAATAATTTATAATAAACTTTGAAAACTACTTATGAATCTAAAGAACCATTCTCAAAATTTAAAGTGATAATCAATTCCCCTTTGTAATTCCAAAATAGAATCTTAAACAAATATTTTTATATTACTAGATAGTATTTTACAAACTACTAATTTAAACCAGTTTTCAAAAATACTACCATAATATCTTACACAAGGTTTTTTTTTTTTTTTTAGAGATCGTACTTTCTAAACAAAATATAACTTAATTAAAATTATAATAACAATAAAAGTCAAAAATTCGGAAAGAGGGGTTACACCAAAACAGTCCTGAAATCAGCATGCTTTCAGCCCCCATAACACCCCACAAATCAGTCCAATATGGACAACCATATGAGCCCCATTTGGACAGCCACTTGGCCCCTAAAACCTGTCCAAATTCAGCCTATTAGCAGTCCATTTCAGCCCCATTTTGCCCACAGGAACAGCCCATATATAGCCCTACAAATCAGTCCAAATCAGCCCCCTTTTCGCTCACACATTCATTCATTCATACCATTCATCTATTCCTTCACAAATAATCCTATACCCTATCTAACCTACAAATTTGGCCTTAGTTTGGTGTCCCTAGATGGTGTCTTAGAGAGTGGATATGGGTGTTAGTTAGTGTGGGATTTGAGATTGGTGTTAGTGACGGTTGTGATAGTATTAGATAGTGAGTTGGTTAAGTTAGTGTCCTAACTAGGTTAGTATTTTAGAAGACTAGTTAGAGTGGCTAACCTAGACACTAGGAGAGTATGGGAGAGTGAACTAGGAAGGTTGGTAGAGAGTAGGGTATGATATCTCAAGATACCATAGCGTATCATGACGATACCCTAATGTAATGTTGGGATGACCAACATGGACCATAAGATGGACTGGATGGGTTAGATACCTAGATTTTATGGTTGGTAATGACTAGATAGGTTAGTGTCTAGCTACCCTAAGAAGCCTAGGATAGTATCCTGAGATCTAGAGGGGTTTCCTTTGTAATGGGCAAGGTATTGGTATTTACCTTGTGAAGGGTAAATGTAGGTAATAGGGTATTGTTAAGATATTGAGTTTGACTTCTAAGATGGGGTTAGAAATAAGTTGTCTTGGTAGGTAATAACTAGATGAGGGTAGTTTAGGCTAGTCTTGACCTCCGTTGACCAAGAGTTGACTTTTTGACCGAAAGTCAACTTCAAGTCAACACTTGACTTAGAATTGACCGAAACCAAACCAGAGTTGACCAGTTGACTGAAAATCAACTGTTAGTCAACATTTAACTTGTTTGACCTAGGGTTGACCCAGAGTTGACTCAGTATTGACCGAAGTTGACCATAGTTGACTTTTGACCAAAAGCCAACTGTATGTTAACCCTTGACCCAGATTGACTTAGTTTGACTTGGATTGACTTCCTATGACCTCGTTTGACCTTGGTTGTCCTAGTGTGACCCAGTTTGGCTCAGTATGACCTTGTGTGACCCAGTTTGGCTCAGTATGATCTAGTGTGACCTAGTTTAGCTTGGTGTAACTTAGTTTGACCTAGTTTTGACTTAGACTTGCATATCATGACTAGATTAGCTTTCCTTTCATTATTAAACCATGTTTTGACTTATAGTATCTCATCTTTAGGTCTGTGATTACTCTGAGCATTGATATACCCTACAGCTCAGGACAGCAGGCGAGTACATCCACTGATAGTTTTCATTGTCTTGATATCTGCTATATCCGATTCAGTTGTAGTATCTTACTTGATTCCTAACACGATGGTTCACGGACTAGTATATGTCGGATCATGTCATGAGATAATGTTTCCGGGTTACTTGGTATATTGGTACATGACTCGACTTGTTACTTGTACTTGTATAGACATGGACTTGGGAGTGGGCTGATCACCTGCTTTTGAATCCCGTGTCATGACGTGTTATGTCCGGATCCTTTATACTATTCGGGGATGGGGAGTTATTAGTGGTTGTGTGATCAAATTCTCATATTGTTCTACTGTATACATTGTTCATAGCTATACCCTCGTCTCACGACGGGTAAAGCCTTACCCTACATCGTTCATAGCTTTCCATGGTGACCGGCCTTACCGCTCTATTGTACACATTATTCATAGCCGGTCGGATGGAAAGTCTGATCATGTTTCCTAAGCCGATCACATAACGCTCTAATAATTCAAGGCACATTTTATATTTACTTATCTTATCATATATCCTGTTCTGCTCTACATTCAGTACTTTTTTTACCATGCTATGATATTCAGTGACTCACATGTTCTACATGCCTTTATGTTATACCGTGATTGGAGACTAAGTTCTGCTCGGGAGAAGGGTTACAACCCCGGTCCTTTTTGGTTTAAGGGTTGTAACTCAGATTCCGAACGGTTCCCAAGTCTTCATATATCTTTGTCTTGTATTTCATTATACTGTCTCTTATAGAATTTGTCAATTCATATGGAACTGCGGTTAGTATTTGTACTTGCTTATTTTCCTGACAGGATACCGTTATGATATATTACAGATGATTCTGAGGCAGACTGCTCGACCTATTATGGGCTAGAGTCAGATGGAGTAGTCCAGGACCGTGGCCTTATAGTAGAGCCACTAGACTTTGTACTTCCAGAGTAGTGTAGCTTAGTTGGGTTGCCTGGACTGCGATCCAGCTAGTATTATCAGACTGTAGCTTTCTATGTTATATTTTGAGACCCTGTGATGTGTGTATATGTCTGGGCTTGTGTTGGATCTTAGACTTATTTTCTTTTCATCTATCATATTTCCTTTCATGCTATCTATCCTAGTTTGCCTTGTGAATGAGACTGTATTGCTATGTCACATCCATTCGGAGTGTATATACTGTACAGGTACCTTTATCTGTTTTGTTGTAGTATTTATAGATGACATAGACAGCGTTCTACCGCCGATGCTGCGGCGTAGGCTGGACATAACCACGTACTCGTGTCCCTAATTAGGGTGCGGGCCATGACAACATGTCCACAAACATCCATACACACACTAACCATATAACCTTTACATAATACTAGCTTTTCCCTCTCTAACGCTCTCTCTCTCTCTCTCTCTCTATATATATATATATATATATATATATATATATATATATATATATATATATATATATATATTGTGATTGGATTTCAATGCAATTGACTTTCATTCTTTAACTTTTGATTTTGATTTTTCTTTGAATAGTACCCCTTTATAGATAATTGGTAGTTATCTTATTTTATTTTCTGATAAGTACCAGTTTTTATATAGGATGGTAGACTGCCTTACTCTAGGGTGCGGGTCATGACAACTTCCACGATATAGCAGCTCCACCCATTATGAAAATGAACCCACCTGTGGATCTCTCGCTCTCCAACTCTGAGCACCAGTTGGCATCACTGAAGCCTTCTACTACCGACAGATCTCCACTGTAGTGCAGTGCATATGTCTGAGTCTTCTTGAGATATCTCACAACCCGTTGCACAGCTTTCCAGTGCTCAATGCCTGGGTTGGTCGTGAAACGACTCAGCATTCCCACGACATAAGCTATGTCAGGCCTTTTGGCAGTAATAGCATACATCAAACTTCCGATAACGTTTGCATACTCCAGCTGCCTGACTCTTTCCCTTGAATTAGACTTCAGCTTCAGATCACACCTATAAGGCGTATCGATCCCTGGAAGATCCTGACACCCATAGCGTGTGATCATCTTCTCAATATAATGAGACTGTGACAGCGCAAGTCCAGTGTCTGTCCGGATGATCTTGATCTCTAAGATCACATCAGCTTCTCCTAAGTCCTTCATGTTGAACTTAGTTGAGATGAACTTCTTTGTCTCCGTGACACAGCCCATATCTGTACCTAGGATCAGTATGTCGTTCACGTACAGACAAATGATTACACCTTTTCCTTCAGCGAACTTTGTGTAAACACAATTGTCTGTCTCGCTGACCTTGTAGCAGTTTGACCTTATAACCTTGTCAAACTTCTCATGCCACATCTTGAGAGCCTGTTTAAGACCGTATAAAGGTTTCACCAACTTGCTGACTTTGTCTTCAAGACCCTTGACGACAAATCCCTCTGCTGTTGCATGTAAATCTCTTCGGTCAGCTCGCCATTTAGGAAAGCCGTTTTCACATCCATCTGATGTATCACCAATTTATGTATTGCTGCGAGAGCAATTAACATTCTGATGGTGGTCATCTGGGCTACTGGAGCATACGTGTCAAAGTAGTCGATCCCATGCTTCTGAGAAAACCCTTGGCTACCAACCTAGCCTTGAACTTGTCAATAGTTCCATCTGCTTTCATCTTCTTCTTGAAGATCCATTTGCATCTGATGGTTTTTGCTCCTTCAGGAAGATCCATCAACACCCAAGTGTTATTTGAGGTGATTGAATCAATTTTATTATCTATCGCCTCCTTCCAGAAAATCGCGTCTCTGGTCTCACTACAACAAAAAGACCTATTAATGACGCTTGATAAGTGGATTTTATAACGGCTGATAAAGAAGCGTCATCAAAGTTCAGCAAGACTCTATTCTATGACAGTGACCAATATAAATGTTATTGATAGTCTTTCAGTCATACGAGAGTTATAAAAAAAAGCACCAAAATTTAAGTCAAAACCTCTACTCCCCCGCACTTCTCCCGCACTTAAGAAAAAACCTAAACCAAGAAGCTCCACAGCTACTCCCCCAAGGCCTTCGAAGAAGCCCTACCGCTCTCCTGGCTCGCCTCCGCCGTCCGCCTCCTCTCCGCCACCCTCTCCTCTCTCCTTCACGAGCAACCCTAATTTAAAGCAAGTTTCTCTACCATGCCACTCTCTCCTCTCTCCTTCCTCCTCCCGCAATCGTCCCCTTCTGCTGCTCCGACGAGCGACGGCCCCGCGCTGACGTACGCCTTCGTCGTCCTCAACCAGCACGTCCCCCGCTTCTTCCCCCTCCTCTGGAAGCACGGTTCGTTTCTCTCTCTTGGTTTTTTTAGGGTTTGTAAAGTTCTCCCTTTCTCTAAGTTTTGGAGGTTTCTTTTTCGATTTCGTGTTTAGAGCAACAAAGCTGCGCCTCTGTGCTGATGGCGGCGCCAACTGGGTCTACGACGAGTTGTCGGAGATGTTCCCGGACCAGGACCCTCTCGACGTCCGGTTCAGGTGCGGTTTCGTCGCTTCATTGCTCCTCGGAATCTCGATTCTTGGTTAAAGTTTGCATCTTGACTTTCGATTGTAGTTGTTTTATTGCTATTTTGCTAACGAGTTGTTTCTATGGTGTGTTCTTCTTGGAAAAAAACCATGATACACACGACTTTTAGCCTTTAGGTAGTAGAGAAGTGCACGAGTACAACACACGATCATCTGAACACGACACCATGTGTAGGACACTGTCTCAATTGTTCGATCCTTCCTTGAAGTTTGATTTTTTTTTCTTGGAATGAAAGTCTCAATTGTAGGTATACCGAAAACTATTGACAATGATATACTCCTGATGGATAAGACATTTGGTTTCGATATTGCTGTGGAAGAAGCTCAACGAGCAATCAACTCTGCATATATTGAGGTAATAGGTCAGGTCATGGTGTTCGGGATGTTTTGGTACATATTCTTGTCACTTTCTGTGAGTTATTTCATTGACATGCTGGAGCATTTGCTGTGCATAGTGAGACAGGATATTTGCTGCCCGACTCTGTTGAACATCATGAACAATCTGCTCCTTCCACAAATAGGAAAGAAGTTCTTTCTCCAATAAAAGAAGGTGTATCAATTTCTGGTGGTGCATCTTTCTCCATGCCTGCACATGATAAAGCACAAACTGTTGCACCAGCTGATGACCTTGGTATTCTTAACACAGCAACATCATTGGGTTTGTTTCTTCCTTCATATTTCACATATATCAATCATTTGTCATCACTTCTTACCCCACACTCGCACACGCATGCACAAGCATACACTCCCATCAAGTAAAAATTAGATTTCTTCTATCCAGTGAATGTATACAGATTGGATGTTGTGCACTTTTGTATGATTTTGATTCTTCGGGTTGTAGGGCAACCATTTTCTGATGTGGAACTTCAACCCTCTTCACCAATCAAGCAACAAAATGCAAGGAAGAAGAAGAGGAGTGTTTTAGATATAAGTGGTGGATGGGGTGCTGACAATTCCATCGTTTTTCTAATCGGAGCAGGGGAAACATAGTTAAGGTCAGGAAGGATGGCTTCTGAATGGTTATGTTTCCAAGAGAAGTGTAAGGCCAATGCCTAGTTCCCTTATTTTTTTCCTCCCTCGCTGAGAACCAATGAGTTTGTACTTTAAGTGGGACTTTGCTTATTTATATGTTTATGGTGTGAACTTGGATTAGGGCACATTACTTGGTAAGATAAACATAAAGAATCTTTCTTTTTTCCACTTGAGACATTCCAGCTCTACATTTGTTCTTTTAGTTAGTTTACTATTTTTCAAATGCACATTTATTCTTGATTTACCATTTAGTTATAAGTAATGTGAATCGTTTATAGGCAGATGAAGAAACAACTTGAAGACACTAGTAAGTTAGTATGCAAGAGAAGGAAACTCCCTGATACAGTGCTAGATTTGTGAAGGTATCGTAGGACTAGTGACTGCATATTCATTGAGCCCTCAATCCCCGTGAGTTCACTTCTTCTTCTTTTTTATCCTTATATGTCCAATTCTTTCTGTATCTTGATGTACTAAGTAATGAGGTAGAAACATGATCACAGGTATGTGTGCTAATCTTCGAGGAGTATATAAGAGAACTTTTTCTGGCCCCAGTAATGCACCAGAGATAGAACCTGCTATACCTGACACTGATGCGAGACCTGCCTCTCCTAACGCTGAGATGGAGCCTTCAATACCTGACACTGTGGTGGAACCTGAGCGTCATCGATTTGATGGCAACGACGATTATGACTATTCTCATCCAATGCCATCTCCATCTATGGCAGGAGGGTTTACTCCCTTAGGTTCCAACAATATAGGGCCAGTGTCGGACAAAGGCAAGACTTCTGAGACTGGGGTACTGCCAATATCCGAAAATCCTACATCAAAAAATGTTGGCCCTGAGCGTGAAACTCCTTAAGTTAATTGGGAGGAACAGCTGCATCACGATGACATAACTCCAAGAGAACCACCTATCCTGCTAAATTCAGCATATGTAGAAGTAAGAACACATGTTAATATTGGTATATAGGCCTACATGTTCTATTTGATTTATTATGTTGGATCACCTCTCTTCAGGAAGAAATATACAAACTTTCTAATTGGTTCCCTAAACTATCCTTGTTTCTTTTTTTATTAGGAATTGAACTTTTTGGAAGCAAACAATGCATCATCAGGTAAATACAAAGTCTATTGTCTAAATTGTACTGAGAGTGATGCAACACATCACTTTCTTTCATGATCCACCTTCAATTCTTAACTAGCATTGTCTCATATGCACAAGTTATGATACAATTGAAGTTGAAAACATGTCTGTGAGGACAAGGTAAAGGGGATGCAAGACATCCTTGATGTTTTTCTTTTCCTGTATAAACTGTGAACTAATGGAGTATGCTTTGTAGAAGCATGGAATTTCAGGACCAGAAATCCTATGCGCCTAAACATCACATGCGCCAGGGAGCTCAGAGGAAGTACTTGGCACAGCAAAGCAAAAGTATAGACATTAAAAGAGGATTTTTTATTTCATATAAAAGTCTATTACATGTCTTAAAAAGAGCTGTACAAAGGAGAATTTCTACAAGAAAAGGACCCTAAGTCTACAGCTAGGCGCAACAACCACCATGCGCTCTCAAACAGGCGCATCTCGCCATGCGCTCTCAGCCAGGCGCATCTCTTCAGTAGCTCAGTTATGTGCATCCTCAGTTATGTGCATCCTTTCAGCAGCTCAGTTATGTGCCGCCCTTCAGCGCCCCACAGGAGCATCATGAAGTCTCAGCATATGCGCCATCAAATGCTTCGACTATTGAAGCATTTATTGAGCAGAAAGAGGGTGGAAATCAACCCTCTAGCTGAAGGAAGAGCTCCCCAAACCAAGGAAGAGGAGAGCACCGCAATCAACATGCGGCTAAAGGAGCAGCTTTCAACCCAACCAGAGTGGGCAACACCCACTCTGACGGAAGAAAGAGCCTCCAAAGCTGCAGTACCGCAATTCAGATCTGCGGCTCTTCCAGCATAACAGAGACGAGGGTCGAGCATCCCGATCTTTGGATGCAACATGCACCTTCCGCCTGCCTTAGAAGCCCACGACTCCGACTTTTGGATGTAACAGTCACCTTCAAGTGCGTCAATGAAGACAATGCGTCGCATCTTTACCCTCGGGAGCATCTCATCAACAGAATGTGCTCGAGCAAATAAGTTCATTTCGGAAGGACGTGAGAGAACGAGAAGAAAACTCTCTCCATGCCACTATTTATAGGCCGGGCAAATCAAACCCATGCGCCAAGTGGCTGGCTCTCCGAATCCTGTGCAATGAATTTGTATTGAATGGTGATGAACCTGACGCTTCGAATTCAGCCAAGTCAAAAACGGCTATTTAAAGCACTCGAAGAATGTAACAGTCGAGCCCATAAAGACGTGTCATGCAAAGCAGATGCGCCGGCAAGACCGCGCATCATACTGACGCGCCCAGCTCCCATGAGCCTCATAAGGATGCGCCCCCATGCGTCCCCATGCGCCTAGTGGAATGCCGATCGATGCGCCCATTCAACAGCCCATCACCTGTCAAGAACATTAAATGTCGAAGTCTGACAAAGTTGGCAGCACGTCCCCCGAGGACTGAACAGTTGACAGCTTTTTCAGAAGACAAAGCGTCGCCGACGTCTGCACCATCATTACTCCCCTTCGGCGGTTACAAGCCACGTGGCCGCCCAACCATCTCGCATGCGCCTCCGCAGCCATACGCCTAAATCTCTGCATGCGCCTCAAAAGCTATACGCCTCAGACTTTTCTCTGATCCCCAAGGACAGAAGTTAAGTCACTACTGAAGCACCACATGCGCCTCAAAAGCCATGCGCCCCGACTGGTTCGTGACTCCTAAAGGTTACGAGCCAAAGCCTCCTCATGCGCCCAATCCCAGGCGCATCCTATCAGATCACTCCCCACCAAATTTGAGATCTTCGAGCCATGGACCTACGACACGCGTCCTTTGACTTGATTCAGCCTATGAATGGGTGCTGATCACCTAAGATCTCAGCAACTGAAAGATCCTCTCCATTGCTACGTATTAGCTCCGCTGCAGCCCACGATAGCAACAAGAAGGGTTCAACTCCTCAATCAGAGCGCATCGCCCATACGCCTCCATCAGCAACCACCACGTGGCATTCCCGCGTACAGGCACATCCTATATGCGCGCATGAGCAGCCAGCCTGCAAAGTTATAAATAGAGGGATCACTTCCTTCTTACACATAGAGACACACATCGTACAACCACCAACAACATATAAAGAGAGGCAGATACAGACACTCAACGTCTTCTTCCTCTCCGCAAGCTCCGGCACCAGAGCAACTCAGACCTTCAAAGAACCGAGAACCGTCGTCAGATCGTCAACGAAGTCAACGCATTACCACTCGCTCCATCGGCACAAGGGACCCAGATAAACAAAATTGTACTCCTAGGACTACGTCTAAGTCCTACATTGTAATACTGTTCTGTTTGTATTGAAATTACATCAAAAGAATTTAATGGCAAACAAGCTGGCGACTCTGCTGTGGACCTCTTTTTCTTCCATCGAGAAAGCTGCGTCGCAATCCGACGGCGTGAAGGTGGGCTCCTCCTACAAGACGCTGGTCGTACGCCTCAATCAACAGGCGTATGAGGAGTTCATCTCTGAAGGCAGTACAAGTCCTTCGAAGTGGCTGCTGAAGCCGAAGAAGACTCGCCAAGTCTGGGTGCGCAAGGTCGATGCCTCTGGCACCACTACCGAAGGGGATGTGCCAATGCAGCTCTCCCTTCCTGCTGACGTTCTCAGCAACCAAGATGTGCCCACCGGTGCAGCGCATCTCTCGGGGAAACGTGCGGCTGACCACATTCCCCAGCCATCTCCCTCTCAGGCGAGGAAGATGCGTCGACGGAGCAGGGGCGCAGCTAATTCCCCGCGCATCACCTCTGATGCGCCACAGAAGGTCTCTGTCTTTGACATACTATCACGACCCGTACCCGCTTTTCGGATACGAGACGTGTCCAAGCCAGTCTACGCCGCAGAGTCGGCGGTAGAACGCTGTCACGCACGCAGGAAATAAATGCTCAAAGTAGAACATTTATTGCACATTCACAATTCTACATTTATTACAACATTTATAATTGAAGAAAATACAAGATGTTACATTTAATAAAATTGATACAATTGCTTTCTATTTCTAGGTTGTCTTCAGCATACCCAAGTCTTCCCCAGTGCTAAGAGTGATAGCGGCTAAACCTGAAAAATGTTGGTTTTCAGTCAGGAATGGAACAAGTACACAAACCGACGATAAAACAAAAACATAATAGAATTAACAAGACATGAAAATAGCATATGGAATATGAAAGCTAGTAAGAAAACTGATGACATAGCACGATAGAGAAGTAAACAAGGAAAAACTAATAAAAGACATCTATCTAGGTGGTGTGAAATATCATTTTCAACATGTGGACGGCTAGGGGGTAAATAAGGCACACTGTACGTGTCGTGCACAGCGGCTAGCTTTCAAGAATAGACATATTGGGATATTTCTGGGTAGTCCACATGTATACTAAGATATTTCCCCTCCCGACAACTCCGTGTGGCGAGCGTGTCAACAAGCAGCAAGATATATGTATAGACATGAAATGAAAAGACTACTATGAATCGAAAAGCAATCAGAAAATGCACTTGCCTGAGGTCCTTAGCTGGAGAAACCAAAAATACCATACCACTCAATGAGCCACAATCAGTCAGCACATGTAGAAGTCTCCGGATGCTAAAATAAATAGTACCAACATTTTCAGAATAGTCAAATTAGCTAGGATTGCCTGTCCTTAAGTCCAATTCTGGACACAGAGGCAAAACGGTAATTTCGGGCAAAAACGATGTCCGCCGTTGGACCCGTTTTGTACCGAAAAGCGTGCCAGAGTCAATGGTCTTTAAAGTCGTCAAACTACATGTCTACGGATCCAGTTTTCCAATACGAATCTAACCGTATGTCCAGAGTTGGATTCCGGCGGACCGTGCACAAAATTGCCCGTTGAGTGGGACCGTGGGGCCCGCAAAACGACGTCGGATTCAACTGTCTCCGAATTGGACCAAACTTTGCATACAGGACCAGAAAAATGATACGGTCCTGTTGGCACAAGTTTCGTCTCGATCTGACGAGCGTGCACAAAGTAATTGAGAAATTTGCAACGTGCACGATACGGTGAATTTCGACGGATACACATCAAATTCGTCGTGCACACGCGACCAATTTGAATTCTGTCAAAGCCCACACGACCACGAAGCCGTTACACAGCTTTTGATGCTTTCAGTTTGCGACCACGTTGCCTGGAATGGCGGGACGCACATCGTGTGGATCAATTTTTCAAGTTTTCTACTATTTTCGGAAAGGGTTTTTGGTCAATTTTAATCCTGATTTAAACAGTCTACAATAGCCAAATAATTAAACTAATTACTGTATTTTGATCACGGTCAGGTTGTCTATAAATCCCTTCAAGTGGGTTTACGAATCTGTCGAACGTTTTGCCGAAAACTACCTTCCAAAACTAGTTCCTGGAATCGGATTTCTGTTCGGTTCGGAACAGGTTTTTCGCCAAGTTGGTGCCGATTTTCTGGGTAATCTAGCATGTAACAATTAAAAGCGATTGAAGGGGTTCAAAGGGGGTAGGGTTGTGTTCTCACCTGAAGAAACGAATCGAAGATTGATCGATCGAGCGCGAAGCAATCGAACGGCGAATCTCCGCCGCTGCTACTGTGTTGATCCTCTGTTTCAGGCACAAACGCGCGCTGATTCCCGTGCCTGGCCGGCCTCTAGTGGCCCGCGCACGGCGGCGCACGACGGTGGCTCACAGGGGGAGGCGCGCGCGGCCTGGGCGTGGGTGTCGGTTACTCGATATTAGGGTTTCGATGTTCCAATTTCTGCTATATATACATGCGTATGTATAGGTCGGCTGTTAATATTCACAGGAGGGGTCGGGTTCATGCTGAGGCTGTTGTTGCTCGGGCATGGGGTTTAGGGGAGGGCCCAATGGCTGGGCCGAGCTACTACTACTTACTCCTTTTTCTTTTTTCTTTTTTCTTTTTCTTTTTCTTTTTCTTTTTCTTTTTCTATTTTCTAATACATATTTATATATATATATATATATATATATATATATATATATATATATATATATATATATATATATATATGAATACTCACACGTATTTACATGTATATATATCTCTATATTTACACACAAATACCTATTTATTCATGTATTCCTACACGTATATAATATATAATATTTATTTATATATATTCACAAACACACACACACACACACACATATATATATATATATATATATATATATATATATATATATATATATATATATATATATATATATATATATATATATATATATCTTTATATCTTTATATATACGCACACGTTTATTTATATATATATATATATATATACAAATACACACCTATATTTATATATATTTATATATACAAGCCCACATTCATTCACATGTATTAAATACACATATATATATTTATACCCACAATAATAATATTAATATTATACAACATCAAGGAAATAATAATAATAAAAATAACAAAAATTCAATAAGCCAATGATTAATTATTTATAAAATCTAAAAATCACCAATAGAATAATATTAAAATATTTCAAAATTTTCGGGAAAGGGAGCTACAAATCTACCCACCTTAAAAATAATTTCGTCCTCGAAATTCTATATCATAACTATTTCTTAAAATTCAAAGAATGTCTACTCTAATCTTAATCTCCTCAATTTAATTCCTCAAAATATTTTATATACTTCTCCTAGCCATTTTATAACTCTGAATGCTTGAGGACTTCTACCCACCTTTGGTCATACTACTCCCTCGAAGGTAAAATTTTATAATCATCTAATTAGTTGCTAACAAGTCTACCAACAGATATCTAGGCATATGGTACCTATAAGCCTCTCGTATCTATCAAGTATCCAAAATTTAACAAGCAACAATTTACACAAGTGGCTAAGAAATATTGCTAAATTCTAGTAAGCATGGTCATTCGTCACTCTACAATAGGGAGGACCAGAAGATAAGGAAGAATAATCGAGGGCAATTATGAAGTCTCAAGAGTGGTAGAGTATCCAATGATACAGATAGATAGAAGGTTTATGAACTATTGTCTTATCCGCTAGATTGGGCTATTCTAGTCCAGTCACCTGCTAAATCGAATAAACCCTTATTTCTTAGAGAGGGACTTGCAATCAGTACAATACAAAAATTCTGCTCCCGAAATTCTATACAAGGTTTTACAATAGCACAAAATTTGGGAAATCAAGGTTATGGTCTTACTGGATTCTTTATTTGGACATCAGTCGTTGGTTGGCTGAACATTGGTTTCAATCTACATGGACTAGACACGATCCCAATGATAGAACTATGTCTACTAGATTGGGGTATCCTAGAATAGGTTTCTATCCAAGGATTGAGCTAGCTGCTAGTCGGGTTAGTTAGCTAGGTCTGTAAGCCTGAAATGCGCCTTCAGTGACTTTTGTGTTTAAGTAGCACATAAAGCCTCAATTAGGTGGACACTAGTGGCATGGGCATAATGGGCTTCGAGTAAATCGCAACCATATATTGGGTCGATTGAATTGAGTCAAGGTTGAGGCTCTAATGGAGGTTGGAAAGTGTGTCGGTACTATGGTAAGGGTTATAGCTAGTCCTTTTAACCTAAAAGTCGTACCGTAAAAATAGAGTACAAGGAGACGGGTTTGAGTGGGACATGATATACCTAGGTGAAGGTGGACTCGTCTAGATCTTACATGTGAAATTTGTTAGAAGGTAACAGCTGGTCTCGTGCTCCGAATATTAATGACACGGTCGGGGACACAAAATGATCTCAATGGAAAGTGGGAGTCCATGGGGCACTAAATATTCATTCTAATGGAATTTATTCTAATCAATCAATAATCCTTGTATATCCCAAAATTTTAGAAGGCTTACAGTCTACCCACCTTAGAGGTTAGGGCACAGTATTTGTTAGAGGCTCACAACACTTGGTCTCTTGAGAATAGGTAGTCTCCTAGGTTGGCATTTGACCAAGAAAAGATCCTAATCACTCTCGGACTCCAATGACTAGAAGATTAAGATAGGAGGTTTAGTGTCGCAGAGAGGACGAGTAACTTAAGGCAAGGTTCTAGTCACGGGACTGGCCGATGGTAGCTACACTTGCGTACACCACCATCATAGCCATGGGAAATACTCTGTATCTATCTATCTATTACGAGCTTTCGTCTTTCTAATCAGTGAAAGACAAAAACAATGAAGAGTTCAAGAGAGATGTCACTGAATACAATTACGTGATTCAAAGGCGAAGGTATTATTTCAAGAGGGATTGTCAAAGCAGTCGCGGATGAGATCCTAGATACATCTATATCTCATTCTACGTAGTGTAATTAAATGAAAAGTGAACCAAATACATCATGGTTGATCAGACCGTAATACAATGATTCTGATTAGACAATATGTTAGAGGGCGTCCCCAATAAGCATATGTCTTGAACCAAGCTCGATAAAAGAGTAAGCTTGCAAAAACTAGAATGTAATAGCAGCGTTGGTCAAGATAGGCAAGTACAAGTACGCGAGATTTTTGAAAAGAGATACAAGTATTTTGAGTTTTGAGAAAACCAAATCCTTACCTGGTGTTCCTACTTATACAGTCTTCCTACTATCCATAAGGCCTTGGTCGACTAATGGGTTATGGAACTCTAAATTCTATATTATTGGTAAACCCATTAATGTCAGTCAATTATCCCGTCAGTAGATCACAAGGACCACAGGATACTAGGTTGGGAGGCAGGCTACCAAACTTACAGAACTTTCACTATTTTGGCTTTGGATCTTACGGTACACATAGGGCATTTCCTATCCTCTATAGTATCCTAATCTTGTGATCACGTCTAAAATCATTTCACTGAGAATTATGCCTCGTCTGTATACTCTGGTTGTAATAAACCCTTGGTTCCGTGATTCAGGTGTGATAGGCTATCAGGTGCTCTACCTCATGTTGACACAAGAATATCTAAGACTTAAGAGGTCAACTACGACATAGTTTTAGCAATGTTCTATAACCTATGATCCTCAAATGGTTTCATTCCTATGGGTTGTGCCTCACCAGTGCGCTGCTGGCTACAGTGAACCCACATTCTCCACTCTCAAATAATTGACGACAGTGCGCTGTTGTCTAAACTTTATGGGCTAACTAATATTCATCTAACTATAACCGTAAAATCCATGAGCTTCTAGAGATTCAAACAAGTTGACTAAAATAGAGCGTAGGTATTTGTCCTATCAGTCACTACATTTAAAATAACAGGCTTACCATAGAGGAAATAATTAAGGACGAAAGAAATACAAACATTCTAGTATCTATTTCATATGCATTTCTATGGTTGAGGGAAAATCTCAAATCAATCTACTTCGAGATTCGCACAAGAATTACAGAATCAGAAATTATAAACAAAATCTTTACTAAAAAAAGAATTTAAATAGGCAATTCTAACTCATGGAATGATGTTCATATCTAATAGAGCAAAAAAAAATTAAACAGTTCAGCAATATCAAAGCCTTAATTTTAGGTAAGCCTAGCTTACCAAGTGAATAGCATATCTGCATGGGGTCATATTATCATATCAAAAATAATAGTGTACCTATGGGGATCTAGCAAGCTATCTGAATTGCATGGCCTATCTAATAACCTTAACTACCCAATGGTCAATTTAATAAGGGACCCTTATCCTAGTTATCCTCCTAAATCAATTTAATCCTATTTGTGAATGAGCATTTCCTGAGTGCAGGCTCGCAATGGTACGACTAACTTAAGTACCATCACGAGTTCGCAATCTTTTACGAAAACTGACCTGCATGGGCCACCACAAAAACTTGTCACGACCCGCACCCGCTTTTCGGATACGAGACGTGTCCAAGCCAGCCTACGCCGCAGAGTCGGCGGTAGAACGCTGTCACGCAAGCAGGAAATAAATGCTCAAAGTACAACATTTGTTGCTCATTCACAATTCTACATTTATTACAACATTTATAATTGAAAAAAATACAAGATGTTACATTTAATAAAATTGATACAATTGCTTTCTATTTCTAGGTTGTCTTCAGCATACCCAAGTCTTTCCCAGTGCTAAGAGTGATAGCGGCTAAACCTGAAAAATGTTGGTTTCCAGTCAGGAATGGAACAAGTACACAAACCGACGACAAAACGAAAACATAATAGAATTAACAAGACATAAAAATAGCATATGGAATATGAAAGCTAGTAAGAAAACTGATGACATAGCACGATAGAGAAGTAAACAAGGAAAAACTAATAAAAGACATCTATCTAGGTGGTGTGAAATATCATTTTCAACATGTGGACGGCTAGGGGGTAAATAAGGCACACTGCACGTGTCGTGCGCAGCGGCTAGCTTTCAAGAATAGACATATTGGGATATTTCTGGGTAGTCCACATATATACTAAGATATTTCCCCTTCCGACAACTCCGTGTGACGAGCGTGTCAACAAGCAGCAAGATATATGTATAGACATGAAATGAAAAGACTATTATTAATTGAAAAGCAATCAGAAAGTGCACTTGCCTGAGGTCCTTAGCTGAAGAAACCAAAAATACCATACCACTCAATGAGCCACAATCAGTCAGCACATGTAGAAGTCTCCGGATGCTGAAATAAATAGTACCAACATTCTCAGAATAGTCAAATTAGCTAGGATTGCCTGTCCTTAAGTCCAATTCTGGACACAGGGGCAAAATGGTAATTTCGGAAAAAAATGATGTCCGCCGTTGGACCCGTTTTGCACCAAAAAGCGTGCCAGAGTCAATGGTCTCTAAAGTCGTCAAACTACATGTCTACGGATCCAGTTTTCTGATACGAATCTAACCGTATGTCCAGAGTTGGATTCCGGCGGACCGTGCACAAAATTACCCGTTGAGTGGGACCATGGGGCCCGCAAAATGACGTCGGATTCAACTGTCTCTGAATTGGACCAACCTTGGCATACAGGACCAAAAAAATGATACGGTCCTGTTGGCGCAAGTTTTGTCTCGATCTGACGAACGTGCACAAAGTAATTGAGAAATTTGCAACGTGCACGATACGGTGAATGTAACACCCAGTTTTCCAGATGAGGGTAATTTTGAAATTCTTGTAATTACAATTATTAACTAATGATATTTATTTCATATTATGATTTTAGTGATTGTTAATTATTTTTAAACTATTTAAATTCATGACTTATGATGTGGTGTCTTGCTAGTATTCATTTCCAGACTGAGGGGTATTTTAGTCATTTTTGTAATTTTGAGAATTATTTGGAATTATTAATTATTATTTAGATTTAATAGAATTTATTTGAATTTATGAGAATTTTTAGGAATTATTTTGTAATTGTTTGGACTAGGTTGACTTTGACTAGTTTTGACTCTTGTAGACCAACCTAGGGGCTAACCCTAGTTAGTATGGACTTGGTTAGGTTATATGACTCTAGTCTAACCTAAGCTAATCATTGGTTTGGTCATTAGACTCTAGTTAGCAATAGGAATTAGAAAGTCATAAGTCATGGCTTATGATTTAGAGCCCTTAATAAATCAATTTAACTCATAGCCTTGTAGA
Organism: Iris pallida; assembly: GCA_029216955.1. Taxonomy (NCBI): domain Eukaryota; kingdom Viridiplantae; phylum Streptophyta; class Magnoliopsida; order Asparagales; family Iridaceae; genus Iris; species Iris pallida. The sequence goes on along the minus strand of JANAVB010043418.1, from coordinate 15,577,571 downwards.
TTGGCCCAAAGCCCAAGAATTTCAAAACCCTAAGCCCTAGACATTATTGGCCAGCCACCATATCCTCCTTGGGGCACCACCCTATTTATACTCTCCTATTTTTAGGGTTGCCTCTTTCTTAGGAAGGCTCAAGTTTTAGAAAGGTTAGTTTCCTATGGTATTTTAATTCCTAGAACTCCATTCCTCTTCCTTTTTCATTCCAATTTATTCCATTAGGTCCTAATATACCCATTCTTGCTGTTGTTAGGGTTCCATCTCAGTTTGATGTGATTTGAGTGGATTGGGACATCAAGGGGAGAGCTATCAAAGAGGGGTTTTTCTTGAAAGTTCAACAATAAGTAACTTTCTTATTTCTCCATGGATTTTTGATTTCTCTTCATGGTTAGGAAACCCTAGGAGTCCCCTAAGTGTCTGTATAGGTTTCGTGTCATGTATCATAGGTTTCATGTCCGTTCTGGACACATATCAGTGTCATATTTGATGTGTTTGATGAAATGCCTCAATGGGCATTTCGTGTGAATTTTGGAGAAGTGTTTGAATAGGAAATTAGGTTTTAGTGTCGCCTAAGGGATTCTAGGTGTCTGAGCGTGTCTTATGTCATTTTGGTGTCGTGTCACACTCGTGCACATGCCCGTGCGCACGTGAACAGTGATGTCCTACTGCTCGGGGTCTCGTGTTCAGCGTACAGGGCACGTAGACTCGTGTGCTTGGAAACGAAGTAAGGGGCAGTGTCTGTCATGACACCCCCGAAGTTTCGTGTCCAACGGATACGTGTCGGCTGCGGTTTGACACGCGCACTGGTCGCCCGACCTGTGACTGTCCCGTGCTTGAGTGCGTGTGATGTTTCAGGATACTGTTTTGTACATACGACACACACTAATACCCCCCATTAATTACCAACTATATGTTCTTCATGAAATGCTAAATGGAGTATGAAATCGAATATGGTTTGGTTAGGCAAATTTCTGATACATTAGTGTATCACTGATACACTGTATCAGCCCATTTCCTTCCTGTTTTCAGTTTGCAAAATTAAATTTGCCTGATGATTTAACCTTGGTACTGATGTTAAATACTGAGTTTTAAATCCTAAATATGTTTCCCTACATGTGACCTATGTGTATATCAAATTAGGTGTTGTCGGGTTGACAATTAGGTTTAAATTAGAACTATATCTAACTGTCATATAGTCACTGTTTGTGTATGTTTCAACTGATTTTTTTGTTTTAAAGATAAAACTGAGAATGTGTTATTCACTGTTTAATTCATGTTACTTCATGTTTATGATTCCATTTCGGTTTTCAATGAGCAGTAGGAATTCGAAGTATGGTTGGGAATTGAGGTTAACTGTTAACTAAAATCTGAGATTTAGTTTCCAATTGAACATAACCTGAGAAATGAGGTATACATTGTCTTCCATTTGACTGAACTGAGTTTTAGATTTGGTTTATAATGTTTTAGACTGTTTTGATTTGGTTCCTACTTCCTTTTCAGTTAGAACAGGAACTGTTAGACTGTTTTTGAAGTCCTTAGGAACTATGAATGTTTTCCTGTATTGAAGCAAAATCTGAGAATAAGTTCAACCTGGAATTGATTTACACTGTCCTTTCCTTTCACTGATTGTATGTTCCTGTAACACTGGAACACACACACACACACACAGCCTGTTCACTCACTCATACAGACACACACAATATCATGTGAACACACACACACATTTATACAGGTTATGTTAAGAGGTTTTGTGTTTGGGAGTTTGTTGGGATTTCTGTCTTTCAATTGTCAATTGGTATCCAAATCTGAGTTCCTTTCTAATGTAATTAGTTGGTTAAAAACCTGGGATTGATTGAGATGGAATGCAACTATGAGACTACAATTCATTCCCTGTTAACATTGCAATCCATAGACACATACATACCTGTCACACACAGGAATTGGTATCACTGTTTTAACTGAATTCCTTTCCTGAGATTTAAAATCATGCTTTAGTAAACTTGATGAATGGTTGATTCAATGCTTCCTGTCACAGTTTCCATTTCCATAAACCTGAGACTATTTTTCCAGATTTCCTAAGTTATCACACCATTCACTGATTTTGAAATCATTCCTGAGGTTTCATTATGATTAGTTATGTTTAATGCTAAAATCATGTCCTAATATATTCAATAATCTCTGATTTGTTTAATTTACATGTTCGAATAGGCTTGTGTTGAGATGGGATATGGTTATGAATTGGTTTCAGTTCTTTTAAATACTGAATTGGTTTTCTTCCCATTTTGCACTGTCACATTAAACTGAGTTTTGCTTTCAAACAAAAACTGAAGTTTTGTTTGCCATTTCATCACCTATACATGTGCAATTTCATCATTGTAATATGGTTTACTGATTTCTTGTGTTTCTGTTGATTGGTTCATTTCAGTTTATAGATGTCAGTATAGTCCTATTTACACACACACATATACACCTTAATCTCTCCTTAAATCTCTATACATATGAATGTATATATGAATATATGTAAGTATGTATGTAGGCAGGTATTTGTATACACTGTTGAATTTCCAGATTTTCCTATCACACCAACACACAGGTACCATACCACTCTAAAAACAGCCCTCATAACCTGTGATGCCTGTCCCTGTTCAGTCCCATGTACACCCTCCTAAACCCCTACAAAAGTAGTACATATTAGCCCCTACAAACCCTGTCCTAATGTTCAGCCCTTAGACCTACAATTCAGTCCTTAATACCCCATTAGCACCCCCCTAAAACCTGTCAAGGCTGTCCCCCTTTGCTTCCAAATGCCTGCCCATTATCAGTCCAGTAACAGCCTCCAAAACTCCTTGACTGTCCACATAAATTAGCCGTTAACAACCCCTATATGTCAGTCCCAAAACTACCTACATAACAGTCCTAGAAGTCCCATGTTTCAGTCCTTAATTTCAGCCTCATTCATATTTCCTATTTCACACATTCTGAATCAGCATTTCACTCACATTAGCATTTACTCTTCACTAACACTCACGCATTGCCTGACACTCATTCCATGATAACACATACTCCCTTGACACAACTCTATGTGACACTCACACATACACATGCTCTTTTCTCTCTCTATGCATATATTACATATGGCTAAATGTGTTAATGTGGTAAATAGAGATTTCCTATAGTTACATATACATATATGTGTATATAGATAAGTATATATGTGGGTACAAAGATATAGGACCTAGTGGTGAATTCTCTTTTCATGTACACTTCCATGTTCACACACACACATAGCTTTACATGCTAGCTTTCCTTCTCTTATGTGTAATATTGAATGTGTGGCTTGAGTTGGCTTGTATATCCTTGTGATTGGTGTGTGATTGCTAGATTAGACTTGGTTAGGCCTAGTGAGACTTGTTAGACTTGTTTGGGCTAGGACTTGACCTAGTTGACCTAGCCTTGACTAGTATAGTTGACTGGAGTTGACCAAGGGTTGACTTTAGTCTAGTTTGACCTAGACAGCATGCAGATGCATTGTAGATTTCATTTATCATCCCCTGTATACATCTTGACTTGTGTTGCTCTAAATAGGAGTCAGGTATCTCATCTCGGACAGTACATTTACTTCAGACATTCAGATACGAGGCGAGTACATTCTCTGACCGTTTCATACTTGTCTGGATTTATATTCTTGCTCTAGATTACTGTACTTGATGCTAACACGATCATTATCACGGATTGGTACTATACGGATCTTCTTCTGAGATGTTATCTCCTTGTATTCACTAAATACATATTGTGATGTGCGTTTCACTTACATATTGTATTTATTGAATACTCTTATCATTGTACACTCATTGTGCATATTGTACTCTCATTATTACATTGAGCCATTGTACAAGCCATTGTACAAGCCATTGTATAAGGTAACGTAACTGAATTGGATCCTTGTGTATTGATTGGGGAGGGAGAGTAGAAGTGGTTATGTGATCAATCCTATTGTATAAAAAATTGTATATGTCCATTGTACACTCACGTACAAAGGAGTCCCATTTTATTGTACAACCTAACCCATTTACATAACCATATTGTACTCTAAATCACAGTAGGATTACAGTTCTTACTTATCATATTTAGATATTTCCTGTTATCAAATCTCTACTGTTTTTCATATACTTCTTTCTTTCAGCGTTTCATGTATCTTACTCTATTGCATGCTTTATATTTCCTAACATGATATGAACTGCGTGAGATGTTTTGTGCTCGCTCCCGTCCTGACTGGACCTGTTGAAAATTTTACAGAGGATGATGAGGAACCCTGCACCCCCTTACTTGGAGCTTGCCTAGTTGACACTCGCGACCTGGACCCCAGGGGAGGTTCAGGCAGCTACTGAGGACGATAACTTGCTTAGTATAGATAGTTAGACTGTTTTCCTTTTTTATGTTTAGTTGTTGTTCTTGATTCAGAGTTTGTATATTTTAGAGATGATAAGACTTGTATCTCTTTTCTGTTGTACCTCAGTTGAGGATTTCTTATCTATTTCATCGTGCTACATTCTACCTTAGATTGTGATTGGATTGTACCTCTGTGTTGGCCTCCTTATGGAGAGTATTCATATTATGCTAGTTATAGTTCATGACCTAGAACAGCGTTCTACCGCCGACACTGCGGCGTAGGCTGGGCGTTGTTACGTTCTCGTACCCTTACAGTGGGTGCGGGTCGTGACACATTTTTAGTGGTGGCCCATGCAGGTCGAGTTTATGTAGTGGTATTCGAATTAGAGTATCACTACAGCTTGCAGTAGGATTAGGATTATTGTTGGAGGTACTCAATCACATTAGGAAAAACTCTTAATCAGATTCCTTTTGTCTAAAATTGTTGCTTATTGACTTCCCTTTGAATGTAAACTGTCCTTCTTGAAATTTCGCTTCATTCTCAGAAATTGCTTCTTGTTTTGATCTGTTTTCATGATGGTTATGAAGACACGATCTCATCACTTCGGTTCGGGGAATACTATCGAGAGGCTGGCCACCTCTCGTCCTGTTCATTAGGGCCTCGAGACCGCAGCTCCTGTTGTGCCGACTCAGGTTTGCGTTTCTGCTACATTGGAGGTGCACCTCTATCTGTACAGATATTTTCTCTCGTCATTTCTGATTTCTCTCAGCAGCGGTTCATGCAGCATCAGCAGCAGACCAAGGGAAACTAGCAGGACGAGCTATCGTCAGGACAGTCGAGGATGCACAAACCATTGGAGATCTTGCTGCAAGCTCCGTTCTTTTCAATTCCATTTTTGAAATTGTCTTTATAACTCCCTTAAAATCCGATTCCATCTGTTCCTTGCTGATTAATTTATTTTGTCATGTTGTTATTTTGTTTTGTTGTTTTTCTTCAAAAATCATATGGGCTAGGTCACCTAAATCATGGGATCTAGAATCTTCGATAGTCGTGATAGTTGGCATAGTGAGGACACGTAGTCAGACTTTGGATGTATTTCTCGGGAATGAGAATTTAAGGTTTTCGTCGTCGCATGCGGCAATTCAAAAATTTTAAATACCATGAACCTAAGGGTACGTACCTTAGTCAAGGACTCTGTGATTATCGTAGCCTTGCTCACTAGCATGATGAAGACTCTGGACAACATGATTTTGGACAGACGTATATGATTATCTGACGGTATGTTTGAGACTTTGATTGTGGGGTGTTTGACCTAGAAGGACTACTACTATTTTAATTTCGAGGACGAAATTTTTATAAGGTGTGTAGGATTGTAACACCCAGTTTTCCAGATGAGGGTAATTTTGAAATTCTTGTAATTAAAATTATTAATTAATGATATTTATTTCATATTATGATTTTAGTGATTGTTAATTATTTTTAAACTATTTAAATTCATGACTTATGATGTGGTGTCTTGCTAGTATTCATTTCCAGACTGAGGGGTATTTTAGACATTTTTATAATTTTGAGAATTATTTGGAATTATTAATTATTATTTAGATTTAATAGAATTTATTTGAATTTATGAGAATTTTTAGGAATTATTTTGGAATTGTTTGGACTAGGTTGACTTTAACTAGTTTTGACTCTTGTAGACCAACCTAGGGGCTAACCCTAGTTAGTATGGACTTGGTTAGGTTATATGACTCTAGTCTAACCTAAGCTAATCATTGGTTTGGTCATTAGACTCTAGTTAGCAATAGGAATTAGAAAGTCATAAGTCATGGCTTATGATTTAGAGCCCTTAATAAATCAATTTAACTCATAGCCTTGTAGATTGGCCCAAAGCCCAAGAATTTCAAAACCCTAAGCCCTAGACATTATTGGCCAGCCACCATATCCTCCTAGGGAGTACCACCCTATTTATACTCTCCTATTTTTAGGGTTGCCTCTTTCTTAGGAAGGCTCAAGTTTTAGAAAGGTTAGTTTCCTATGGTATTTTAATTCCTAGAACTTCATTCCTCTTCCTTTTTCATTCCAATTTATTCCATTAGGTCCTAATATACCCATTCTTGCTGTTGTTAGGGTTCCATCTCAGTTTGATGTGATTTGAGTGGATTGGGACATCAAGAGGAGAGCTATCAAAGAGGGGTTTTTCTTGAAAGTTCAACAATAGGTAACTTTCTCATTTCTCCATGGATTTTCGATTTCTCTTCATGGTTAGGAAACCCTAGAAGTCCCCTAAGTGTCTGTATAGATTTCATGTCATGTATCATAGGTTTCATGTCCGTTCTGGACACATATCAGTGTCATGTTTGATGTATTTGATGAAATGCCTCAATGGGCATTTTGTGTGAATTTTGGAGAAGTGTTTGAATAGGAAATTAGGTTTTAGTGTCGCCTAAGGGATTCTAGGTGTCTGAGCATGTCTTGTGTCGTTTTGGTGTCGTGTCACACTCGTGCACATGCCCGTGCGCGCGTGAACAGTGATGTCCTGCTGCTCGGGGTCTCGTATTCAGTGCACAGGGCACGTGGACACGTGTGCTTGGACACGAAGTAAGGGACAGTGTCTGTCATGACACCCCTGAAGTTTCGTGTCCAACGAATACGTGTCGGCTGCGGTTGGACACGCGCACTGGTCGCCCGACCTGTGACTGTCCCGTGCTTGAGTGCGTGTGATGTTTCAGGACACTGTTTTGTACATGCGACACACACTAATACCCCCCATTAATTACCAACTATATGTTCTTCATGAAATGCTAAATGGAGTATGAAATCGAATGTGGTTTGGTTAGGCAAATTTCTGATACATTAGTGTATCACTGATACACTGTATCAGCCCATTTCCTTCCTGTTTTCAGTTTGCAAAATTAAATTTGCCTGATGATTTAACCTTGGTACTGATGTTAAATACTGAGTTTTAAATCCTAAATATGTTTTCCTATATGTGACCTATGTGTATATCAAATTAGGTGTTGTTGGGTTGACAATTTGGTTTGAATTAGAACTATATCTAACTGTCATATAGTCACTGTTTGTGTATGTTTCAACTGATTTTTTTGTTTTAAAGATAAAACTGAGAATGTGTTATTCACTGTTTAATTCATGTTACTTCATGTTTATGATTCCATTTCGGTTTTCAATGAGCAGTAGGAATTCAAAGTTTGGTTGGGAATTGAGGTTAACTGTTAACTAAAATCTGAGATTTAGTTTCCAGTTGCACATAACCTGAGAAATGAGGTATACATTGTCTTCTATTTGACTGAACTGAGTTTTAGATTTGGTTTATAATGTTTTAGACTGTTTTGATTTGGTTCCTACTTCCTTTTCAGTTAGAACAGGAACTGTTAGACTGTTTTTGAAGTCCTTAGGAACTATGAATGTTTTCCTGTATTGAAGCAAAATCTGAAAATAAGTTCAACCTGGAATTGATTTACACTGTCCTTTCCTTTCACTGATTGTATGTTCCTGTAACACTGGAACACACACACACACAGCCTGTTCACTCACTCATGCAGACACACAATATCATGTGAACACACACACACATTTATACAGGTTATGTTAAGAGGTTTTGTGTTTGGGAGTTTGTTGGGATTTCTGTCTTTCAATTGTCAATTGGTATCCAAATCTGAGTTCCTTTATAATGTAATTAGTTGGTTAAAAACCTGGGATTGATTGAGATGGAATGCAACTATGAGACTACAATTCATTCCCTGTTAACATTGCAATCCATAGACACATACATACCTGTCACACACAGGAATTGGTATCACTGTTTTAACTGAATTCTTTTCCTGAGATTTAAAATCATGCTTTAGTAAACTTGATGAATGGTTGATTCAATGCTTCCTGTCACAGTTTTCATTTCCATAAACTTGAGACTATTTTTCCAGATTTCCTAAGTTATCACACCATTCACTGATTTTGAAATCATTCCTGAGGTTTCATTATGATTAGTTATGTTTAATGCTAAAATCATGTCCTAATATATTCACTAATCACTGATTTGTTTAATTTATATGTTCGAATAGGCTTGTGTTGAGATGGGATATGGTTATGAATTGGTTTCAGTTCTTTTAAACACTGAATTGGTTTTCTTCCCATTTTGCACTGTCACATTAAACTGAGTTTTGCTTTCAAACAAAAACTGAAGTTTTGTTTGCCATTTCATCACCTATACATGTGCAATTTCATCATTGTAATATGGTTTACTGATTTCTTGTGTTTCTGTTGATTGGTTCATTTCAGTTTATAGATGTCAGTATAGTCCTATTTACACACACACATATACACCTTAATCTCTCCTTAAATCTCTATACATATGAATGTATATATGAATATATGTAAGTATGTATGTAGGCAGGTATTTGTATACACTGTTGAATTTCCAGATTTTCCTATCACACCAACACACAGGTACCATACCACTCTAAAAACAGCCCTCATAACCTGTGATGCCTGTCCCTGTTCAGTCCCATGTACACCCTCCTAAACCCCTACAAAAGCAGTGCATATTAGCCCCTACAAACCCTGTCCTAATGTTCAGCCCTTAGACCTACAATTCAGTCCTTAATACCCCATTAGCACCCACCTAAAACCTGTCAAGGCTGTCCTCCTTTGCTTCCAAATGCCTGCCCATTATCGGTCCAGTAACAGCCTCCAAAACTCCTTGACTGTCCACATAAATTAGCCCTTAACAACCCCTATATGTCAGTCCCAAAACCCCCTACATAACAGTCCTAGAAGTCCCATGTTTCAGTCCTTAATTTCAGCCTCATTCCTATTTCCTACTTCACACATTCTAAATCAGCATTTCACTCACATTAGTATTTACTCTTCACTAACACTCACGCATTGCCTGACACTCATTCCATGATAACACACACTCCCTTGACACAACTCTATGTGACACTCACACATATACATGCTCTTTTCTCTCTCTATGCATATATTACATATGGCTAAATGTGTTAATGTGGTAAATAGAGATTTCCTATAGTTACATATACATATATGTGTATATAGATATGTATATATGTGGGTACAAAGATATAGGACCTAGTATTGAATTCTCTTTTCATGTACACTTCCATGTTCACACACACACATAGCTTTACATGCTAGCTTTCCTTCTCTTATGTGTAATGTTGAATGTGTGGCTTGAGTTGGCTTGTATATCCTTGTGATTGGTGTATGATTGCTAGATTAGACTTGGTTAGGCCTAGTGAGACTTGTTAGACTTGTTTGGGCTAGGACTTGACCTAGTTGACCTAGCCTTGACTAGTATAGTTAACTGGAGTTGACCAAGGGTTGACTTTAGTCTAGTTTGACCTAGACAGCATGCAGATGCATTGTAGATTTCATTTATCATCCCCTGTATACATCTTGACTTGTGTTGCTCTAAATAGAAGTCAGGTATCTCATCTCGGACAGTACATTTACTTCAGACATTCAGATACGAGGCGAGTACATTCTCTGACCGTTTCATACTTGTCTGGATTTATATTCTTGCTCTAGATTACTGTACTTGATGCTGACACGATCATTATCACGGATTGGTACTATACGAATCTTCTTCTGAGATGTTATCTCCTTGTATTTACTAAATACATATTGTGATGTGCGTTTCACTTACATATTGTATTTATTGAATACCCTTATCATTGTACACTCATTGTGCATATTGTACTCTCATTATCACATTAAGCCATTGTACAAGCCATTGTACAAGCCATTGTATAAGGTAACGTAATTGAATTGGATCCTTGTGTATTGATTGGGGAGGGGGAGTAGAAGTGGTTATGTGATCAATCCTATTGTATAAAAAATTGTATATGTCCATTGTACACTCACGTACAAAGGAGTCCCATTTTATTGTACAACCTAACCCGTTTACATAACCATATTGTACTCTAAATCACAGTAGGCTTACAGTTCTTACTTATCATATTTAGATATTTCCTGTTATCAAATCTCTACTATTTTTCATACACTTCTTTCTTTCAGCGTTTCATGTATCTTACTCTATTGCATGCTTTATATTTCCTAACATGATATGAACTACGTGAGATATTTTCTGCTATATATACATGCGTATGTATAGGTCGGCTGTTAATATTCACAGGAGGGGTCGGGTTCATGCTGAGGCTGTTGTTGCTCGGGCATGGGGTTTAGGGGAGGGCCCAATGGCTGGACCGAGCTACTACTGCTTACTCCTTTTTCTTTTTTCTTTTTCTTTTTCTTTTTTTTTTCTATTTTCTATTTTCTAATACATATATATATATATATATATATATATATATATATATATATATATATATATATATATATATATATATATATATAATATATATATATATATATATATATATATATATATATATATATATATATAATAGATATAATATATATATATATATTTATAATATATATATATATATATATATATATATATATATATATATATATGAATACTCTCACGTATTTACATGCATATATATCTCTATATTTACACACAAATACTTATTTATTCATGTATTCCTACACGTATATAATATATAATATTTATTTATATATATTCACAAACACACACACACACATATACATATATATATAAAATAAAAATAAATATATATATATATATATATATATATATATATATATATATATATATATATATATATATATATATATATATATATATCTATCTTTATATATACGCACACGTTTATTTATATATATATACAAATACACACCTATATTTATATATATTTATATATACAAGCCCACATTCATTCACATGTATTAAATACACATATATATATTTATACCCACAATAATAATATTAATATTATACAACCTCAAGGAAATAATAATAATAAAAATAACAAAAATTCAATAAGCCAATGATTAATTATTTATAAAATCTAAAAATCACCAATAGAATAATATTAAAATATTTCAAAATTTTCGGGAAGGGGAGCTACACATACTCACTCGCTGTAGTGGCGAGGAGAATTTGGACTCTGAGTACTATGCGCCCAGCGGGCTGGTACCAAGAAGTCCAAGGCAGCACGGGCCATGCGCCTCAAACGTGCTATACCGGCAGCAAATCAGAAGCATGCGCTCACAATCATGCGCGCTGCTGATGGTAAGCTGTATAAGGTCGACTCGGGTGCTTCTGCGCCGGAAATAAGTCGACCTTCAAAGTCCTTGTCTCACTTGGGCGCATCTGTTACGTTCGTAACCAAGTCGACCAAGGCAAACCCTGTGGTCTTGAACTCCCGTGCCTCCTCTGGTTGTGCGTTTGAGGTTCGTTCAAGTCACTGTAAATGTTGTTCCCCCACTACTGATCTAAGCACCTGTTTGGTGTTGGATCATGGGGCGCAACATTCACTTGACTACCCCGGCGCTTGGCCTTGTCATGCGCCTGATAGGGGTGCGAAGGTGGCACTCTCCTCCAACGATCTGCGTAACGTGATCACTCACAAACGCTGGTCAGGAGAGTCGACTGACAAGCACAATGCGTCCCTCACAGGGCACGCCTGTACTGTAGTCACCATCAACTGTTGTTGCAAAATAGCAGTCCCGCCACCAAGGCAGTCAGTGTTCCAGCGGCTGCAATCATCAACACCTCTCCGACGTCGCCTCGGGAAGAAGGTGTCAATTGAAGAGGAACCAGAACTAAAGGTTGCTTCATGCAACGTAATCTCTAATTCTTCATCAATCCGAAAGGCGACTGGTCATTCCTCGTCCTCGTCCAAAAGCCAGCCAAGGAGAACAAAGACAACAGTTCCATCCTCCGGAGTGTTCGAAGGCACTCGGGGGAGAAAGAAGATCCTGGAGGAAGCTGGAGGTAGTCAAACCCTTGTTGATCCTCCTTCTGAAGACGAAGATGTCCTCCAAAGCACAGCTGGGGTAGATCTTCATCCTGGAGACGTAGTCAGCCTTCCGGACGTAGCTGGGGGTAGTCAGGTCCCTGTGGATACTTCTCTCGAAGACGAAGAAGTCCTCCAAGACAGAACTGGGGGTAATCAGGCCCTCGCGGATACTTCTCCCGAAGACGAGGGTGTCCTCTAAAACATAGTTGGGGGTAGCCAAGACGGAGCTCCAGGAGAGGCAACTCCCCTACAAGCGAGTGAGGCCGAAAGCGAAGCCCCAACTGACCCATCCACTTCCAGCCGTGTCATGACAGTATAAATGACTGGGGGTGATGCCGAGCCAGATGCGCCGCCAGCATACCTCGTCCAGCGCACGGATACCTTAGAGGGGGGACTCAAAACCCTCTCTGCCTCCATGCAAACACTGACTCAAGCAGTATTCGAGATACGGTCAGCTTTGGCCAGAGCACCGTCTACTGGTCCTGACCCCGGGGCCAATGGAGAATCAAGCGTACCCCTTCAACGGGTATCCTTGGATATAGATCGTCGCGAGGCACCACGGACGTCGGAGCCCTCAAATGCTCAACTCCAGGCAGTACCACCTTCACCGACTCCCAGTTCCACGGAAGACGTGATGGAGATGATCAGGGATTTGTGCGAGCGCTTTGAGTCCAAGAACAGACAAGAGGAGCGCCAGAAGATGGGGATCCCCCAACCCTATCCCCTCGAATGGAACAAAGTGGTTTATCCTCCTAAGTATAAACCGTAAACATTGACGCCATACGATAGGAAGGACTCTCCGCGTCGCTATCTGACGTACTTCCGGTCCCAAATGGGACATCTTCCGAAGGAGGACGCACTACTCACCAGCATATTTGTCGGGGCACTGAAAAGAGTGGCGTACAACTGGTACTGTAGCCTCCCCGATAACTCTATATCTTTCTTCGACGACTTGACGCATCTCTTCCTCGACCGTTTCTACGACGGTGGAAAGGACATGAAAATGGCGTCCCTCATAGAGATACGCCAGAAGGAGAAGGAAACAGTTCGAGTATTCATCGAACGCTTTCGACAAGCCTGCTTCAGACTGCCCCCGGGCATGCCAGAACATACACTCCTCTCCTCCTGCAGTATGAACATGCTGCCTGCAGTCAAACTCTGGCTCAACCCCACTCCTCCTCCTGACTGGAGTTCCTTGATCATCGAAGCCGAAGCAGCAAAAAAGAAGGCGTCCAATGCTCGCCTTCTGGGAGTTAGTTTTCCTGCCTTTGAGGACAAGGGGAAACGGCCTGCAGCCAACAACCCCGGACGAGAGACGAAGGGGAAACAGGCGTTGACTGTCAATGCCTCCAAAGGTGCATCAGCACCTACTTAGAAGCCTCCACTTGCACCAAGGCCAAAGGAGGTTTATTCTTTCAACGATGAAGACACCCTGGAACTCTTTGAGATACCGAAGCAGGGTGACAAGATCAAGTTGCCCGACCCAAAGCGTCACGACGAGGTTGAAAAAGTGGACAACCCGAGGTACTGTCACTACCATCGGTTTGTCGAACATCCAACTAAGGACTGTTACATCCTCAAAAACTACATCCAGCGCATGATCAATGCGGATGTTATCTCCGTCGACTACGAGAAAAAAACGGTTTCGGCCAACCTGGTGTCACTCCAATTTGGCACCTTGCCGCCAACCATAATGCAAGATGGCGCCGTCCCCATCCCAAAGGCGATAATGGAGGTGGTCAATCTACCACCTACTCGTGACAACGTGAGTGGACTCATCCCACTCACCACATCTCAGGGAGAGGTCTTATGGGTTCACCCTGATCTCGTCTCCGAGGTTACTCAACCGGAGGTACGCTCTTCCTCCAAAACTAAGGACAGGTAGATCAAGTCTTGCCTCATGGTCTCTTCCTCTGCGAAAGAGGCACTTCCTGTACAGACGCGTTCACATCAGAACGCCCAACCTGACGAAGCTGCCGTCGAGGTGGTGCCTCCTTGCACCATCCCTGCTATCCAGGAAGAGGGCCCATCTAAGCCCCCAGCAGCCAATAAGCAGAAGCATGTAGAGGCCCGTTTTGATAAGCCTCTGCGAAAGGAGAATGCTTCGGGGCTAGCCAAGCCCCACAACTTTGAAATACTGGCACAACTGGCCAGTACTCCTGCCCGTCTATCTCTGTTTGAGCTTCTTCGCCTTTCCAAGGACACTCGTGAAGCTCTCTGTGAAGCCCTGAAGGATGCTGAGTCTTTCATCAGTCAGGTCAAGCAGCCTGAAGATCTTCCGATTATATGTGCGTACTGTCATTGTGCGGATGAAGTTATCTCCAACATAACCTTCACCCAACAAGACATGCTGCTCAAGCACAACCGACACAACCGGCCTCTGTACTATACAGGGTATATCGGTTCCGTCAAGGTAAAGCAGATTCAAATCGATCCAGGGTCTTCCCTCAGCATCATCCCAAAGATGCTGCTCTCAACACTGGGGATCCCAATGTACCGACTGGCGCCTTCCAACACAACAATCAGTGGCTTCAATGCCAGCAAAAACGAGCCGCTGGAAAAAATATGGCTGAAGTGTCATATTGGTAACCTCAGAACTGAGGTCACTTGCTATGTCGTGGACGTTGATGTCAACTATAACCTCCTACTAGGTCATCCGTGGCTGTATGAGTACATGGTGGTGCCATCTACACTCCCCCAATGTATGAAATACGTGTCCACCAATGACATCATCCGGACGGAGTTCGCGGACATTGACCCTTTCAAGGGGGTTGAGGCCTACTTCACTGATTCCACCTTGTACAAGTCACCTGACGAGGAGGAAGCCAATGATGCTGACGATGAAGCAAAAACGGCAGCAGAGCCCGACATGGAGCCAGAGATGATTTGCGATGCTCCTTTAAAAATTTGACTCAAAGGGAAGCCGCCTCAGACGTTGCCTCCCATGAACATCAAGCTACCCGGAAAAGCACCAACTGCTCCAGGTAGAACACCCACTAAAGCTCCCTTGAAGATACGGCTCATGGAAAAGTCGCCTAAAACATCGGCTCCCTTTGTGGCAAAACTACAGGGGAAGGCACCAATCACTAAAGGCGCAGTTGAGGCACCTCTGAAGGTGCGTCTTAAGGGCAAGCCGCCGCAGTCATCCGTCATCCAAACTGCCGGAGAAGGCCCACATAGCCCTCTCGTACCCCAAGATCAAAGCTATGGTGGACTCTTCCGATCCAATCCCAGTACTCACAGATGAAGAGCTAGGGGAATATATCTCTGCTGATGTAGATGCACCCTCTCTGGACAATGTAATCCTGTGGGACAAAATCTCGTGTTTCATCAATAATAGAGTGTCTTTTAATTATTCTAGTCTTCCACATTGGAATGCGATGTATACATTAGATAACGCTCTACGGTCATTGCAAACACAAATAATGACCGTCCATCATGTAAATCGAGTAGTCTCGTCCCAAGGGGTCTGCTTTGTAGTCCCACCGTAGAATCAAGACGAAGAATCTATCATCTTCGGCAAAGTCGAGCGTCATTAAGACCTCCCGCCACTTGAGCCAGAACCAGATACCGGTAGAATACAAGTCTATCGGTACACGGACAAGGCAAAGTACCTCATCCAAAAGATTGGTTACGACCTAAAAAGCAACAAAGGCCTGAACTACGGTAAGGGTCGACGTCTTCCTCTCCGGCTTCCAACGCCTAAAGGAAAGCCGCAGGACTACTATCATCGAACTCGACGGGGGTATATCACGCCACCGTCAACTCCAGAGAGTTCGAAAGCAGAAGAACTAGAACATTCTCATTCATCCGAAGCATCAACTTGGGATTCCGATACCAGTATCGGATCAGTATTCAAGAAAGTGCTATCAGCCAACATGACATCTGCACAATCTCAAGAAGATGAAGACGAAGACCAAACGCTAGAATTCTTCGAAGAAGAACCCTTGGCTCAACGCCTAGGAGAACAATGGGAGTCTCATTTTGAATTAAGCGAACCCCCTATCGAAGACGAAGTCGAGCAGATCGACCTTGGGGATGGATCTTCTTCCAAACCCATCTTCATCAGCAAAAGCCTAAAAGGAGAAGATCGGGAATCTTTAATCCAGCTGGCTAAAGAATATATCGATGTCTTCGCCTGGAGCTACAAAAATATGCCGGGACTCGATCCCCAGATCGTGATGCATAGACTTAACATCTTACCTGATGCCAAGCCTATAAAGCAACAACAGCGATGTTTTTGTCCTGATATCATGAACGCTATCGATCAGGAAGTAGACAAACTCCTGACCAGCGAATTCATTCGTGAAGAACAACACCCGAATTGGATGGCCAACGTCGTCCCTGTCACCAAGAAGAATGGAAAGATACGAGTTTGTATCGACTTCAGGGATCTCAACACTGCTTGTCCGAAGGACGAATTCCCGCTTCCAATCACCGACGTGATGATCGACAACACATGTGGCTTCGAACGCATGTCTTTCATGGACGGGTATTCGGGCTACAACCAGATCAAGATGTTCTCCGATGAAGCAAAACATATGTCGTTCAGGACTCCGAAGGGGGTCTTCTGCTACACAGTGATGCCCTTCGGCTTGAAGAATGCTGGTACGACATACCAATGAGCTATGAGCACCATCTTCCGTCAGCATCTTCGCAAGACAGTCGAATGCTATGTTGATGACATCGCAGTCAAGAGCCGTCTTAAAGAAGATCACCTACAAGACCTTAAGACAGTCTTCGATCTCATGTGAGCGCATCAACTCAAGATGAACCCCGCTAAATCCTTCCTTGGGGTTTCTAGCAGAAAGTTCTTTGGCTTTATTATCACGGCGAAAGGCATTCATGTCGATCCCGAGAAGACCAAAGCCATCCTTGACATGGACCCTCCGAAGAACCTCCGAGAACTTCGAGGCCTGCAAGGGCGTCTGGCATACATCCGGAGGTTTATAGCAAACCTTTCCGAAAAATATCAACCCTTCACCCAGCTCATGAAGAAGGAAGTCTTTTACGTATGGACAGAGGAATGCCAAAAAGCTTTCGACGACATCAAGGCTTACTTGACGAGCCCGCCAGTCCTGGTGGCCCCCGTCGCCGGCAAACCATTTCTCCTCTACGTCCGTGCCATGGATCATTCCCTCGGCGTTCTGCTTGCTCAGAACAGCGATACAGGCTATGAGCAAGCTATCTACTACCTCAGTAGAACACTGATCGGGGCCGAACACCGGTACAACCCCATTGAAAAAGAGTGTTTGGTTTTGGTATTTGCCATCCAGAAGACTCACCAATATGTCTCGGGCCAGACAATTCATGTCATCTCCCAGTCAATCCACTCAGAGTTCTCATGACGAAGCCAGGGTCATTAAACTCTCGGCTAGCTACGTGGGCAATCTTGTTAACGCCATACAACATGGTGTTCGTTCCATAAAAAGTTGTCAAAGGTCAGGCTCTGGCCGACTTTTTAGCTACACACCCCATCCCAGAGTCCTCAAGCCTCTATGAAGACATCCCGGACGAGGTCTAACAATCAAACGTCACCGAAGAAAGCTCCGTCTGGCAGATGTTTTTCGATGGCGCTTCAAGAACAGGCCCCAAAGGATAAATCATCGCAGGAGTGGGGGTAGTCCTAGTCTCCCCCGATCAGCTGGTCATCCAGCGTGCCTACTCCCTTTCGTAGCCGTGCTCCAACAATGTTGCCGAGTACAACGCTCTTATCATGGGACTCCAGCTGGCGCAACAGCTGGGGGTGGATCATCTGGAAGCCTACGGCGACTCAAAACTCGTCGTTAACCAGATCAGAGGGCAATACGAAGTTCGCCATGAAGATCTGATTCCTTACCATAAAGTTGTATTGAACATTATTTCATCCTTCACCAAGTTCTTCATCGAACATGTACCTCGTTTACAAAATCTGGAGGCTGACGCTCTGGCTAGCCTCGCAGCCTCATTGGCAGTACCCCACGGGACTCAACACTACGTCATGGTAGTTGGTCGAGACTTGGTCTGTCCTAAAAATAATCTTTGCTCCTAAATGGCCCATGCCATGTCAACAAGTGCTGGTGTTAGTGTCCAAGACTGGAGGTTCCCGTTCTTCGACTTCGCTGTCTACGAAATTCTTCCGGAGGACCCGAAAGAAGCTGTCTCAGTCAGGAGGCGCTCCCTTAGATTCTATTACGATACAGCTACTAAAATACTGTACCGACGCTCCTACGATGGACTTCTCCTTCGATGTTTATCTAACGAAGAAGCAGCCGAAGCTCTCCGAGAAGCTCATGACGGAACCTGCGGAGCCCATCAACCAGGCCCTAAGTTGCAGGATCGACTGCGACGCATGGGCTACTACTGGCCAACCATGGTAGCCGACGCTGTCGACTATGCTAAAAAGTGCCATGCGTGCCAGCTCCACGCTGACTTCATCCATACACCGTCAGAACCGCCTCCTGGCCCTTTGAAGCCTGGGGCGTGGACATTTTAGGACCGATCACCCCTCCTTCATCAAGGGGACACTGCTTCATCCTAGCCATCACCGACTACTTCTCCAAATAGGCAGAAGCAGTTCCACTGGCGGAAGTGAAGAGCTCCCGGGTGGTCAGTTTCATCAAGCACCATGTCATCTACCGTTTCGGGGTACCTCGGAGGATTATCCATGATAACGGTCCTCAGTTCATCAGCCATGTTTTCAGCAGATTCTGTGACAAGAATCGCATTCAAAACGTGGCATCAATCGCCTACAATCCGGCAGCAAACGGATTGGTCGAGGCATTCAACAAGACTATCGTCAGGCTACTCAAAAAGGTCGTATCATCCAACAAATGCGACTAGGACGAAAAGCTCGGCGAATGCCTTTGGGCCTACCGCACAACGGTACGGACCCCGACAGGCAACACACCATTCTTCCTGGTCTACGGAAGCGAAGCGGTACTGCCTCTCGAGATCCAGATACCCTCACTCCGTATAGCAATCACAAATCAACTCACAGAAGAAGATAATCAACGTCGCCGTCTGCGAGAATTGGAGGCACTTGACGAAACGTGTCTCCTAGCTCAGCAACGCATTGAACTCTATCAAGCCCGTATATCATAGGCCTTCAACAAGAAGGTCAAGCAGAGGACTTTCCAAGTAGGCGACCTGGTTCTGGCAGTCAGGAGGCCGATGGTGTTGACTCACAAGACACCAGAAAAGTTCGAGCCCAAGTGGGAGGGACCTTTCATCATAGAGATGGTATACTCAAACGGTGCTTACCGCATCGCCAAACCCAATGGAGACTTGTTTATGATGCCAATCAATGACAAGTTCTTAAAAAAGTACTACTCTTGACATCCTTCAGACATGTACTTCTATCTTCACCCAACAAGGGAGTTTGTGGACCCAATCATCAGGGCTCACGTACAATTCTCTTCCACAAAATCTTACGCTTCCGGAACCCAGCTGTTCCGTGGCGTTCTATCCTCCAGTAGAAGGACAACCACGTCCACATTACCTCTGAGTTGTTCCCCTACACCCTACAAAGCGGAATCTTACACTCCGTATGACTACGCTACCCATCATGTTTACCACGTCCACATTACCTCTGAGTAAACATCCCGTACAGACAACCCCTGTGTTGCTGTACATTGATCGCAGAACTTCCACGTCCACATCACCTCTGAGTAGTTCCGTGTATTCCCCCCAGAGTCATTCCTACCACGTCTATAACACCTCTAAGTAGGAAGATTCTATCATTTGAATCCTATATTTGTTACGTCCACATCACCTCTGAGCAAACATGTCGGTTCTCTCGAACTTATTATCGGCACCTAAAAACCAAGGTGCACAAAAGATAATAGGTCCACACAAATCATCAAGTTCATGACAGCAAAAATGAACACCACAAAGAAAAAAAAAACTCTGTATTCTTTATTCAAAAGTAAAGGATTACACCCCCAGCAAGAGTTACAAATTACACAAAAAAGAAGAGACTACAATCCCTAAACATCCCCGGGGTTGGCCGAAAGCTCTTCAATCCGACGCTTCAAGTCTGCCGCCCGAGTCTCTACGGTCGTCAGGACCCGGCGTTCGGCTTCTTGACGCATCGTTTCTATGGCCTCAGGAAAAGTGTCGTCCTCGTGCTTCTCGTCCAACTGTTGCCGCTGCTGAGCCAGGGAAAGAGCCTGGCGGGTGAAAGCTGCTTCATCCTCCTTAGATGCTACATGTTCAGCCTGGACTCGCTCAGCATCTAATAAGAGTTGGGCCCGCTGGTCTTCAAGGAGGCGAATCTTGGCATTAACCTCCGCTATACTAGCGTCCAACGCAGCTCACAACTCTACCTTCTTCTGCGTGGACTGAGATAGCCTCTCCACCGCAGCCTCAATTTCAGCCACCTCACGTTCCCAGACACCCACGGTGGCCTGATAAGAGGACTCAGTCTCAGCGATCAACTTCTCCTTTTCTGTGTCTATCAGGGCGGAGAGATCATTTCACTGAATACACTGAAACTCAAAAAGCAGCTGGTCCAGCTCAGCCACCGAGGCCTCCAGAATCTCGGCCATATGATCATGGCCCTGGTGGAGACATATCAGATCGATGTAGGGAAGCGCCATAGATTTCGCCATCGCAAAACTTCCATTAGCGTTCATCACTGTCGATACACCCTTCTGCAGCATCTTGTACACTGCCTCAACGATGAATTTCACGTACTCATCTGCATCCGCCAGCACTTGTGGTGTCATGGCAGGAGTTGGAGGAGCTGTCCTGGATGACGGACCTGAAGAGGACCCATCGACCTCGATCTACGAGGCTGGAATGTCGACCTCAGCAGACTCGCCCGCATCAGGGACTTGAATTCTGCTACTAGCTCGAGATGCCAAGAGAGCAGAAGGAGTTGGTTGGGGTGTCGATATCGTCTCCCAAGTCGAAGAAGCAACAGAGGGCTCCTGCACCAGCAAGCCCTTGCCCTTTTCCGTCTCAAGGGGATTATCAACATCCGGAGTCGCCTCCTCCACCACCAAGGCGCGACCTGTAACCAGCACAGAGCCTTCCTCTGGCAAGCTAACGGGATCAGCTCCCGTTTCCTGGCGGGACACGTCCTCTGGGGTCGGGCTCGGCAGACGAGTCTCCCCCTCCTCATCAAATCCCTCTTCAGGGATAGAATCTGTCGCTACCTCCCGGTCGGCAGCCACCTCAGCCTCCACTGCTGAGCCTGGGGTAGGGCTCGATAATGCTACAGCCGACCTCCCCTCATCATGACAAGGAGGGGAATCAACCCTCTCCTCTGTTTCAATCACGTATGTTGCCCCCGCAACAGACTCACACATCTCTGGAGGAACGTCATCTGAAGATGACGAACTCCACTCCACTTCTTCATCTCGAAGCCCCGTGTCTGCTGGACCCTCAACGTCCAAGGCCCCCACGGCGGCTTGTACCATCTCAAAAACTGCTTCAACATCAGCTTCCCTTCCAACATAATCTGGAGATATTGAAATCTCCGCAGGAACGACATCGTCCGGATTCTCCACCACGAGAGACATCACGATTGGCAGAATGCGCTCTTCAGATGAGCTCGCCACCTCCTTTGGTTTGCTGGCACCCGATTTTGGAGTTCGGGGTCTCCTTTTCAGCAGCTCCTGCAAAGAAAAAAGAAAGTCACAAAAATGGTAGAACTAACCAGACTATGTGAGACTCCTTACCTCCATAGGAGTCGAGTCTGTTGATACTGCCGGTGACAATGCCTTCTTCTGTCGCTTCGGTGCAGAAGAGCCAGCCTCTGTATCAGCACGTCTCTTCGGCTGATCGCCCGAGGGCTCCGCCCGACCCCCCGTGGATACGGCAGGGGTACTCGATAACCCGCCTCTGGTGGACGGTACGACCGAGACTTCGCCAACTGATTCCCAATTGCCTCTAATTGGGTACCGACAATAAAACTGGTCTCCCGATCATATCCAACGAACGCGGAATTCGTGGCACAGCAAAATTTGACGGCCAAGAAAAGAATCGGCGGCCGTGGATTCTGAACGGGCAGCATAAAATGAGCTCCGGTACATCCGGCATTTTAGTAATGCCAAGCTCGTGCACCATCCAACAAGCTTCCAGTATACCCCAGGTTGATACTAGGGTTATCTAACATCAACTGAGCATAGCCGAATTGTCGTACAAAACGGCTCGGCAAATACGGTTCCAGGTAACACTGGTTCTTATTCCGGTACACCAGATGGGACGACCGGATACTTTGCAACCAGCGAAATCCCCATGGAGGCAGAGTGGTGGCATCTTCACCCGAATCCATTAAGTCTTCGTTGGCCTCAAAATCCAAAAAGACGGGACCAACTTTGGTGATCTCCCACCCAAGGTGGGATAAAACTTTCCTGCAAACAGGAACACCGGTATGTAACCAACTCCTTTGGCAGAAACGGCGGAGGAATGCATCTCCAGCTCTGTGGTCTTCTTCCAAGCCCGGGCTCATCACGTTGGGATGGTGCAAAATTAACCACCCCATTAAGTAGTAAAATGGCAGTTCGGTACGGGAAAAGTTGTCATTTCTATCTCGTTCATGAACCACATTTCCAGCAAATTCTCGTAAACCCCGCAGCAGGTTGCACACCATTGCAGGGAGTAGAGCCAGACGATGACCAAAAACCAACTTCGCAGCCGGCAGGATCAGATTTCGGGTCACTCTCTCCACAGAGCCTGACCCGCCTGAAAAGACGTAATTCCGGAGCCAAATCATCAGATAAGCAGCCAATACTGCTTTGGACGACATCCGATGAGTAAGGTGCCAGAAGCAGCTATAGAAACGCTCATCCGACACCCGGTCCTCATTTTTCGAGGGATCCTTCTCATTTAGCCTGCTTATTTCAGAGAGCACCTCTCTACTGGAAAGCGCTAGTGGAGTTGTAAACCGAGAGGGATCTTCCTTGTCTTGTTTAAAGACATAATCTCTCCAACCAGTCACATGAGGCTGTGACCCGCCCTTTTCCCTCTTCTGCATATAATAATGATGACTCGTCACTTCCTTAAAGACGGCCATCATCT
Source organism: Iris pallida (assembly GCA_029216955.1). Taxonomy (NCBI): domain Eukaryota; kingdom Viridiplantae; phylum Streptophyta; class Magnoliopsida; order Asparagales; family Iridaceae; genus Iris; species Iris pallida. The sequence continues at coordinate 15,554,255 of JANAVB010043418.1, read as the reverse complement.
CCTCCGCTTTATGCCCCAGGACTTGGAACTCCTTGTTGGTCGGGAAGTATTCCTCATAAGGTTCTGATCCCCAAGGGAGCTTTGACACCTCGTACATTTTATAAAGTGCGAGTCCCAGCTCCCCCACTGGAGTGAAGAAAGTCTCGGTCTGGGTGTTAAACATCTCCAAAAACGCGAGGAACATATGCCTGTTGATCTCGACGCCTGCCTGGGTAGCACGGATTGCGGCAGTCAACCCAAGTTCTCGGAGTTCGGTTCGAAACTGCGCTAGAACCTAGATCGTCAGCTTGTCCCACTTAGAAACATAGTGACACCAACCCTCTGCCCGAAATTCAACTTTCGGGTACGACCGCTCCAACAACAGCATTCGATTTGCAAAAGTCGAAGCGCCAAAAGCAAATGTGTTGATGGGAACGTCACAGTAAATGCTACCATGACGCAGAGTCTGCCAGGTGAAAGAAGGCCCAGCCCGCACGGCGGCCAAAGTATCCCTCTTATCGGAGGTAGAGTCGATCTTAATGATGTCTGCCATCTCTCCCCCCTGAGATGGGGTTAGCTCCCAAGACATCCTCCTCTTGGAAGCAAGACGACAGAAAGCCGTCAAAGAAAATTGACGTTCAAGTTGCTTAACAGTCATATGCACCCCTTTTGCTGTAAAGAACCAATCTTCCTTGACCTTTAATACCTTTGCTTCAATAGAAGTAAGGCGGTCCCCAAACAGGAACTCAGGCTTCAAGAAAGTCACATTATCAGAAGTGGCAGATTTTAAAATGCCACGCTCCATCATCCGTTGGAGGAACCCATATTGTTGTTCCCGAATTTGAGTCATTCTTTCGGAAGGCTGATCCAGCATAATGGCAGCTTGGGCAGGGTTTATCACCTCCTCATTATAATCCACCCCCATCTGACAGAGGGCAGCGTCCAGAAGCACTTCATTCAAGAACGGGACAGTCATCGACACTGGTGGTCAATAAAAGAAGACAAAGATTCAGAGATGTTAGAAGCAGCAAAAGAATCTGATCCACGTTCTTATCAAAAGTGCATAAGGCCCAGGCGCATCTGAAAAGAAGCTTTGGCGCATCATCAGGGTCTAAACCCATACGCGTCAGCAGCGAAGCTTCGGTGCATCATCAGGGTCTAAACCCATGCACGTCAGCAGTGGAGCTTCGGCGCATCATCAGGGTTTAAACCCATGCGCGTCAGCAGTGGAGCTTCGGCGCATCATCAGGGTCTAAACCCATACGCGTCAGCAGTGGAGCTTCGAACCCATACGCGTCAGCAGTGGAGCTTCGGCGCATCATCAGGGTTTAAATCCATGCGCGTCGGCAAAAAAAACCTCAGCACATCATCAGGACTCAAGGTCTATGTGCGCCGGCATATGTGAGTTCTAAAAATGGCACAGAAAGATATGGTAAAGAATGATGAAACCTACCAATCACCGCCGGCTGAACGTCGATGGGCGGCCGGGGGACATCATCTACGGCAGCCTCTACAGGCTCTTTCCCTTTGCCTCGTCCTCGGCCAGCACTGCCACGAGGAGTCTTGGGAGCAATTTCTTGAAAGAAGGATGTTAGGGTTTTTCAAAGGAAGAACTCTAAAAAGAAACAAAGCAAAGAGAGGAAGAATTCTCTCTCTCTTCATCTCACACCTATTTATAGGCTCAGTCGAACACGTGAACCGATGAAGTGTGACCTCAGCCGCCGCCTCGGGTTCTGTGAGGAGATAACTGCAAATAAATCCAAAAAAGATCATCATTAATCTTTTTTGATTATCGAAGCGTTATCATTGGCAATAACTGAGAGAAGTATGCGTCCCGTCACTAATGCACGGAGTATCCATGCGCCCGAACAGGCATACGCCCCGTAGAAGATGCCACCATGCTTCTTATTCAAAGTATTCTAAAACTTGGTGAAAAGTTTTGAAAACTTTGAAGGGGGTCTTGTAGAAGCATGAAATTTCAGGACCAGAAATCCTATGCGCCTAAACATCACATGCACCAGGGAGCTCAGAGGAAGTACTTGGCACAATAAAGCAAAAGTATAAACATTAAAAGAAGATATTTTTATTTCATATAAAAGTCTATTACGTGTCTTAAAAAGAGCTGTACAAAGGAGAATTTCTACAAGGAAAGGACCCTAAGTCTACAGCTAGGTGCAGCAACCACTATACGCTCTCAAACAGGCGCATCTTGCCATGCGCTCTCAGCCAGGCGCATCTCTTCAGCAGCTCAGTTATGTGCATCCTTAGTTATGTGCATCCCTTCAGCAGCTCAGTTATGTGCCACCCTTCAGCGCCCCACAGGCGCATCGTGAAGTCTCAGCATACGCGCCATCAAATGCTTCGACTAATGAAGCATTTAATGAGCAGAACGAGGGTGGCAATCAACCCTCTAGCTGGAGGAAGAGTTCCCCAAACCAAGGAAGAGGAGAGCACCGTAATCAACCTGCGGCTAAAGGAGCAGCTTTCAACCCAACCAGAGTGGGCAACACCCACTCTGACAGAAGAAAGAGCCTCCAAAGCTGCAGTACCGCAATTCAAATCTGCGGCTCTTCCAGCATAACGGAGACGAGGCTCGAGCATCCCGATCTTTGGATGCAACAGGCATCTTCCGTCTGCCTCAGAAGCCCTCGACTCCGACTTTTGGATGTAACAGTCACCTTAAAGTGCATCAATGAAGATAATGCGTCGTATCTTCACCCTCGAGAGCATCTCATCAACAGAATGTGCTCGAGCAAACAAGTTCATTTTGAAAGGACGTGAGAGAACGAGAAGCAAACCCTCTCCATGCCACTATTTATAGGCTGGGCAAATCAAACCCATACGCCAAGTGGCTGGCTCTCCGAATCCCGTGCAATGAATTTGCATTGAATGGTGATGAACCTGACGCTTCGAATTCAGCTAAGTCAAAAATGGCTATTTAAAGCACTCGAAGAACGTAACAGTCGAGCCCATAAAGACGTGTCATGCAAAGCAGATGCGCCGGCCAGACCGCGTATCGTACTGACGCGCCAAGCTCCCATGAGCCTCATAAGAATGCGCCCCCATGCGTCCCCATGCGCCTAGTGGAACGCCGATCGATACGCCCACTCAACAGCCCATCACCTGTCAAGAACATTAAATACCGAAGTTTGACAAAGTTGGCAGCACGTCCCCCGAGGACTGAACAGTTGACAGCTTTTTCAGAAGACAAAGCGTCGCCGACGTCAGTACCATCATTACTCCCCTCCGGCAGTTACAAGCCACGTAGCTGTCCAACCATCTCGCATGCGCCTCCGCAGTCATGCGCCTAAATCTCTGCATGCGCCTCAAAAGCCATGCGCCTCAGACTTTTCTCTGATCCCTAAAGACAGAAGTTAAGTCACTACTGAAGCACCGCATGTGCCTCAAAAGCCATACGCCCCGACTGGTTCGTAACTCCTAAAGGTTACGAGCCAAAGCCTCCTCATGCGCCCAATCCCAGGCGCATCCTATCAGATCACTCCTACCAAATCTGAGATCTTCGAGCCATGGACCTACGACACGCGTGCTTTGACTTGATTCAACCTATGAAGGGGTGCTAATCACTCAAGATCTCAGCAACTGAAAGATCCTCTCCATTGCTACGTGTCAGCTCTGTCGCAGCCCACGACAGCAACATAAAGGGTTCAACTCCTCAATCAGAGCGCATCGCTCATGCGCCTCCATCAGCAACCACCACGTGGCATCCCCGCGTACAGGCGCATCCTATATGCGCTCATGAGCAGCCAGCCTGCAAAGCTATAAATAGAGGGATCACTTCCTTCTTACACACAGAGGCACACATCGTACAACCACCAACAACATATAGAGAGAGGCAGATACAGACACTCAACGTCTTCTTCCTCTCCACAAGCTCCGGCACCAGAGCAACTCAGACCTTCAGAGAACCGAGAACCGTCGTCAGATCGTCAACGGAGTCAACGTATTACCACTCGCTCCATCGGCACAAGGGACCCAGATAAACAAAAGTGTACTCCTAGGACTACGTCTAAGTACTACATTGTAACACTGTTCTGTTTGTATTGAAATTATATCAAAAGATTTTAATGGCAAACATGCTTCTTTTAGGGCTGTTGCACAATATTTTAAAGAACACTCCCCTACATATCAGGCTTTGGAGGAGCAGTCAGGATCATTAAGCTTGAACAGGATTTTAGAAAATAAAACTAGAAAGCAATGTGCACGGATGTTCTTCGAAACACTCGTAAGTTGTTCATAGTTTATAATGTTTGCCCAACTCTATCACCAAGGAGTATCAATAGCCAATAGTCCGATTAGGTTTTTTGTCTTAAAAGATATTGTGAGGATTTTACTTTTGTCACTGTTTCCTTTTGGTATGTTAAGATACTGAGGTTAGACAATGAAGACAGTTACATTACCTCCAAACCTATCGTTACCAGCCCAATATCCTGTTTTCTCTGCTTTGCTGGTTTATGTTTGATTGATTTTCGATCAATAATTTCTTCCTATTGATCTTATCTTTTGTCTACCATTCATAAAATAGATTTGTGGCCTTCTGTCACCTTCTTTATGATCTCGACATTTTAACTTGTGTCACTGTGCCAGGGATTAGTTAATGATAAGCAACTTAGGCATTAGGACTCTAATCATAAAGAGCATTTATTTGATATTTATTATAATTTATTCACAGGTTCTAAAGAGCTATGGTCTCATCAATGTACATCAAGAGGAAGCCTATGCGGATATTCTAATCTCGCCGTCACCAGCCCTATCTTCTGCCAAATTTTGATCACTTCTATTGGCTTCTTGTACAAAAGGTATGTTAGTATGCATTGAAGCTTTACAGTCTCCAACCAAATGTACTTGGAATATGTACGAGTATATGTTTGGTACAAAGTCCCCTCCGTGAAAATAATTCTAGTTTCCTCTTGCCTTAGTTGCAGTTTTAACAAGTGCATTATAGTAGTTTCCAACTTTTGTAATTATTGGGCAACCTATAGATTAAGTCATTTTTGTTACTTTTTAAGTTATACATAAATGTAAGTTTTTGTCCATAGTTTATATTCTATTTAATTTATTATGGCGTTGCTATAATATTTGCTCTCTTCCCTTTTCCTTTCCGTATTTTGGGATTTAGTTTCTCAAAGACTCGTTATTACCTATTCTTCAATTTCTATGTAGAAGGGACTAAATATAAATTGGTCATTTATTATTATTGCATATTCTCTCTCAAATATATATATATTCCATATATATATGTATATATATATATATATATATATATATATATATATATATATATATATATATATATATATATATATATAGAATAAAGTCACCCCTCCCCCAACACACACACACAAGAAAAAGAAAGCAGGTTCTGTTTGTTGCTAATATCCTTTTCTTTTTCCATACTTTCTTTGGTTATTTCTTTCGATTGAAATATGTCAGTACTCAAATCCTTAACTGTTAGTGGGATAAGAAGCAGTAGTGCAACATTCAAGCTTATGGCTGGTTGTAGTAAATCTTTCTATACTTCTACAAGCGTGTCACATAAGCCTAGAATAATATGTCAAAATTTTAAAGGTCCAAACTGTTAATTTAGGAATCATAAATGTAAATTATGTAGTAAATCTTGTCTCCTACATTCTTGAGCTACTGAACCATGAAAATGCCATGGTTTGGTATGTAGTAGTTTCTTTTAGGGAGAAAGAGGTTTGTTGAGTAAAGATGCATGTTTCATTGTAACATTATTTAATTGCAACTCATCGGTCTCCTTTCTTTTATATGTCTGCAGTTGCTGATTGTCTTTGTCACTTGGCCCATGTTGCAGAGGGAAGGAGAAGAACTTCAGTGGCTTAGTGTTCATGTGGATTTTCCTAAATGCTTTATCTGGGTTAGTGGAGATGTTTTGATGTGGATAGTTTTGATGTATCTAAAGTGTACTCTATATTGGATACTCTATATATTTTGAGAAGTTTTATATAATGAAATGGAGAAATGTAGAATGGTAGCTAAAGTACTCTATTTTGAGACAATAAAATGTAGCTAGCTAAAGTACTCTATATCTGTGAGATGTTGATGTACCCTATTTTGAGACAATGAAATGGAGAATGGTACTTTATATTAAATTTCAATATTTTATTGTGAATATGGTTCAAAGTGGTTATTTTCGAATTGAATTGAGCAGTGTTTGGAATGTAATGTATAACATGTATTATAGAGCGTTATAAATGTGATACAATGATCATATACAGATCATCTATTCATAACAGTTTTTACATAACTATCCATAACGCTTTGAAAATAAACCGTAGCAGAAATTCAACCTATTAATGACGGTTTTGGAAGAATTATTTATAACGCTTTTAAAAATATTTATAACATCCATTTTCATAACGCTTGGATTGGAAAAAAAAGCGTCATGGTTTGTAATTAATGACACTTTTTAGCCGTCATTAAAAGGTATTTTTTTTGTAGTGTCTTCATCGCCTCATCATAGTTAAGCGGATCTGCTTCCACATGATAGGTGACAAAATCACTTCCGAAGTCCTTTGGCCTCCTCACACGCTTAGCTGACGGCTCAGCGAGTTCTGGTTCAACCGTTGTTTCAATAATATCTTCTTGGACTACATTCTTATTGAAGACCTCAGTTTCCTACACACCCTCATTGTTCTTCGGAACATCCGCAAGAACAATGTTCTTGTGCCTTGCAAATTTGTCTTCAAAATATTCTGCGTCGCGAGATTCGATGATATGATTTGATTCAATATCAAAAAATCTCTGAGCATCACTCTTCTCGGCATAACCCAAGAAGATCGTCTTTCTAGTCCTTCTCTCAAGCTTTTAAATCTTCATATCTGGAAGCTTCATATATGCCAGACACCCCCACTGTAGTGCCCCGTCCCGCTCAGTGAATCAGAGGAATCGAAATGCCGACGACATTCGGACTTAGCCTTGCAACGGTTACTCAGAGACATCGCTCGGTCGAGGCGACCGCTCGCTCAGGCGGGGTAGTTTCGGTGAACATATCTCATCTTAGCCTTCACATAATAAATCGTATATTTTTATCTTGCACAAGTAGGCTTGATAATAAAAGAGACAAATTCACATAGCTAAAGGGAATAATTCTGACGGGTCGAATTGAGTTAGAATATGGAAAGGTCCAATGGTCGGCTTAGAGTTGGTGCACGGCGTGCTTTGAAAATGACACTCGGTCCTTCGTCCCGTGGCTTGGAAGAAGGAAAGTTGGTTGAGTAGGTGAAGTCATGAATCGTAGCCAAAGTCATAGGCATCGCCGTATGAATTCTTCATAAAGCATGCACGGTCCCATCGTCCAAGGCTTGGCATAGCCTTGACCCGCCCTATGAGTTAAGTTGCGTCGCACGGCTGCTGGTGTAAGTCTAGGCGCCCAAATGACTTGGTCGTTCAGAAGTCAAACGCATGCGCGGCACATTTTCGTAATGCGAGGCTTGACGCAGCCTTTGCTCGTCGAGTCGTTGTGCGTTTAAGTCAGGCAAGTTATGTTAGGCTATCGGAGTGGTAGCAAGCGCGGTCCTACAAGTTCTACGGCTGGGTATAAGCATATAGTCTTACGGTCTCAAGGCCTGTCATATAAAGTATGACTTGGGCGATAGCATCGCGTAGATCAGAAGTCGATTTGAGGCACGATGCACGGACTTAGTGTTTAAGGCATGAACCACGGTTGATTCAATGAATTTTGGAGAAAGGACTATCGAATAGGCATTCATGAGTTGAATAAAATGATATGGTAATATGGAAAGAAGGCTCGCGACCGTGGGTCGTCGAGGGATCTCAAGGAGCATCAAGGGAGAAGGCTCACGACCGTGGGTCGTCGAGGGATCTCAAGGATAGAAGTCTTGGTATTGGTTTAAAAGAGATGGTAACATTGGAAGAGGAATGACTGTGTAAGACGTCAGTTTGTGTCGGGTCTTGCATGGTCATTGGACAACTTGTCGACAAGGGTGAGTTTCCTCAGATCGACAACCTGGGGCCTCAGGACCAATCCGGCCTAGGAGAAAACACGGTATAGCCGTAGCTGGACGAACCGCTCGGATTATTCGGGAACTTTCTTCGGGGCTAGCTACTTGCGTTGAAAGGGTCACCGAATAACAAGGATATAGTCCAGGATAGCTTGTCATGCTAGTGACTAATTCATATAGATGAGTCAGTACGGGCGGCAATCCGCGAGTATGCCTTTGGATTGAGTCGAGTATTGAGCGCACTATATCAAGAAGTCGAGTTGAATGTATGTGTATAGTTTGAATACAATGTTGGGCCTAAGATTTGGTTGCAACGTAGGCGACGTGCTTCGGCACGATATGTGGCGTCGAGTCTTATGTTGTCGGCATATAAGTTGCATGTTATGATTGAGTTGTCTTGAGTTTAAGTCAGGAGATGCCGCAAGGCAAAGTCGGTCGAGTGACACTTAACCCACAAGTCTTGATTGGGTGTTTGGTGATCAAAGTAGCAAGGGCCGCGAGGTGGCGATATGGTTAAGTCAGACTGAGTTACGAGGCACGGCCTCAGCAAGGGTTTGTAGCACAGTCACATGGAAATGGAGTCTATCATGTAGTTGCGTCTCTGATTTTAAGCCGTAAGGCAAACACGACTCAATAGGTTAACGTTGTTGGCACGAGAAGGGTCTTGAGGCAAGGTCTGAGTTAACGTTGTCGTTGCAAGCACGCGATGGGCTAGAGACACAAAATAGGCCAAGACGTCGGTCCTAAAACTGATCCTAAGGCAAGAGTAGAAAGACAATCATAAAGGGGACTATGTTGCATAAAGTAAATCAAATATGTCGGTTTTGTATGGGTGGGCGAGGAGCTCATTCCACCAGTACAGTTGAGTACTGACATCCACATAGTTTTCATGTGCAGGCACAGGTAGAAGCTCGTGGCGCGGAGCTCGCTTGGATGCGTCGAGGCACGGAGTTCCTTGGCGATTCGAAGCGTGTGGCCGCATGGAGTCAAGACTTATACGGGACATAATGTATGGGCATCTCCTTCCGAAGCTTCCGCTGGTTCTAGCATTGTATCGAGAGATGAGAGAGAGCAGAGTGACTTGTAACTTGAGAGAAAAGTGAGCCCGAGAGATATGTAATCAAGGCCTTGTGCCCCGTTGTAATCTTTGTATCAATTTCAATAAAGATCATCTTTTGAAAGACTTGTGTCTTGTTCTAAATTTCTGCTGCATATTCAATGTCTCTGCTTGGGACTTCTGTGCGACGACCCCGTCGCAGCCGCTGAAATCGGCCGTTATGGAACCCGCCTTGTACGAGCGCAATCTAGGCTCGTGCGGTATCACTCCTTAGCGAGGACGATCGCTCCTACGGAAGCGGGGCGTGACACCCACCCTCTAATAATATTCAAGTTAGGTCTGACCTTGAACCAGAGTTCATGAGAAGTAACGTCTGAAGTTGCATGAGGCACTCTATTTAGAATAAAAGTGGCCGTCAATCCAGCTTCTCCGCAGTAGCATTTTGGAAGACCCGCAGTCAACAACATTGAGTTTTGTCACAACCCGCTCCCGAATATTCGGATATGAGTCGGACACGTCCAGCCTACGTTGGAAGACTCAATGTAGTAAGCTGTAAATATTTAAGGAAAAACTCCAAGAATAACATGAAAGTAAATATCACAGCATCTAACCGTCCCAGAATGATCACCATAATCCACAAGTCATAATACAATTTATACATAAAAGTACCAGAGGCAAATCTGGTAACAAAAATGAAATACAACTATGAACTCTCAATATACAACATCTAGAAGTAGAGCTAAACAAATCTAAACATGTAACCTCTAGTTAAGTCATGGCTCCATCCTGCTCAGCTAAGATCCCGGGCTCTGACCCATAAGGTGGAACGGTATCCTCAGGTACACCTGCAATATATCCAGTCATGAGCGAAGCAAAGTACAATTCTAGGTAATGAACAAGAACATCATCATATGAAAAAGAGTACAGAAGAACATAAAATATAAAGTACAGGAAAAGAACATGAAAGTACAGGAATATAAAGTACACGAAGTACAAAAAATAAAGTAAAATAAGTAAATCCTGAACCTGAAGTACAAGACATGACATGTGCACAATATTTGAAATACAACTGGCATATGTGATCGACTGTGGTAAGTACAGGAATAAGCACAGGAAATGGGTATGGTTAGGGCCGCGTGCACGATGCAAGGCCTAAGCTATCAACCTGAATTTCTGATATTTGGGTTTGGTCACATAGCTAGTATATTTGTAAGTACAAGAACATGAAAGTACAGGAGAACATGATATCATGTCATGACGTGTCACAAGAAAAGTGCATGATATGAATGTAAACGAACATAAACCATAGAATGTACTTGCCTTGCTCAAGGTGATCAGGAAAATGAAGTAGATCTGAAAGTCCACCTAAGTAAAGGAAATCGAACCTGAAGGAAAAAGACCACTATGAGGAGTCGGACACGCTCTCACGAGTCCAAATTGAATATCAAGCTCTGCTATGGCAATACATCAAACAGGTCCCGAGCATCACAAGAGAATAGGTTTGTTAGTCAAATTTGAATTTCCTTTACTTAGAAAAAATAGCAAACAATCAAGAACAGCAAGAATTAATCACTCACATCAAATTGAACCCGATCGTGATAACCACCGATCAACCAAACCCTATCAATCCAACCTCGATCATTCTACTTTCAAGAATAGAGAACACACACACTAAAAATCATTTGCACACACAGAACATCCAGATCGAGTTAATTAAGAAAAATTGACACTCATTAGATTTGATGTCTAGATCGCAGTAGGGAACCGCCGGTTGATTTTCTCAGACTTCGATCGAACACTCCAAGTCAATCGATCGAGGAAGAATCGACTATTCGACGAAGACGATCGAACGGTTTCCAGATCTGAGCTTGCAATCCAACGAAAATAGAGGGGAAGAATCAGAGGTGAACGAGCTCCAGGAATGTATGGTTGCTTCACGAGAGTTCGAGATGCTTGCCAAATCGAAGGTGAACAAGGACGACGAGTTCCTCGGAGAAAATTTGCCAAAAAAATATCCACTGTCGGAACGAAATCACTTCGTCATCGTCGTCTACAAGCACTGACTCGGGGAAGCAATTGACAGTGTTGTCGAGGACATCCGTCACTGTGCTCGGAACTGCTCTCCGCCATGGTCGATCACTTCTTGAATTTAGGGTTTGAGAGAATTGGAGTTGGAAAGAAGGAGAAGAATGAGAGGGCTTGCTTGTTCTCAAGAAAATTTTTACTCTAGAAAATGAAAGAGGAAGAGAATCGGTGGTTTATATAATGTATGGGTGGCCGTTGACCATTCTTGGAGAAGGGGTCAGTAGATTTTTGGTTTCGAGGGAAAACCAGTGAAGTTTCAAAAGTTAGAAAGAATTTGAGCTATGCTCCTCACAGGTTCCTCAATGGAGAATTGGCTTATGGACAAAGCCCAATTAAAAAATGGCTGAACACACTAAATAGCATTCCATATAAAATATACTATTATATAGCTATTAAATTAACACTATTAAATTCCTAACAATATTTATATAAGTATGCCTTTTAAACCACAGGAAAAATACTATATTATTATTTATTTATTTTAATCTCGGAAAAGTGGGGTTACAAATCTCTCCCCCTTAGAAAAATTTCGCCCTCGAAATTTTAAGGAGCACGACATGATACAGAAAACGGTTAGGTATGAGCGTGAATACGCTCGATGACTAGGTACGAAAATTATAACAATTTGAAATGATTTAGTACGACAAGATAAATAGATAAAATGGCACGATTAAAAATGATCAAAAATTTGTCGGGCACACAATGAAACGAAATTTAATTAAAACCATGCACGATAATTACATACAATGAGTTGAAGTAACACGATTTTAACAATGATAGAAAATTAAACACGCACGGGACGTAATGAATTTCAATTACAACTTAGAGGGGTAAATCATGAGGGCACGATCTTCTAAGCATGATCAAAATTGAAAGTTTAGCATAATAGGAAAATCACTGTTAGGTAGGCATGATCAAGTTCGAAGTTTAGACAAAACATGATCAAAATATAGGTACGATTAAAATCTAGTGAAACAGAATCAAAATCTAGCAATGTGTATTTGAGAAAATCAAATGATCCAACGATCAAATGCAAGAAGGGAAATTGCAAGGGTTGATTGAAAAAATGTATGGAAACTTCCCAGGAGGTATTAGTATCAAATCAAGGAAAACATGCAAGGATTTGTGACTCACGAAAATCAATAATAATATGAAAAGGGAATATAGTCTCTAGGGTATCCGAGAACATATAGATATTTGAAATCACTTTACTTAGAATCCATGTCCCGCCTGTATATATCTAGCTGCAGTGGACTTTCGGTTCCGTGACTTAAATAACGATATGTTACCGAATGTTCTATCAACTTTATCCATTTCCAACAATTATAGACGAAGCAACCCAAGAGATCAAAATATGAAGAATTTAGGACAATGTCTCAATAATATCCGAAAACCTATGAATGTCTGAAATTACTTCAACTTAAAGTTCATGCCTCGCCAGTGCGCTGCAGGCTGTAGTGAATCCTCAGTCTCCGTAATCCAGATAATGGCTACAGCGCGCAACTGCCATACCCTAGTAGGTCATTGAATCGTCTCTCAACCTTATCCAAAGGAATTACAAAAAGATTCCAAAGAATTCAAAATGAGTTACAATAGTCCAAGTCACGATAAAAGGTGATGTTATCTGCCCAAAATGAGGAGTTTTTACTAGATACTAAGAAGCAACAAAATATTCAATAACGAGTATTACGTACTAAAAGACAAACAAGAAGATTTTTTAGAAATAAATCTCGAACAGGAAATGAAGTCTCAAATTGTAAACGGAATTCTCGCATTGAAAATGAAATCTCAACGGCAACAAAATTTCATATAAGGAATAAAATCCCGAATAGGTAACATAACCTCGAATGGTAAATAGAAGGCAATTATCGGATAGAAGACAAAGTCCGGAAATAAGAAACAAAATCTCACATAGGGAACAAGGTTTAACAAAATTTTGAGGTTTCGAACAAAATCATGAAAGGAAAACAAAATTTAAATAGGAACAAAACCTCAACAAGAAATCAAAGTTCAATCAAAGTCGCGGATAGGAAACAATTCTCGAATAGAAAATCTTGAACATGAAGCAAGGTCACGAATAGTGAATAGAAAATAGAATATCAATTAGTGAATAGAAAACAAGTATCAAATCGTGAATATGAAACAAGCGGAACTTCAAATAAAAAACAAGGTCGAAACAACGTCGTGAACAGAAACAAATTCTTGAATAGGAACAACTCACGAATAGGAAACAAAATCTCATAGGGAACGAGTCCAAATCTCAAAATAGAAAATTAAGTCTTCAAACGAAATCTCGAATAGAAGCGAGACTCAAACAAGGTTTTGAATGGGAACAAGTTTCAAAATAAAATTTTGAGTAGGAATAAATCTCGAATAGCACAAAGTTCGAATAGGGAACAAAACTTCCAAATAGAAGCCAACAATAGAAAACAAAGACATGAATAATGAATATGAAAACAAGGTATCGAATAGCGGATTCGAAACAATTATCGAATAGTGAATATGAAACAAGTTTACCGAATAGAAAACAATCTTCAAATAAGAAACAGAGTGACGAATAAGGGACAAATTCTAGAATAGGAATAATATCTGGAATAGAAACCAAAGTTTTTAAGATAAAAACTATCAAGCTCTCAAACATGAAACAAGAAAATTCTCGATAATCTAATTGGAATGCGAATTACGATCCATGGTTTTCTCCAACCATGTAAGAAAAGCTTTAGATCTTCAGTCTGTCTTCAGTATTCCTCCGGGACTGGAATTGCTTCAGCTTCTTCAGCTGCTCTATCGTAGGCTGGTCTGTGGTAATGCTCCATACGGCTGCTGTGCCTGGAAAGGTAAGTCCCTTTGCTGTGGTATTGATGCTCCTCGTGCTCGTCCTTGGACAGTACGATCAACGGTCTCTGGCAATCCTTGACCTGATGAGCAGGCGATCCGCAGAACAAGCATAGCTTCGGTCTCTTACGACACTCAACGTAATTATGTCCTGGGCGGTGGCCAAAATTGTAATTAATCGTCGTCTGAATCTGTGTCCGAATCTCCTACTGGGGCTGAAGTGCATGGACTCTGACAAGAATATACGACTGTTGGCGTGCTGGCTGCTGAGATCCTGATGCTTCTCGGCCATTATGATCCACGACCTGCTGGCAATCTTTCATTTGGTGGGCAGAAGATCCATAGTACAAACAGAATCTGAGCCTCTTGTGGCATTTGTCAATATGATGTCTCGTCCTCTTGCAGAACACACAATGAAGGTAGGCCTGAATCTACTTCTGATGATGCGGCTGATGATGTGATTGAAGAAATGGCGTCTGACTATTACGATGCTTTGCGGGTCCAGAGTGGTTGCTATCTCCGTCATAAGTCTTCATGGCTCTCTTGGTTTCAGCTTCCCGTCTTATTCGATTGTCCGTGCTACGTTCAAGATCTCCTAGCTGGTGACTTCAATCAGAGGAGTCGGATCCTCGAAGACTTGGGCGATCTCCAGAAGTGGCGGCTCCAGATTCACGATCTGCTTCTCGGTACAAGGAATTCACTCGGTATCGGAGAAGTTCAAAGATCCGAGATTCTGGAAATCAGAAGTCCTCCCTGGCTCGAAAAGCGCATCTACAAGTTTAGCTTAAAAAAGAACGACTTGCTCCCTTTGGGCATCAAAGAACTCTTGAAACATCTCCATCATCTGGGTACTACTAATGGTGATAGTAGGGACGACAGAAAGTAATGGAAGCTCATAAGCGTCAAGTGCAAGTGAATCGATGGTTCCTATGTTTGCGTGTCTGAACCATCTGAAAAATAGTAAAATGTTAAAATGGCCTAACTATAGATAATAAGCAATCATGATAATAAGCAATCCTAGTAATATGTCTTACCAGACTCAGTAATATATACCCAGAACCATTTTTTTGCAATCCTATGTTGTGATGAGTTTTTCTTAGTCTAACAGGTTCTCCAATAACACTCTATAGCCTAAGTGCCATCAGGATAGACCTGCATGGGCTACCACTAAAAATATGTCACGATCCGCTCCCGAATATTCGAATATGAGTCGGACATGCCCAGCCTACGTTGGAAGACTCAACATAGTAAGCTGTAAACATCTAAGAAAAAACTCCAAGAATAACATAAAAGTAAACATCATAGCATCTAACTGTCCCTGAATGATCACCATAATCCACAAGTCATAATACAATTTATACATAAAAGTACCAGGGGCAAATCCGGTAATAAGAATAAAATAAAACTATGAACTCTCAATATACAATTTCTAGAGGTAAAGCTAAATAAATCTAAACCTGTAATCTCTAGCTAAGTCATGGCTTCATCCTGCTCAGCTAAGATCTTGGGCTCTGGCCTATAAGGTAGAACGGTATCCTCAAGTAAACCTGCAATATATCCAGTCAGAAGCGGAGCAAAGTACAATTCTAGGTAATGAACAAAAACATCTTGATATGAAAAAAAGTAAAGGAGAACATGAAATATAAAGTACAGGAAAAGAACATAAAAGTACAAAAATATAAAGTACATGAAGTACAGGAAATAAAGTACAATAAGTAAATCCTGAACCTAAAGTACAAGTCATGACATGTGCACAATATTTGAAATACAGCTAGCATATGTGACCGGCTGGGGTAAGTACAGGAATAAGCACAGGAAATGGGTGCGGTTTAGGGCCCGCGTGTACGATACGAGGTCTAAGCTATCAACCTAAATTTTTGATCTTTGGGTTTGGTCACATAGCTCGTATATTTCCCCTCTCCAACTGTAATACCCCACTCCGTACGGCGCATTACGCTGAGACGTTGACTCAAAGAGTCATGTTGACCGAATGAAAAGTATCGATGCAAATCGATACGAGAGTTGCGTTGTCCCGAGCAATGCATCGAACTAAGTCGATGCGAAGAGTTGCATTGTCCCAAAGAATGCATCGAGTTGAATCAATGCAAAGCATTGCATTACCCCGAAGGATAAGTGCGTGGAGTCGGCTTGAAGATTCTAAGAAATCGAATCGACCAAGGTGCAAGTCCGAATCGATACAAGTATTGATTTTAGTTGGTTTCACGTGCAGGCTATCCGTTTATGTTGGAATATTAGAGGTCAACATTTTGTCTCATTCGCAACGGGTCCATAAAATCTAAACCACCGCCTCACAATGGGCTGGGACTTGGACACGGTAGGCCGAAATTGATCGCGTAGTTCAATAAAACAAGAAGTGTCCGAATGGCTAAGTCAGAAGATTTGGCCGTGCAACAAAGATATGAAATCGAGCCGCATCAGCTCGGCAAACAACAAGGCGTATAGGTTTAAGGTGGGAGGATTGACTCTTCATTTTACTCCTTTATGCCTAAGTAAGAATGTATCATTGTATGCTAAGTTAACCTATCGACGCCACAGGCATGGTCCGATCGGAAGATAAATCATAGTATGCATCGAACACTAGTCAGAACAATTGAAATGAAATGTGCATCATATGCACGAGTCGATATGAAACATTAGATATCGCAAAGACGAGCGCCTCGGTACGCAAGCCGCAAGAACATGGGATAACTGTATTCGGCGAGTACCCTCGTGCACGAGCCATTCCGTGCCCTTGCGCATGAGTTAGAAAGGCTAGCACATTGAAAGAAAATATAGGCGAGTGCCCTGGTGCACGAGCCATGTACATTGAACACTAAGGCATAGAACATGAAAATACGACTTCGATGCGTGCAGCAAGTGTACGACACGAAGGAAAAGATGATGAACATGTCAAAACGTTCGTACGTGCATGAGATCATAAAAGATGGCTTCGTTACGAAGAGAACAATTATGGCATGAAGGTGACAGAACTGTCAGATGTGGCATGATGCCTCGAAAGGTGTTCGGGACCTTCGGGTCGTTCGGTTGATGAACATTGAGTTGAGGCATGATGCCATTGAACATTGAAACGAAGTATGAAATGTAAGAACATAGAAATTTAATGAAAGAAATAGTCTGAGTCTCGAGCTCAAGACTATGTTTGGTTGTTTGGATAATAGGGCGTTGCATGGTCGAATGGACTTGAGATAATTGTGACAATGTTCTGTGCACAGAACATTCCCTCCGGACGGGTACGCTAGGGCACCGGGACCGTTCGGCCCAGGAGGGATATAATATTTGATAGACACACATCCGTAAGACGATTAGCGACCGCTTAGCAAGATGTGAAAAGCCACAAATGATGGTATGCATACGATATGTTTTTGGTTGATTGGGACAGAAACCCAACCCGTGAAGCGTCGGGCTACCCAAATTCGAGAAAGAAAAGAAAGAGAGAAAAGAAAGAAAGGAAAAAAAAGAGAAACGCCTTTAGTCCATTTTGGCGCGGATATGCCAACGACCTTTTTATATAGTTAAGGAACGATGGGTTGAAAGTGCAGGCACATATGTATCCTGCGCACGTAGATCCTGCTTAGAGATACACTTATAACATGACAGAGAAGGAATGGGGCGTATTCACCTTGCGTCAGTGCAAGGGCGAGTGCGTCTATGTTGGTAAGAAGTCGTACCACAAAATAAATACGAGATTGCTTGCCTGCTTGCCTATTCAATTCAAATAACATGCTTGTCATGATAACATGCTTTACCGCTTTCGAATATGCCATAAAATCGACCCTTAGGAGAATATAGCAAGATCATAAGCTAAGTTGCATGATTCAACATAAATACTAAATGTCGGTTTAGAAAGTGGGTCTTTTTATCAGTACATGCATGGACGAACGTACTGATCCCCCACCAGCTTTCATGCAGGGTACAGAGAATGGATTGCTCGCGACGAAGGTTCGCTTAATCGCTCAAAGGCATGGAATACCGTAGCGTTGAAGTGTGCGATCGCATTGACGCTCGGACTTGCAACAGGATTGATGCAGCCGAGATATAGAAGGCATGATGTATGGAATGGTGAAATCCTTTGTAGGTAAGAGAGAACTTGAGTGTTGTAGCTAATCTGGCAAATTCAGTTGGGCTATTGAAAGCCTTTGTAGTCTCAGTTCGAATATTAATAAAGAGAATTGTGTCGTATACTCTATTTTTCTTTCGTTATAAATATCAAATCAAAGATAACTATTTGAGAACTTGTCATCTTGCCTTGTACGAGCGCAACTCCAGGCTCGTGCGGCATCACGTCCCCTGTGGGGACGATGATTCGGGTGATTCTGGGTCGGGGCGTGATAGATTGGTATCAGAGCTCTAAGCTCAATTTCCTCAGGACGTTTACATTATTTCAATTCCAAAGAGTTGCCCACCACCAATGGAATCACTCTTGACTCTACTCAATGCCATACTGGATATCTCATACAATAAATCTAATACAAAGTCAGGTAACGTTACCGCAAGTACTTTGAATTGACATGATGTTGCGGAGAAAGTCGTAAAACGTTTCGTTACATTGAATACAACGAGCCATGAAATGTTAGTTGTTGCAAGTGCAACAAATTGTGAAATACGATTTTAGATATTGTTGTTACAATATAACATGTTGAATAAGAAATGAAACGATGCATGAAGTGCAATGGGTTATGAATATTGGTTGCACAAATACGAAAAACTTAAATAATGTGTTGCGGAAAGTGCAACGAGTTGATTGTGAATGTGTATTGCAATAAAAATGATAAGTCAATATCGAATGTGTTGAACAGATTTGAGCATTGACTTTAAAAGTCGGGAATAAATTATTGCACGAGGTGCAACAGATGTCAAAAATAAATTATTGTACGAGATGCAACGGAAGGAACTGAAATCATAAGTCCATAGAAACGAATCGTTCGACAGCGCACCGAACTTGAACTTGTATTGGCGAATGTACACATTAGCCGAATTGTGTCAGATTTTGATTAATCAAAGTTACGGTTGTGATCAAGCACAATCACTGCAGAAATCGTGAGTCAAAAGCGATTGTTGGTTTATACCGAATATGATGCGAGAGAAGTGCTTAATTTCTGAGTGGTATATGCTATACCACGTATGCGATGAATGACTCGATTCTGAGTGGTATATGATACACCACTTGTGCGATTAATTGCATTGACCTATTGTAAGAATTGCGGAAGGTTTGTCCGCAACGGACGGGAGAGTACCGAGACTCGATTGAAAATTTGTATAACGGTATGTCAATGCAAGTGTTCTTCGAAAATCGGTTGGAATAATAAGGCGGTACTCGTATCAATGAATGATACATCAGACAAAAAAATTATAAGTCGGTCGAACGATCGAGACTAGCGGAACGAATATGCCTTGAAGCAATAATCGGATCGATGGGAAAGGAAAAACTTAAAGTTATAATTGAATCGCACGACTTGTGATCTCGACAAAATATTAGAATACGCGAATGGTAATCAAATCTTAGTACTTGCAATCTCAATAGAAATATTAGCCGATGCAAAGTGTAATCGAATTGCACGACTTGCAATTTTGATAAAAATATTGGTTGATTCGGATAGTCGTACCTAAGAAAGATAGTAGGTTATGTCGAGACGAGAATCACTTTGAGCATGATGAAATCACATGAAACTTAGAGGTCATGATTGTATGACTCGAGGGTACGCCTTCAGAAAATCGGTAACTTGGTTACGCGATCGAAGTATAACGGAATGCAACGAATCGAGAAACGATTCGAGACGTACAGAAATGTTTATGGTGAACTTGGATGTATGCAATACGAACTAAAGTCGACGTTGATACAGATTCAAAGTTGACCCTTACGCTATCAAAATTGATACGACGTACCGAGATCGATACGTAAGGAAGCGTAAACACGATGTGAGAATACAAAATGGAGTGTGCCTCGCGCTAATCAAAATTTTGTAAATAACAATACGAGAATGAACGAACTGGTTGATCATGAACTTTGTGATTGATCAAGACGAGACTATAAGTCATCGACAATTGTTCGATGCGTATAGCATCTCGTGTGTCGATCGCAAATAAGATAGACTTGAGTTCAATGCGAGTAGATGCTTCTTGAATTACAGAATCATCGATGGTAGTGCATGACTTTACTCGAAGGATAGTTATGCATCAGTTGTGCCGATAGAAATAGTTTTGTCCAAACTTGGATAGTCGCATTGAAATCATCGGAACGTGATTTGGCTCCGAAATAAGATATAGCATGGTTCGTAGTAAACTGTCCTTCGTTAATGATTCACAATTATTGAGCATAGCTTTGGGGTATCTGACCTAGAAAACTTGACCGCCAAATCAAATTGAATATTGCAGACCGTAAGATGACTCATGCGATATCGTATATGAAATTGCATCGATAACAAATATAATATGGTGTATGTTTATGATAAGTCTAGGTGATTTTAAGAATCATGCTATGGACGAGCGCGAGTGATAAGAGAATGACTTACGAGTTATGTCGTTAGATTTGGATTCACCTTGCAATTGAGCTTGCGTGAATTGAACTTATATTCGATGTTGCGAGACGGACAAGTTGGAAATTTGGCTAGTGAATTCCTACTTGTTAGGAATCGAACGTAAGATGCATCTTAGAGACTCTTAATCAAAGTGATTATTGCCTTGAGCGCCGTCGCCTCGATGTAAACTGTTGTGTCGGATAGATTGTGGCCTTTGTGCAATATCAATTTAAAGTTACGTCGGGAGAATTTAAGCACGGTGTCTAGGTAAGTAATCTAACGTGCGTAGTCCTGAATGTTGATGCATTTGCAAGTCAACAAAGAAAATCGTATCGAGATAAGTTGCATAGCCAGACTTCAAAAATAGTTGGGTGGCGAATTCGAACGCAAGGCATTACGGAGTATCGTTGCGATCGGATGTGCGACGGCTCGACGCAACGTATAGGATTGATAGTCCATACGAAACATACAAAATGAGAAATACGATTTTAAATTACGTCGCGTGCAGTGACTTATTGAATGAATCACGTATGTATCGAATATACGTACGCGACAAAAAAAATATTTCGAGAGCAGTTGTTAAAGATAAGTCCGATAGGGAGTATGAGATGGCAAGCATAGTATTGAACTTACCTGTCAGCTTTGTTCCAATTTGCTACCACTGGACTTGGTCAAAATACATATATCTTTGGGATACCTTGAATATAGGAACATATCCAATTCTAGTTGTATACAAAATTCAAATCGAGCCGCAGAAATGACTTGGAATGTTAATGAAAAGCTTGCAAGATAGTGTGAAACTGAACAACATTGGTGGGATGAGATTGTAAAACGATCTATAAAATACTTAATCGGAGTGTTGGTTTTGGTTCGAGGACGAACCTTATTTTGAGTGATATATTCTGTAATGCCCCGCTCCGCACGGCGCATTACGCTGAGACGTTGACTCAAGGAGTTGTGTTGACCGAATGAAAAGTATCGATGCAAATTGATAAAAGAGTTGTGTTGTCCCGAGCAATGCATCGAACTAAGTCGATGCGAAGAGTTGCATTGTCCCAAAGAATACATCGAGTTGAATCGATGCAAAGTGATGTATTACCCCGAAGGATAAGTGCGTGGAGTCTTCTCGAAGATTCTAAGAAAATGAATCGACCAAGGCACAAGTCCGAATTGATGCAAGTATTGATTTTAGTTTGTTTCATGTGCAGGCTATCCATTTACGCTGAAATATTAGAGGTCCTCATTCGCAACGGGTCGGTAAAATCCAAACCACTGCCTCGCAACGAGCTAGGACTTAGGCACGGTAGGTCAGAATCAATCAAGTAGTTCAATAAAATAAGAAGTGTCCGAATGGCTAAGTCAGAAGATTTGGCCGTACAACAAAGATATGAAATCGAGCCGCATCGGCTCGGCAAACAATAAGGCGTATCGGTTTAAGGTGAGAGGATTGACTCTTCTTTTTACTCTTTTATGCCTAAGTAAGAATGTATCATTGTATGCTAAGTTAACCTATCGACGCCACGGGCGTGGTCCGATCGGAAGATAAATTATAGTGTGCGTCGAATACTAGTTAGAATAATTGAAATGAAACGTGCATCATATGCACGAGTTGCTATGGAATATTGGATATTGCAAAGGCGAGTGCCTCGGTGCGCAAGCCGCAAGAACATGGGATAACTATATTCGGCGAGTGCCCTCATGCACGAGCCCTTTCGTGCCCTCACGTACGAGTTAGAAAGGCTACCACATTGAAAGAAAATATAGGCGAGTGCCCTAGTGCACGAGCCATGTACATTGAACACTAAGTCATAGAATATGGAAATACGGCTTTGATGCGTGCAGCAAGTGCATGACACGAAGGAAAAGATGATAAACATGTCAAAATGTACGTACATGCACGAGATCATAAAAGATGGCTTCATTGCGAAGGTAACAGTTGTGGCATGAAGGTGACGGAACTGTCAGATGTGGCATGATGCCTCAAAAGGTGTTCGAGACCTTCGGGTCGTTCGGTTGACGAATATTGAGTTGTGGCATGATGCCATTGAACATTGAAACGAAGTATGAAATATAAGAACATAGAAAGTTAATAGAAAAAATACGAGATTATAAAGTCTGAGTCTCGGACTCAAGACTATGTTTGGTTGTTTGAATAATAGGACGTTGCATAGTCGAATGGACTTGAGATAATTGTGATACTCTTTCGTGCACGGAACGTTTCCTCCGAACGGGTGTGCCGGGGCACCGGGACCGTTCGGCCTAGGAGGGATATAATCTTTGATAGGCGCACATCCGTAAGACGATTAGCGACCGCTTAGCGAGATATAAAAAGCCACAAATAATGGTATGCATACGATATGTCTTTGGTGTTTGGGACAGCAACCCAACCCGTGAAGTGGAAGCGTCGGGCTACCCAAATTCGAGAAAGAAAAGAAAGAAAGAAAAGAAAGAAAGGAAAAGAAAATAGAAACGCCTTTAGTCCATTTTGGCGCGAATACGCCAACGACCTTTTCATATAGTTAAGAAACGATGGATTGAAAGTGCATGCATGTATGTATCATACGCACATAGATCCTGCTTAGAGATGCACTTATAACATGACAGGGAAGGAATGGGGCGTATTCACTTTACGTCAGTGTAAGGGCGAGTGCGTTTATGTTGGTAAGAAGTCGCACCACGAAACAAATACGAGATTGCTTGCCTGCTTGCCTATTCAATTCGAATAACATGCTTGCCATGATAACATGCTTTACCACTTTCGAATATGCCATAAAATTGACCCTAAGGAGAATATAGCAGGATAATAAGCTAAGTTGCATGATTCAACATAAATACTAAATGTCGGTTTAGAAAGTGGGTCTTTTTATCAGTACATGCGAGGACGAACGTATTGATCCCCCACCAGCTTTTATGCAGGGTGCAGGAAATGGATTGCTCGCGGCGAAGCTTTGCTTGATCGCACAGAGGCATGGAATGACGTAGCGTTGAAGCATGTAATCGCATTAACGCTCGGACATGCAACAGGATTGATGCGGCCGAGATATAAAAGGAATAATGTATGGAACGGTAAAATCCTTTATGGGCAAGAGAGAACTTGAGTGTTGTAGCCAATCTGGCAAATTCAGTTGGGCTATTAAAAGCCTTTGTAATCTCAGTTCGAATATTAATAAACAAAATTGTTTCGTATACTCTGTTTTCCTTTCGTTGTAAATATCAAATCAAAGATAACCATTTGAGAACTTGTCATCTTGCCCTGCATGAGCGCAACTCCAGGCTCGTGCGGCATCACGCCCACTGCGAGGACGATAATTCAGGTGATTCTTGTTTGCCATTAAAATTGTTTGATTGTAAATCTTAATACAAACAGAACAGTGTTACAATATAGGACTTAGATGTAGTCCTAGGAGTAC
Source organism: Iris pallida (assembly GCA_029216955.1). Taxonomy (NCBI): domain Eukaryota; kingdom Viridiplantae; phylum Streptophyta; class Magnoliopsida; order Asparagales; family Iridaceae; genus Iris; species Iris pallida. The sequence continues at coordinate 15,530,350 of JANAVB010043418.1, read as the reverse complement.
ACTTTTGTTTAATCTGGGTCCTTAGTGCCAATGGAGCGAGTGGTAATGCGTTGACTCCGTTGACGGGCTGACGACGGTTATCGGTTCTCTGAAGGTGTAGATTGTTCTGGGTGCTGGAGCTTGCTGAGAGGAGGAAGACATTGAATGTCTGTATCTGTCTCTCTGGTGGTGTGTTCATTCGTATCTGTCTGTGTCTGGAAGAAGGAAATGATTCCTCTATTTATAGCTGGGCAGGTTGGCTGCTCATGCCGCATATGTAGGATGCGCCGGTGCATGGGGACGCCACGTGTTGATTGCTGATGGAGGCGTATGGGTGATGTGCCCTGATCGAGGGGTTGACTTCTTCATACTACTGTTGTGAGCCGGCACGTAGCAGAGGAGACGATCTTTTCGTTGCTGAAATCTTGGATGAGTTGAGTCAAAGGACACGTGTCGTCGACTCATGGCTCGGAGATCTCGGATCTGATGGGGGGATGATTTGGTGGGATGCACCTTGGATTGGACGCATGATGAGATTTTGGCTCGTGACCTTTAGGAGTCACGAACCATTCTGGGCGTATGGCTTTTGAGGCGCATGCAGGCGACTTTTCTTCTGTCTTTCGGGATCAGAGATCAGTCTGGGGCGCATGGCTTTTGAGGCACATGCAAAGCTTCAACTGGAGACTCTTCTTCTGTCTTTAGGGATCAGTGAAGAGTCTAAGGCGTATGGCTTTTGAGGCGCATGCGGATGGTTGGGTGGCCACGTGGCAGTAGCCGTCGGGGTAAAGTCATGATAATGCTGACGTTGTGGACGCTTCGTTTTCTGCAAAAGCTGTCAACCGTTCAGACTTGGGGAGGCGTGCTGCCAACTCTGTCAGTTCAGCATTTAATGTTGGTGACATTCGATGGACAGCTGAGTGGACGCGTTGGTTGACGTTCCACTAGGCGTATGGGGACGTATGGGGGCGCATCCTCTGTGATGCGCTCGGTACATGGCGCATCTGTGGGAGGCGCTTGGTGTTTGAAGGGGTGTGATGCGCTGTCCAGCCGGCGCATCCGACACGTCTTTAATGATGCGGCTATTTCGCTTCTCGAGTGCCTTTAAATAGCCGTTTGGCTGAAGTCGAGGCGTCTGGTTCATCCATTTAATGTGAGTTCATTGTACGGAATTCGGAGAGCCATCCACTTGGCACGTGGGTTTGATCTGCCCGGCCTATAAATAGTGACATGGAGAGAAGGTTTGCTTCTCATTCCCTCACGTACCTCCAACATAAACTTGGGTATTCGGGTGCATTCTGTTGACGAAGTGTTCCCGAGGATGAAGATGAGACGCCATGTCGTCGTTGATGCACTTGAAGGTGACTGTTACATCTAAAAGACGGAGTCGAAGGCTTCCGAGGCAGGCGAAAGGTGCCTGTTGCATCCAAAGATAGGGATGCTCGGGCCTCGTCTCCGCTGTTCTGGAAGAGCCGTAGATCGGAATGGCGGTGCTAGGCTCTTTCTTCCTTCAAAGTGTGTGTCCCCCACTCTGGTTGTGTTGAAAGCTACTCCTTTAGCCGTATTTCGATTACGGTCTTCCTTGGTCTTTGGAGGCTCTTTCGAAGCCTCCCCTGGCCACAGATTTGTGGTACTTTTCTCTTCCTTGGTTCCAGCCAGAGGGTTAAATGCTTTGTTTAGTCGAAGCACTTATCAGGTGAGCCTGGCTGGAAGAGCGGCATATAACTGGGCTGCTGAAGGGATGGTGGGATGCGCCTGATTGGAGGCGCATGGCATCTGCTGTGCCTAACTGGCGGCACATGGTGACTGTTGTGCCTATCTGGAGGCGCATGGTAGCCGCTGGCTGTAGACTTAGGATCTTTCCTTTGTAGAAATTTTCCTTTGTACAACCTTTTCTAGACATGTAATAGACTTTTGTATATAAATAAAAAGTCCTTCTTCAAATGTCTATACTTATTGACTTTGCTGTGAAGTGTTTTGTCTGAGTTCTGGTGCATGTAGTGTCTGGCGCATGGGCTTTCTGGTTGTGAAATTCCATGCTTCTACAAGACCCCTTTCAAAGTTTTCAAAACTTTTGAATAAGTTTTGGAATACTTTGAATAAGAAGCATGGCGATCAGGGCGCATGACCGTTGGGGCGCATGCCTGTTCGGGCGCATGCTCTTCTCAGTTAATGCATATGATAATGCTTCGGTAACCGAAAAGATTAATGATGATCTTTTGGTTTTATCTGCTGTTATCTTCACAGGACCCGAGGCGACGGCTGAGATCATTCGTCATCGGTTCACGCGTGCGACCACGGCCTATAAATAGGTGAGAGATGGAGAGAGAGAGAGAGAGTTCTTCTGCTCTGTGCTTTTGCCTCCTTTAGAGTTCTTCTTCAAAACCCTAACTTCTTCTTCTCTGAGAGAATGGCTCCCAAGACTCCTCGCGGCGGTGCTAAGGGAAAGGAGCCGGCAGAGTTCGCTGACGAGGATGCTCCTGCCACCATTGCGACTCTGACCGACGTTCACCCCGGGGTGACGGGTGGGTGTCGACTTTTGCTATCTAATGTGCTCTAACTTTCTGCTGTCGATGCGTATGGGCTTCTGTCCTTGATACGCTGAGGTTTTATCCTGCCGACGTGCATAGGCTCAGGCCTTTATCATGCACCGAGGTTTAGTTTGCTGACGCGCATGGGTTTTATACCCTGATGATGCGCCGAAGCCTTCACTGACGCGCATGGGCTCACGCCTTGATGATGCACCGAAGCTCCATTGCTGACGCGTATGGGTTTACGCCCTGATGATGCGCCGAAGCTCCAATGCTGACGCGCATGGATGATGCGCTGAAGCTGACGCGCATAGGTTTATACCCTGACGATGCGTCAATCTATTCGACACATTTTGTCTTTTTGCCTGACTTCCACTTTTGTTGTGCCAGTGTCGATGACGATCCCTTTGTTGAACGAGGTCCTCCTGGATGCTTCTCTTTGCCAAATGGGAGTTGATTTTGATGAGGCGGTGATCAACCCTGCAAAGGAAGCTATCTTACAGAACCAACCCCGGGAGAGAATGCTGCAAATCCAGAACCAGTTGCCACTTTTCCTCCAGAGTATGATAGAGAGTGGTAAACTGAAGTCTGCTGAATCTGAAGATATGACTTTCTTAAAACCTGTCTTTCTGTTTGGCGACCGACTAGTCTCTTCTGAAGTGAAGATACTGAAGATCAAAGAAGACTGGTTCTTTTCTGCCAAAGGCATGGTTCTATACATGAGGCAGGTTGACCGCCAGTTGCCGCTGACGGCCTTTTATCGTTTAGCTTCGAAGAGAAGGATGAGTTGGGAACTTACTCCTTCTCAAGGAGGGGCCTTGGGAGGTACCCTTTCGATCGACGCCACCTCGAACCAGCGAGATACTTTGGCTGCTTCATGAGCCGGTTCCTCGTTCAGTTACCGAGCCTTGCGTCCCGGGAGCCTCTACAGTGAAGTCCCAAATGACACGTTTCCTTTCAGTGCCCCAACCTTTGCAAATCGGATGCTGACAGCGAAGGTCATGTACCCGACAGGTGGCTTTAGAGTCGAAGGTTGGTGTCACTATATTCCGAGGTGGGACGAGTTGACCACTTGGGTGCTTTCAAGGTTCAAAGTTGAGCTTAAGGAGATCGGGCTGACAGCCGCCATCCGGGCTACGCAGGCAGGCGTGGACCTCAATAAGCCTATGTTTCTTGCGCTCTTGGAATTATTCAATGCCCATACTGGCAACTTTTTCACTCCGGTGGGAGAGTTGGGGTTGGCTCTCCATGAGATGTACGAAGTGTCTAAGCTCCCTTGGGGCTCGGAGCCGTACGAGGAATATTTCCCGTCAAATGAGGAGATCCAGGTTCTGGAAGATAAGGACCCGGAGATGATGGTTGTATTCAAAGAGGTGATGAGCCACCATTATCTGATGCACCGGAGGGACAAGGGCAAGACCCAGCCTCATGTAACTGCTTGGAGGGACTATGTCTTTAGGCAGGATTTGGCGGATCCTTCGAGGATCCGATTTGCGACTCCGCAGGGACTGAAGCCCGCGGAAGTGACTTCCGAAATAAGTCGGCTGGACGAGAGGACCCCACATTCGGATGAGAGCGGCAAGGATGCATATAGCTGCTTCTGGCACTGTGGGCACCAGATGTCATCTAAGGCAGTGTTGACAGCCTACTTGATGATATGGCTCCGGGATTGCGTGTTTGCAGGTGGATCCGGTGCCGTAGAGAGGGTACATCGGAATCTTATTTTGCCTGCCGTAAAGTTGGCTTTTGGACGACCCTTAGCTCTCCTCCCCGCGATGGTGTGCAACCTGTTGCGCGGTTTGAGGTCTTTTGCTGATGATGTGATCCACGAGAAAGGTAACAATGACAACTTTCCCCGGGCCGAGCTGCCTTTCTATTATCTTATGGGATGGCTGATTTTGCATCATTCGAACGTGATGAGTCCCGATCCGGAGGAGGATCATGTTGAAGGGGATGCCTTCATCCGCCGCTTCTACAAGAGGAAGTGGTTATACACTGGCGTCCCCGTTTGCAGAAGAGTCTTGTCCTACCTTCAGGGGTGGGAGATTGTCAAGGTTGGCCCTATCTTCAAAGATTTCGAGGCCGACCAAGATTTAGTTGACTCTGGCGCAGATGCGATCACTTTGCCGAAATAGAGTTTTCGTTGGTTGTAAAGTATCCGGCCTTCTCACCTGGTCTACCGCAACTAGAATAGATGTTATCTGGAGCCATATCTGCCAAGCCTATTTGCTCGTCAATTTAGCTATACCCAGCTAATGTTGCGGAATCCCAGTAGCATTCTAGGCTTCATCGGGAGTTTGCTGGATGGAGCCCGGGGCTGGCAGTATTATAACGCTGGATGCACTAGCGTTAATTTTACTACGCCAGTTCACAACCCTCGGCCGCAGATCCTATATCCGGCCGCCAAGCTGTATTGTATTATGAATGTTGCGTCTCCTGGTTATGACAGGGAGACTAGTTTCATCATTGGAACTCAGCTGGAGGCCACGGCGAATATGTTGATGGCAGCCCGATCATATCGTCCACCAGAATTGGCGGAATATCGGACTGCTGCTACAGCACCAGTGAGAGACCCGTCTGTTGGGAAGAGGCGGGCTGACACAGAATCTGGTTCTTCTGTACCGAAAAGGTCGAGAAAGACGTCGACTCCAAAGGTTACGGAAGTGCCACTCGTAACGCCAACGAGATCAGTTTCTGCTGAGGTAAGGAATGCTCCGTAATTCTAATTCATTTTGTCATTATGGTGACTTATGCTTTTCTTCTTGCAGGGATCGTCGAAGAAGAAGTCCCGTGTTTCAAAACCGGGTGCTAGTAAATCGAAGGAGGTGGCAGGCTCTTCTGATGAGCGTATTCCACCAATGATAATGTCACCCGTGGAGGAGGGCCCCGAAGACGTTCCTGCGGAGGTTTTAGTATCTCCTGTCTTTGAGGTTACAACAAATTCCGGGAAGGTACAGTTTGCCGTGGAGGCCTTGGACGTTGAGGGTCCTACGGACTCGAGGCATCCTGATGATGAGGTGGATTGGAGTTCGTCGCCTTCGGATGACGTTGCCCCAGAGCTTCAGGAGTCTGTTGCGGGGGCAACAGATATGGTTGGGACAGAGGAGAGGGTTGATTCCCTTCCTTGTCATGATAAGGGGAAGTCGGCTATATCATTGCCGGGTCTTGCCCCAGCTTCAACCGTGGAAGTTGAGGTGGCTACCAATCAGGAGGTAGCGACAGATTCTGTCCCTGTAGAGGGACTTGAGAAGGATGAGACCCTTCTGCCAGTCCTGTCTCCCGGGACGGGCCAGGAGATGAGTGTTGATCTCCCCGTTCAGCCGGGGGAGGTACCGGTCACTGATAGGACGTTGGGGGTAGAAGAGGTGGCCATTGACGTCGGTGGTTCCTCCGGGCTTGAGAAGGGTAAGGGTGTGGAACCCTCTGTTGCCCCTCCTACATGGGGTACTATCTCGACGCCCGTGCGGGCTTCCTCTGTTCCTTCGGCTCCTCGGGCTAGCAGTCCAGCCCCTGTTGATGAAGAGCCTATTGATGCCGAGGTTCAAGCCTCGCAGGTTGAGGTTGGCGGATCTTCTTTCGGTCCGCTAACTGTAGTAGCTCCTCCAACTCCTGCTATGACGCCGCAGGTCCTGGCGGACGCAGACGAATATGTGAAATTCTTCGTCGAGGGGGTGTACAAAATGCTGCAGAGGGGTGTATCTGCGGTGATGGATGCCAACGGGAGCTTTGCGACGGCAAGAGCTCTGGCAATGCCCTGTATCGAGCTGATCCGCATTCACCAAGGCCACGACCATATGGCCGAAATTCTGGAGGCTTCGGTGATCGAGCTGGACGAGCGGCTTGCGGAACTTCAGCGCATCCAGCAAAATGACTTCTCCGTCCTGATAGATACGGAGAAGGGGAAGTTTATTGTCGAGATTGAGTCTTCCTACCAGGCCACTATGGGCATTTGGGAGCGCGAGGTGGCTGAGACTGAGGCTGCGATAGAGCAGTTGTCTCAGTCCATGAAGAAGACGATGGAAATACGAGCTGTGTTGGATGCTAACATCGCAGAGATCAACACCCAGATGTGCCGCCTTGAGGACCAACGGGCCCGACTCCAGTTAGATGCCGAACGTGTTCAGGCTGAACACGTAGCATTCAAGCAGGAGGAAGCGACTTTTACTCAGCGGACTCTTGCCTTGGCTCAGCAGCGACAACAGCTTGATGAGAAGCATGAGAGCGAAACTTCCGCTGAGGCTGTTGAATTGATGCGTCAAGTAGCTGAGCGTCGAGTCCTGGCGACTGTGGAGACCCGTACAGCCGACTTAAGACGTCGAGTCAGAGAGCTCTCAGCCCATCCTGGAGAGGTTCAGGGACTGTAGCTTCTCTCTTTTTTATGTTCTTTTGCAACCCTTGCTAGGGGACAGTGTAGTTTTGTACTTTCTCTTCTTTTTTTTTAGAAAATAAAGAAGTACGCAACTTTTTTGTGATGTGTTCATTTTTGTTATTATGAACTTGATGATTTGTGTGGACCTATTATCTTTTGCGCACCTTGGTTTCTAGGTACAGATAATAAGTTTGAAGGAACCAACATGTTTGCTCAGAGGTGATGTGGACATGGCAATCATTGGGTTCAAAATGATAGAATCTTCCTAGTCAGAGGTATTATGGACATGGTAGGAATGATCCTGGGGGATACGCTGAACAACTCAGAGGTGATATGGACGTGGAAGTTCTGCGATCAATGTACGACAACGTAGGGGTTGTTTGTACGAGATGTTTACTCAGAGGTAATGTGAACGTGGTAAACATGAAGGGTAGCGTCGGCTTACGTAGCGTAAGATTCCGCTTTGTAGGGTGTAGAGGAACAACTCAGAGGTGATGTGGACGTGGTTGTCTTTCTACTGAAGGATGCCACGGAACAGCTGGGTTCCAGAAGCGTATGAGTTTGTGGAAGGAGATTGTGTGTGAGCTCCGATGATTGGGCCCACAGATCCCCTTTGGGGAAGTACATGTCTGAAGGATGTCAAGAATAGTACTTCTTTAGGAACTTGCCATTGATGGGCATCATGAACAAGTCTCCATTGGGTTTGGCGAGGCGGTAAGCACCATTTGAGTATACCGTCTCAATGATGAACGGTCCTTCCCACTTGGGCTCGAACTTTCCTAGTGTCTTGTGAGTTAACACCATCGGCCTCCTGACTGCTAAAACCAGGTCGCCAGCTTGGAAAGTCCTCTGTTTGACCTTCTTGTTGAAAGCCTGTGATATACGGGCTTGATAGAGTTCGATGCGTTGTTGTGCCAGGAGACGCTTCTCATCGAGTGCCTCCAGTTCCTGCAGACGACGACGTTGATTGTCCTCTTCTGTGAGTTTGTTTGTTATTGCTACGCGGAGTGAGGGTATCTGGATCTCGAGAGGCAGTACCGCTTCGCTTCCGTAGACCAGGGAGAATGGTGTATTGTCGGTTGGGGTCCGTACCGTTGTGCGGTAGGCCCAAAGGCATTCGCCAAGCTTTTCGTCCCAGTCGCATTTGTTGGATGACACGACTTTTTTGAGCAGCCTAACGATGGTTTTGTTGAACGCCTCTGCTAACCCGTTTGCAGCCGGATTGTAGACGGTGGATGCCACATTTTGAATGCGATTCTTGTCACAGAACCTGCTAAAAATATGGCTGATAAACTGAGGACCATTATCATGAATGATCCGTCGGGGTACTCCGAAACGGTAAATGACATGGTGTTTGATAAAGCTGACTACCCTGGAGCTCTTTACTTCCGCCAGTAGGACTACTTCTGCCCATTTGGAGAAGTAATCGGTGATGGCCAGGATGAAGCGGTGTCCTCTTGATGAAGGAGGGGTGATTGGTCCCACAATATCCATGCCCCAGGCTTCAAAGGGCCAGGAGACGACTGTAGGATGTAGTGGTTCAGACGGTGTATGTATGAAGTCTGTATGAAGTTGGCATGCGTGACACTTCTTAGCATATTCAACAGCGTCGGTGGCCATGGTTGGCCAGTAGTAGCCCATACGTTGCAGTCGATCCTGCAACTTAGGACCGGGTTGATGAGCTCCGCAAGTTCCGTCATGAGCTTCTCGAAGAGCTTCGGCTGCTTCTTCGTTGGACAGGCATCGAAGGAGGAGCCCATCGAAGGAGCATCGATACAGCATTTTGGTAGCTGTATCGTAGTAGAATCGAAGAGAGCGTCTTTTGACTGAGACGGCTTCCTTCGGGTCCTCTGGAAGGATTTCGTAGACAGCAAAGTCGATGAACGGGAACCTCCAGTCTCGGACATTAATGCCAGTGTTCGTCGGTATGGTGTGAGCCACTCGCAAGCATAGGTTGTTTCTAGGACAAACCAAGTCTCGGCCAGTTACCGTGACATAGTATTGAGTCCCAAAGGGCGCTGCCAATGAGGCCGCGAGGCCAGCCAGAGCGTCGGCCTCCAAGTTTTGTAGATGGGGTACATGTTCGATGAAGAACCCGGTGAAGGTTGAAATGATGTTCAATGCAACTTCATGGTAAGGGATCGGATCTTCATGGCGAACCTCGTATTGCCCCCGAATCTGGTTCACGACAAGTTTTGAGTCACTGTAGGCTTCCAGATGGTCCACCCCCAGCTGTTGTGCGAGTTGGAGTCCCATGATGAGTGCGTTGTACTCGGCAACATTATTGGAGCACGGCTTCGAAAGGGAGTAAGCACGCTGGATGACCAACTGATCGGGGGAGACTAAGACTACCCCACTCCTGCGATGATTTGGCCTTTGGGGCCTGTCCTTGAAGCGCCATCGAAAAACATCCGCCAAACGTAGCTTCCTTCGATGACGTTGGATTCTTGGACCTCATCCGGGATGTCTTCATAGAGTTTTGAGGATTCTGGGATGGGGTGTGCAGCTAAAAAGTCAGCCAGAGCTTGACCTTTAACAGCTTTTTGCGGGACAAACACCATATTATACGGTGTTAGCAAGATCGCCCATGTGGCCAGCCGGGAGTTCAATGATCCTGGCTTCGTCATGAGGACTCTGAGCGGATTGACTCGGGAAATAACATGAATTGTCTGGCCCGAGACATAATGATGAGTCTTCTGGATGGCAAACACCAAAGCCAAGCACTCCTTTTCAACGGGGTTGTACCGGTGTTCGGCCCCGATGAGCGTTCGACTGAGGTAGTAGATTGCTTGCTCATAGCCTGTATCGCTGTTTTGAGCCAGCAGAGCGCCAAGAGAATGATCCATGGCACGGACGTAGAGGAGAAATGGTTTGCCGGCGATAGGTGCCACCAGGACTGGTGGGCTCGTCAAGTAGGCTTTGATGTCATCGAAAGCCTTTTGGCACTCCTCTGTCCAGACATAAGAGACTCCCTTCTTCATGAGCTGAGTAAAGGGTTGACATTTACCGAAGAGGTTTGCTATGAACCTCCGGATGTATGCCAGACGTCCCTGTAAGCCCCGAAGTTCTCGAAGATTCTTCGGAGGGTCCATGTTGAGGATGGCTTTGGTCTTCTCGGGATCGACATGAATGCCTTTCGCCGTGATGACAAAGCCCAAGAATTTGTCGCTAGAAACCCCCAGGAAGGATTTAGCAGGGTTCATTTTGAGTTGATGTGCCCGCATGAGATCGAAGACTGTCTTCAGATCCTGTAGGTGATCTCCTTTGAGGCGGCTCTTGACTGCGATGTCGTCAACATAGCATTCGACTGTCTTACGAAGATGTTGACGGAATATGGTGCTCATAGCTCGTTGGTATGTTGCACCGACGTTCTTCAAGCCGAAAGGCATTACTGTGTAGCAGAAAACACCCTTCGGAGTTCTGAATGACGTGTGTTTTGCGTCATCGGGGAACATCTTGATTTGATTGTAGCCTGAATACCCGTCCATGAAGGACATGCGTTCAAAGCCACATGTGTTGTCGATCATCACATCGGTGATTAGAAGTGGGAATTCGTCCTTCGGGCAAGCAGAGTTGAGGTCCCTGAAATCGATACAGACTCGTATCTTCCCATTCTTCTTGGTGACAGGTACGACGTTGGCTACCCAATCTGGGTGCTGTTCCTCACGAATGAAGCCGTTGGTCAAGAGTTTGTCCACCTCCTGATCGATAGCATTCATGATGTCTGGACGGAAACGTCGCTGTTGCTGTTTGATAGGTTTGGCATCAGGTAAGATGTTCAACCTATGCATTGCGATCTGTGGATCGAGTCCCGGCATATCTTCGTAGCTCCAGGCAAAGACGTCGATATACTCTTTAGCCAGCTGGATTAGAGACTCTCGGTCTTCTCCTTCTAGGCTTTTGCTGATAAAGATGGGTTTGGAAGAAGATCCGTCCCCGAGGTCGATCTGCTCGACTTCGTCTTCGGTGGGAGGTTCACGTAACTCAAAACGAGACTCCCATTGCTCTCCTAGGCGTTGAGCCCAGGGTTCTTCTTCGAAGGGTTTCGGCGCTTGGTCTTCGCCTTTGCCTTTTTGAGGTTGTGCTGACGTCATGTTAGCTGATAGCACTTTCCTGAAGACTGATCCGATACTGGTATCGGAATCCCAAGTCGACGCTTCGGACGAGTGGAAATGTTCTACGTCTTCTGCGTCTGAACTCTCTGGAGTTGATGGCGGCGTGACATAGCCTATCCCCCGTCGTGTTTTGTTGTAGTAGTCTTGCGGCTTTCTTTTGGGTGTTGGAAGCCGGAGAGGGAGACGTCGACCTTTGCCGTAGTTTAGGCCTTTGTTGCTTTTTAGGTCGTAGCCCATCTTTTGGATGATGTGCTTTGCCGTATCCGTGTACCGATAGACTTGTACTCTGCCGGTATCAGGTTCTGGCTCGAGTGGCGGGAGGTCTTGATGACGCTCGACATTGCCCAAAATGATGGATCCTTCGTCTCGGCTTCGTGGAGGGGCTATGAAACAGACTCCTTGAGACGGGACTACTCGATTTACATGATGGACGGTCGTTATTTGTGTTTGCAACGACCGTAGAGCGTTATCTAATGTATACATGGCATTCCAGTGCGGAAGACAAGAATAATTAAAAAACACTCTATTGATAAAATACGAGATCTTATCCCGTGGGATTACATTGTCTAAGGAGGGTGCATCTACATCAGCAGAGATGTATTCGCCAAGCTCCTCGTCTGTAAGTACTGGGGTCGGATCAGGAGAATCCACCACAGCTTTGACTTTGGGGTCTGAGAGGGTTATGTGAGCCCTCTCTGGCATCTTGGATGGCTGCGGGGGCTTGCCCTTAAGACGCACCTTCAGAGGTGCCTCAACTGCGCCTCATATGAGTGGTGCCTTCCCCTGTAATTTTGCCACCAGGGGAGCCAATGTTTGAGGCGGCTTTCCCTTGAGGCGTATCTTCAGGGGAGCCTCAGGAGTCGGTGCTTTCCCTGATAGTTTGATGCTCATTGGAGGCACCTTCTGGGGAGGTTTGCCCTTCAGTCGGATCTTCAGGGGAGCATCGGGAGTCGTCTCAGGCTCCATGTTCGGCTCAGTTGCCGTCTCTGCCTCATCATCAGTATCGTTGGCTTCCTCCTCGTCAAGTGGCTTGTACAAGTCGGAATCGGTGAAGTAGGCTTCAATCCCTTTGAAAGGATCGATGTCTGCGAACTCCGTCCGGATGATGCCGTTGGTGGATACATATTTCATGCATTGGTGGAGCGTGGAAGGCACCACCATGTACTCATGTAGCCATGGTCGACCGAGCAGGATGTTGTAGTTGACCTCGGCATCCACCACATAACAAGTCACCTCAGTTTTGAGGTTGCCAATGTGACACTTCAGTCGGATCTTGCCCAGTGGCTCGCTTTTGCTAGCGTTAAAGCCACTGATGGTTGTGTTGGAGGGCGCCAGCCGGTACATTGGGATCCCCAGTTTTGATAGCAGCGCCTTCGGGATGATGCTGAGGGAAGACCCCGGATCGATCTGAATTCGGCTCACCTTGACTGAACCGATGTACCCTGTGTAATACAGCGGTCGGTTATGTCGGTGGTGCTTGAGCAGCATATCTTGCTGGGTGAAAGTTATGTTTGGGATAACTTTATCCGCACAATGACAGTGCGCACAAGTAGTTGGGAGGTCTTCAGGCTGCTTGACCTGACTGAAAAAGGATTCAGCATCCTTCAGAGCTTCGCAGAGAGCTTCTCGGGAGTCTTTGGAAAGACGCAGGAGCTCAAACAAAGACAGGCGTGCAGGAGTACTGGCCAGTTGTGCCAGTATGTCAAAGTTGTGGGGCTTGGCTAGCCCCGAAGCATTCTCTTTCCGTAGAGGTCTGTCGAAACGAGCCTCCACCTGCTTCTGCTTATTGGCCGCTGAGGGTTTAGACGGGCCCTCCTCAGGAATGGTGCCAGGAGGCACCACCTCGACGGCAGCTTCGCCGGGCTGGGCGTTCCGTTGTGCACGCGTTTGCACTGGAAGTGCCTCTTCCGTTGAAGAAGAGACGGTACGGCAAGACTTGATCTTCCTGCCTTTTGATTTGGAGGTAGAGCGTACCTCCGGTTGAGTCACCTCGGAGACGAGGTCGGGGTGAACCCAGAGGACCTCTCCTCGAGATGTGGTGAGTGGGATGAGTCCACTCGCATTATCACGGGTAGGTGGCAAGTTCACCATCTCCATTTTTGCCTTAGGGATGGAGACGACGTCATCTTGTGTGGTGGTCGGCGGCAAGGTGTCGAACTGAAGTGACACCACATTGGCTGAGACCGTCTTCTCTTCATAGTCGATGGAGATTACATCGGCATTGATCATGCGCTGGATGTAATTCTTGAGGACGTAGCAGTCCTTGGTCGGGTGTCCGACAAACCGATGGTAGTGACAGTACCTCGGGTTATCCACTTTCCCGACTTCATCGGACCGCTTTGGGTCCGAAAGCTTGATCTTGTCACCCTGCTTCAGTATTTCAAAGAGTTGCAGGGTATCTTCGTCATTGAATGAATACACCTCCTTGGGTCTCAGTGCCAGTGGAGGCTTCTGAGTAGGCACAGATGCGCCCTTCGAGGCATTAACAGTCAATGCCTGTTTCTCCTTTGCTTCTCGTCCGAAATTGTTGGCTGCTGACCTTTTCCCCTTATCATCAAAGACGGGGAAGCTGACACCCAGAAGACGTGCGTTGGCCGCCTTCTTTTCTGCGGCTTCAGCTTCGATGATCAGGGAGCTCCAGTCGGGAGGGGGAGTAGAGTTGAGCCATAGCTTAACTACGGGCAGCATGTTCATGCTGCAAGAGGAGAGGAGCGCATGTTCTGGCATGCCTGGAGGTAGCCTGAAGCAGGCCTGTCGGAAGCGTTCGATGAACACCCGAACCGTTTCTTTCTCCTTCTGGCGTATTTCTATAAGAGATGCCATCGTCATGTCCTTCCCGCCGTCGTAGAAGCGATCGAGGAAGAGGCGCGTCAAGTCATCGAAGGACGATATAGAATTGTCGGGGAGGCTGCAATACCAGTCATACGCCACCCCTTTTAAGGCCCCAACAAAGATGCTGGTGAGGAGCGCGTCCTCCTTTGGAAGATGCCCCGTCTGTGACTGGAAATATGTCAGGTACCGACGCGGAGAGTCCTTCCCGTCGTACGGCGTGAGTGTTTGTGGTTTATACTTTGGAGGATAAACCACCTTGTTCCACTCGAGGGGATAAGGCTGGGGAATGCCCATCTTCTGGCGCTCCTCCTGTCTATTTTTGGACTCGAAGCGCTCCCACAAGTCCCTGATCATTTCGACCACATCCTCCGTAGAGCTAGGAGTCGGGAAAGGTGGTACTATCTGGAGTGGAGCGTTTGAGGGCTCCGACGTCCGGGGTGCTTCTGTGTCGAAGGGTGCCCGTTGAAGGGGTACACTCGACTCCCTATTGACTCCTGGGTCGGGACCGGTTGAAGGTGTTCTGGTCAAGGCCGACCGAATATCAAACACTGCTTGAGTCAGTGCTTGCATAGAGGCAGAGAGGGTTTTGAGTCCTCCCTCTAATGAGTCTATACGCTGGACAATGTCTTGCGGCGGCGCATCAGACTCGGAGTCACCCCCAGTCATGTATACTGTCATGACACGGCCGGGAGTGGATGGATTGGTTGAGGCTTCGCTCTCGACCTCACTTTTATGTGGGGGAGTCACCTCTCCTGGTGTTTCACCTTGGCCACCCCCAGCCACATTCTGGAGGTCATTCTCGACGGGCGCATCTGCAAGGGCCTGATTGTCCTCAGCTCCGTCTTGAAGGGCCTCTTCGTCTCTACCCCCAGCCGTGTCCTGGAGGACATCCTCGTTTTGAGGGACTTCTGGGAGGCTGACTTCGCCTCGAGGATGAAGATCCGCCGCAGCTGTGCTTTGGACATCTTCGTCTTCGGAAGGAGGCTCAACAAGGGTCTGACTACCCCCAGCTTCCTCCAAGAACTTCTTCCTCGACCGAGTGCTTTCGAACACTCCAGAGGTCGAGACAGCTGCCTTGGTTTTCCTCGGCTGGCTTTTGGATGAAGACGAGGAATTGCCAGTCGTCTTCCGGACTGACGAAGAGTTGGAGATCACGTTGCATGAAGCAACCCTTGGCTCCTCTTCTGTTGACACCTTCATCCCGAGGCGATGTCGGAAGGGTGCCGATGATTGCAGCCGCTGGAAGACTGACTGCCTTGGTGGTACTGCTGCTTTGCAACAGCAGTTGATGGTGACCACCGCACAAGTATGCCCCGTGAGAGGCGCATCGTGCCTGTTGGTCGACTCTCCTGACCGGCGCTTGTGAGTGATCACGTTACGCAGGTCGTTGGAGGAGAGTGCTACCTTCACACCCCCTTCAGGCGCATGGCTAGGCCAAACGCCGGGGTGGACAGGTGAGTGCTGCGCTCCCTGATCTAATACCAAGCAGGCATCACGATCAGTAGTGGGGAAACCACAACATTTGAAGTGACTTGAACGGACCTCAAACGCACAACCAGAGGAGGCACGGGAGTTCAAGACCACTGAATTTGCCTCATTCGACTTGGTTGTGCACGCAGTAGATGCGCCCAAGTGAGATGAGGACTTTGAAGATCGGCTCGTTTTTGGTACCGAAGCACATGAGCCGACCTTGTACAGCTTGCCATCAGCAGCGCGCATGATTGTGAGCGCATGCTTTTGGCTTGCTGCTGGCATAGCACGTTTGTGGCGCATGGCCCGTGCCGCCTTGGATTTCTTTGTACTAGCCTGCTGGGGTGCATAGTACTCAGCATCCAAATTCTCCTCACCATTACAGCGAGTGAGTCTATCAAAGACAGAGACTTTTTGTGGCGCATCAGAGGTGATGCGCGGGGCATTGGCTGCGCCCCTGCTCCGTCGACGCATCTTCTTCGCCTGAGAGGGAGATGGCTGGGGGACGTGGTCAGCCGCACGCTTCTCCGAGAGATGTGCTGCATCAGCGGGCGCACCTTGGTTGCTGAGAACGTCAGCAGGAAGGTAGGGCTGGATTGGCGCATTCCTTTCAGTGGTGGTGCCCGAGGCGTCGACCTTGCGCACCCAGACACGGCGGGTCTTCTTCGGCTTCGGCAGCCGCTTCGAAGGACTCGCACTTCCTTCAGAAATGAACTCCTCGTACGCCTGTTGATTGAGGCGCACGACCAGCGTCTTATGGGAGGAGCCCACCTTCACATCGTCGGCCTATGACACGACCTTCTCAGAAGAGGAGAAAGAGGTCCCCAGCAGAGTCGCCAGCTTGTTTACCATTAAAATTGTTTGATTGCAAATCTTAATACAAACAGAACAGTGTTACAATATAGGACTTAGATGTAGTCCTAGGAGTACACTTTTGTTTAATCTGGGTCCTTAGTGCCAATGGAGCGAGTGGTAATGCGTTGACTCCGTTGACGGGCTGACGACGGTTATCGGTTCTCTGAAGGTGTAGATTGTTCTGGGTGCTGGAGCTTGCTGAGAGGAGGAAGACATTGAATGTCTGTATCTGCCTCTCTGGTGGTGTGTTCGTTCGTATTTGTCTGTGTCTGGAAGAAGGAAATGATTCCTCTATTTATAGCTGGGCAGGTTGGCTGCTCATGCCGCATATGTAGGATGCGCCGGTGCGTGGGGACGCCACGTGTTGATTGCTGATGGAGGCGCATGGGTGATACACCCTGATCGAGGGGTTGACTTCTTCATACTGCTGTTGTGAGCCGGCACGTAGTAGAGGAGAAGATCTTTCCGTTGCTGAAATCTTGGATGAGTTGAGTCAAAGGACACGTGTCGTCGACTCATGGCTCGGAGATCTCGGATCTGATGGGGGGATGATTTGGTGGGATGCGCCTTAGATTGGGCGCATGATGAGATTTTGGCTCGTGACCTTTAGGAGTCACGAACCATTCTGGGTGCATGGCTTTTGAGGCGCATGCAGGCGACTTTCCTTCTGTCTTTCGGGATCAGAGATCAGTCTGGGGCGCATGGCTTTTGAGGCGCATGCAAAGCTTCAACTGGAGACTCTTCTTCTGTCTTTAGGGATCAGCGAAGGGTCTGAGGCGCATGGCTTTTGAGGCGCATGCGGATGGTTGGGTGGCCACGTGGCAGTAGCCGTCGGGGTAAAGTCATGATGATGCTGACGTTGTGGAAGCTTCGTTTTCTGCAAAAGCTGTCAACCGTTCAGACTTGGGGAGGCATACTGCCAACTCTGTCAGTTCAGCATTTGATGTTGGTGACATTCGATGGACAGCTGAGTGGGCACGTTGGTTGACGTTCCACTAGGCGTATGGGGACGTATGGGGGCGCATCCTCTGTGATGCGCTCGGTACAGGGCGCATCTGTGGGAGGCACTTGGTGTTTGAAGGGGTGTGATGCGCTGTCCAGCCGGCGCATCCGACACGTCTTTAATGATGCGGCTGTTTTGCTTCTCGAGTGCCTTTAAATAGCCGTTTGGCTGAAGTCGAGGCGTCTGGTTCATCCATTTAATGTGAGTTCATTGCACGGAATTCGGAGAGCCATCCACTTGGCGCGTGGGTTTGATCTGCCCGGCCTATAAATAGTGGCATGGAGAGAAGGTTTGCTTCTCATTCCCTCACGTACCTCCAACATGAACTTGGGTATTCGGGTGCATTCTGTTGAGGAAGTGTTCCCGAGGGTGAAGATGAGATGCCATGTCGTCGTTGATGCACTTGAAGGTGACTGTTACATCCAAAAAATGGAGTCGAGGGCTTCCGAAGCAGGCGGAAGGTGCCTGTTGCATCCAAAGATAGGGATGCTCGGGCCTCGTCTCCGTTGTTCCGGAAGAGCCGTAGATCGGAATGGCGGTGCTAGGCTCTTTCTTCCTTCAAAGTGGGTGTCGCCCACTCTGGTTGTGTTGAAAGCTTCTCCTTTAGCCGTATTTCGATTACGGTCTTCCTTGGTCTTTGGAGGCTCTTTCGAAGCCTCCCCTGGCCACAGATTTGCGGTGCTTTTCTCTTCCTTGGTTCCAGCCAGAGGGTTAAATGCTTTGTTTAGTCGAAGCACTTATCAGGTGAGCCTGGCTGGAAGAGCGGCACATAACTGGGCTGCTGAAGGGATGGTAGGATGCGCCTGGTTGGAGGCGCATGGCATCTGCTGCGCCTAACTGGCGGCGCATGGTGACTGCTGCGCCTATCTGGAGGCGCATGGTAGCCGCTGGCTGTAGACTTAGGATCTTTCCTTTGTAGAAATTTTCCTTTGTACAACCTTTTCTAGACATGTAATAGACTTTTGTATATAAATAAAAAGTCCTTCAAATGTCTATACTTATTGACTTTGCTGTGAAGTGTTCTGTCTGAGTTCTGGTGCATGTAGTGTCTGGCGCATGGGCTTTCTGGTTATGAAATTCCATGCTTCTACAATTCTGGGTCGAAGCGTGATACCAACCACAAGTAAGCATAAGAACATGAAAGTATAGGAGAACATGATATCGTGTCATGACTTGTCACAAGAAAAGTACATGATATGAATGTAAATGAACATAAACCATAGAATGTACTTGCCTTGCTCAAGGTGATCAGGAAAATGAAGTAGATCTGAAAGTCCACCTGAGTAAAGGATATCGATCCTAAAGGAAAAAAGACCACTCTGAGGAGTCGGACACGCTCTGACGAGTCCAAATTGAATATCAAGCTCTGCTATAGCAATACATCAAACATGTCCTGAGCATCAAAAGAGAATAGGTTTGTTAGTCAAATTTGAATTTCCTTTACTTAGGAAAAATAGCAAACAATCAAGAACAGCACGAATTATCACTCACATCAAATTGAACCCGATCGTGATAACCACCGATCAACCAAACCCTATCGATCCAACCTCGATCATTCTACTTTCATAAACAGAGAACACACACACACAAAATCATTTGCACACACAGAACATCAGACCGAGATAATTAAGAAAGATTGACACTTACCAGATTTGATGTCTAGATCGGAGTAGGGAACCACCGGTTGATTCGCTCAGACTTCGATCGAACACTCTATGTCAATCAATCAAGGAAGAATCGACTCTTCGACGAATACGATCGAACGGTTTCCAGATCTGAGCTTGCAATCCAACGAAAATAGAGGGGAAGAATCAGAGGTGAAGAGCTCCCGAAATGTACGATTTTTTCACGAGAGTTCGAGATGCTTGCCAAATCAAAGGTGAACAAGGACGACGAGTTCCTTGAAAAAAATTTGCCAAAAGAAGATCCGTTGTCGGAACGAAATCACTTCGCCGTCGTCGTCATCGTCTACAAGCACTGACTCGGGAAGCCATTGACAGAGTGTTTTCGAGGACAGCCATCGCTGTGCTCGGAACTGCTCTCCACCATGGCCGATCACTTCTTGAATTTAGGGTTGGAGAGAATTGGAGTTGGGAAGAAGGAGAAGAATGAGAGGGCTTGCTTGCTCTCCAGAAAATTTCTACTCTAGAAAATGAAAGAGGAAGAGAATCAGTGGTTTATATAATTTATGGGTGGCCGTTGACCATTCTTGGAGAGGGGTCAGTAGATTTTTGGTTTGGAGGAAAAACCAGTGAAGTTTCAAAAGTTGGAAAGAATTTGAGCTATGCTCCTCACAGGTTCCTCAATGAAGAATTGGCTTATGGACAAAGCCCAATTAAGAAATGGCTGAACACACTAAATAGAATTCAATATAAAATATACTATTATATAGCTATTAAATTAACACCATTAAATTCCTAACAATATTTATATAAGTATGCCTTTTAAACCATAGGAAAAATACTATATTATTATTTATTTATTTTAGTCTCAAAAAAGTGGGGTTACAAGTTTATCATTTCTGTCAACGTTCTGTTCTTCCTCTCTGCTACTTTGTTTGATTGAGGAGAGTACGGAGCCGTAGTCTCGTTGATAATTCCATGTTCTTTGCAGAACGATACGAATTTATGAGACCGGTACTCTCCACCTCGATTACTACTTATTCTTTTGAGTTATTGTCCAGTTTGCCGTTCAGCCTCGGCCCTGAACTTCTTGAACTTCTCGAATGCTTCGTCTTTAGTCTTCAGAAGGTAGACGAACGCGTACTTTGAGAAGTCATCGATGAAGGTTATGAAATACTTTATCCCGACATTTGTAGAGAATTGTTTGAAGTCACAGATATCAGAGTGTACCAACTCCAGAAGATCTGTGCTTCGATTAACCCGAGGAAAGGATTTCCTTGTGATCTTCGTTTGAGCACAATCTTCGCATTTCTCTACCTTACCCCTACATTTGGAGATAAGTTCTAAACTAGACATTTTGTTTATTTTTTTACAATGAACATGTCCTAGTCTATTAAGCCACAACTCAAGAGTATAAGCAGAATAGGTGATTGCATTAACAACATTGGACTGATTTACAAGTTAAATTTTAAATATTCTTTCGGTATAAAAAGCTTTTTCGAAGTATGTTCCCTTTATGAACATCACCATCTGACCAGCATTGATGTCCATCCTGAGGCCTGCGTTGCAGAGTAGACCTCCAGAGATCAGGTTCTTGGCAATAGTAGGTATATGCTTTACGCCTTGAAGCGTCAGAGACTTCCCAGAAGTCAGCTTCAACACCACTGTCCCGATCCCTCATACCTCAGCTTGTGCCTAGTTTGCCACTATAACCACTTCAGAAGTTGGTGTGTAGGTGGTGAACCACTCCTTGCTTGAGCAGACATGGCAGGTGGCACCAGTGTCTAGCCACCAGTCGGAGTCAGCCCCCACCGCAGTGACCTGCGAAATCATCGCAACAACGTCAGTGATCATTAAAACCTTGCTAGGCTCACCTTGCTCTAATTGCTTGGTCTTCGCTTTGCATTCACTCTTGAAGTGACCCTTCTTGCCACACTTGAAACAACGCGTATAAGACTTTGCCTTCTGTTGTTTGAAGGAAGTCCCCTTAACTTTCAGATTGTTAGGGTCCTTCTTCTTGCCGTGGGAAGCCGCTTGCTTCCCTTTAAACTCTTTGGTGTGAACCAAATTGGCGTTAGCCAGCTGTTTAGTCAAAGCGTCCACTTTTAGTTGAGCCCTCATCTGATCCTCAACGTAAATTTCCTGTAGGAGATCTTCAAGACTGGTCTCCAACTTCTTCCTATGCATATTTGCATAGAACTTGCTCCACCCAGCAGGGAGCTTAGAAACGATCCCTCCAACAACAAACTTGTCGGTGAGGGACATCACCTCATCTTCCAACTTCTGTCGCTGCTTCAGAAACTCCTTCACCTGCGGCAGCATTGGCTTCTCGTCTTCAAAGAACCACTTGTGATATTTTTCAACTAAAAATATCTTTCTTCGGTTTTTATCATCTTTGTACAGTTTCTCCAGAGACTCTCATAGCTCTCTGGCAATAGTCTTCTTTGAATATGATTCCGCCAGAGAGTCTTCCATCGCATTTAGGATCATAAGCCTACAAATGTTATTTTTCCTTCTCCACTTGGCTTGGTTCTTAGTAGCAGCAGTAATTGCGGTTGCAGATCTAGTTTCTGGAACATTAGGTTCCTCCTCAATAAGCACATGGTCAACATCAGAGAATTAAATATTGAGGCTAACCTTCATTTTCAGATTTGATAGTGCTCACCATCAAATTGCTCTAACTTTGTGAAGTTAGGATTGATTAGCGAAGCACGAAAATTTTCCATCTTGTGGAATCAAGCTTTGAGATTGTTAGTTCCGGGGCATAATTTTTGATAGAAAACTAAAAAATAAAATAATTAGGAAAATAACGTTTCGTAGCAACACTTCAAAGAAGGTTCACGATAGAGATCCTTGGAGGATTCTGGATAATGAAAATCTAAAAAGATTTTGTTACAACAGCAAATGAATGTAATGCTTCTAAAAAGAAGGTACAAATCGAATTGCTAGCAGCAACAATTGTCCACTAACAGTTTCTGATTAGATCAGAACAGTTCTCGTTCAGAACGAGTTGAAGTGGATGACAGACGATGAAGTGGATGGAAGAACAGCCTGCTGGGGTGAATGATCACCAACGCTCAAAGCTTGATTCGCCCACACAAACAACTTCCAGGAACTAGCAAGTTTGACGGAGAAATTCGGAACACTCCACTCTTCTGACTCCTCGGATGGCATGAACTCATGCGCTAAGTGGCGCTGGTGCACTTTTTCTCTGCTCTCTGGAACTCTGTAGAAATTTGTAAGAAATTGTGTTCTGAACACTTGTAGTCTGAGAGAGAGAGAGAGCACGACGTTCGGGACGTAGGAAAAACTGCCCCGAACGTTCAGTAACTACACAAATCGTGTTGACACAATTTGAGCAAATTGCGTACAGTATGCGCCACCTGCGCCACATACGCCAAACGCATGCAGCGCTCACTGCTCACCTGCACCACTGCGCCACATGTGCACCGTGTGCTACCTGCGCACCTACGCCACCTGCGCCCCACTCGCACCACGTGCCAACCGTCGTACCAACTATAGCACCATCTGGCAGCGCCAACTGGCGCGTGCCATCTGGCCGCACGATCGGCCAGCACGAACTGGCACGCGAACGGCTGTACAAGAGGCTCGCGCAACGAGCGCACTATACGCCTAGCGATGATGCTGACATGCTAAGTGCAAAGTGTGCCAACAAAATGCCATATTACGCCTCATGAGTCCATGAGCCCGAGACTGAGTCCGAATCCGAGTCGCTAAGCCCCTAAGGGGCTTAGCTCCAATAGAATAAATTCCAAGAGAAAAAAGCAAATGCTTTACCATGGAGTCTTATCCTTACTAGTAAAATCACCCACATGGTTCCCTCCTTACGGTCACCACCCCATGTGCACACCTCAACTACATACCAAGTATATATTGAGATACTACCCATGTTGCTTTTCCAATGTGGGACTAAAATTGCTAGACATGTTGAGAGCAAGCTCTCAACATACAAAGAAAAAGCTCATATATATATATACATATATATATATATATATATATATATATATATATATATATATATATATATATATATATATATATATATATATTTATATATATATATATATATATATATATATTTTTTATATACATATATATATATATATATATATATATATATATATATATATATATATATATATTTTATATACATATATATATATATATATATACTGTTACGCTCGAGTTGTTGTTGGAGAAGAAAGCCATCTGGGTGCGGGTGGGCACGTCGTCGGTGTCGAGATCCTGTGTAGAGGATACGTCGACCATCGTCGTCGACGTCAATGCCGTCGTTGATATTTGTCGTCGGTGATGCATCTGCTTCTTTGACACGAGAAGGAGATATACGAGGGTGGTGAAGAAGCTAGAAGATGAACCGAGTGTGTCACGACCCGCTCCCGAATAATCGGACACGAGTTGGACACGTCCAGCCTTCGTCGTTAGACACGACGAAGTAAGCTGTACCAAGCTAGGGAAAACTAACCAGATAAACATGAATGTATAGAATCACAGCATCTAAAAACGTATCCCATAATGATCACCATAATCCATAATTCTATGTATATAAATGTACGAGTCATCAAGAATAAAATGTACATGAATTCTAAAGACAATATCTAAGAGTAAAGCTAACAGTCTAAACCTGAAACCTCAAGCTAAGCCTCATCCTGCTCAGCTAAATCCTGGGCTCTGGCCCATAGAGTAGAACAATGTCCTGCAAGCATACCTGCAACATATCCTATTCAGGAGCGGAGCAAAGTACAATTCTAGGTAATGGACAAGACATCATGATATGAAAGTACAAGGGAACATGATATATAAAGTACAGGAAAGAACATGGTGTATAAGCACATGAAAGAACATGGTGTGTAAAGTACATGAAAGAACATGATATGTAAGAACATGAAAGTACATGATATGTAAGCACCTGAAAGAACATGATATCATGGAATCACAAGAAATAAGTACAAGGTATATCTCCTGAACATGTGTGTACTATATTTGAAATATAACTAAATATGTGACCGGCTAGGGTAAGCACATGAATGGGCGGCTTAGGACCCGCGTGCACGATGCGGGGTCTAAGCTAAACACACCTGAGTTGTTACTTGGGATTGGTCACATAGATAGTATATTTCCCCACCCCAGGTACAAGTAAGAACAAGATAACATGAGCACCAGAAAGTACATGATGTGTTGTAACGTGTCAATCAAGAAAGTACAGGATAAAATGAAATGCACAAGACCATAGAATGTACTTGCCTTGCTCCAGGAAAGTACGGATGAAGATCGGGGCTAGATGTCCTCCTGTATTTAATAATTACAATATGGTTAAGCTCTAATCATTATCTAACTAATCACTATTTATTTCTAACCAATTCTACCAACTAATTACTTGTTGATTAGTACTAGTTTAGTCATGTATGCTATCTAATCAGTAAGTAATACTTATTATATTCAGGATTTAGTTTAACTGAAATACTAACAATTTTAGATAAAACTAATATATAGGATGACTTCCCATAATAGTAATTATACAGAAATTATTTAATAAACTTCTAAAGTAACAATTGTAAATATTTGAGAAGATCAATTACTAGGGCCTAGGCTAAAATACTTATCAAGGACTATAGATTGAAAACACAAATCATTTGTAATACTTAAAGGTTAGTCCACTCAACCCATGCACTGCCTACTCATCAGTTTAATTCTTCCCAAAACTTGTCTTCACTAATACCATAATTTTAGAAGAAAGGAAGTGAACCCTTTAACAAAATATACCAAACCAGAATTTAATAACATAGATAGATAAGCTTCCTCCATTCAAACACCCCAAACACTAGGCAACACCTGCAAATATATACGGCACAAAGCTTCAAATTCCAACTGAAACTCAACTTAGTACTATACATACACCAAGCTCAAGCCCCTCCAAACTCCCTGCACTCGATTCCAGAATGAGAGAACACACACAAGATTGAACCCAAGCCTAACCATAATACATAACCCAACCTAGCAAGAATACTACAGACAACCAGCAACTACACCCAAGCTAGTAAAAATCAAACTTAGTAATAGAGTGCTATTGCTAACTAATATTATAGTTAAATTTACTTGAGCAAAATGCTTCATCTAAACCCATGATCAATACACCATTTGAGTTAGAGTTTCTCAAATCTCATCAAGAGGAGAAATATGGGGAAACTCCTGCTGTTACTCTACACACAACCATTTGAGTATAGGAACCAAATAAAGCCCTGTATTATTACATAATAGTACTTAACCAACATTAATTAACCAATATTAACCAACAGCTTCAAACATTAACCAACAGCTACCCATAAACCATCAGCTACTATCCACAATACAGAATCAAATTGAAAATATATCCACAACTTAATCAAAACTAAATCAAAATAATTGCTAACCCTAACTCTCAAATCCAGTCTAACAAAATCCCAGAAAATTCGTACAACCCGATCGAGTCTGAACAGAAAAAATTATACAGACAACTATTAACGAAAATCAAATTAAACATTAAAATCAAAAAAAAAACAAATTAAACACTCAATTCAAATGCTCGGATGCTCATAAACCCAATGCTCCTCCAAGCATGCTGATCCTAACCAGGTACAGAGTTTTCCATCCCGTCTTCGAACGACGGTCCCTTGGACACGAACAAAGACCCGGACACGGTCTGCTACAACCCAAAGAATCCACACAATGAACTCCCAGCAACCAGTTACAAAGAACACGAACACACTGCCTACAAAACTGATCTGACCAGGAATACTCCTATTAAATCCCCATTTAAAACCCAGCTATTTACCTCTAAATTATGACAGTGAAGGAATATGATAATACCTGAAGAATAGGATTCCCTGCGTATCCGACACAATCCTCTATCCGACCCAACAGAACCCATATTGAATCTTCCATTGTTCAGAATTTATCGGATCGATCAAGACCTGGCCGATCAATTCTCCTGCAATAACTCTGTTCTGGAGATCGAAGGCCACCTTCAGCTTGTCAGGGAGAAGAAGAATGGGTCAAAAAATTCCCATGTTCTGTCCGATCAAACATAAACTCGAATTTACTAGATCTGAACAATTCATACCAAATGATCACGATTGAGGAGGATCGAGAACTCACCAGATTGTAGCATACTCGTCGGCGACCTAAATCTGATGGTGCTACAGTCGTCAGTGGTGGAGAACGTTGCCGATCGGAAGGAATGTTCGCCGGAAGAGGAGTCACGCAGCCGTGATGATCCAACTCGTCGCCGCGCCACCAAGCTGGCCCCGCCGCCGTCCGTTGAAGAGGAACGTAGCCTTCGCCAGAGAAAGAATCCTGGTCGAGCGCCGCCGCTCGCCATAGTCGTCGTCGGGGGTTGATGGATCTCTTGTTGGTCGGCGCATGAGTCGCCGTCGTGACCATCGCCACCGGCCGGAGGGAAGAGGCCTCGCCGTTCAGTCGCCGGAGCTAGGGTTAAGCTTCGGGGTTGTCGAGAGGAACTTGTCACCATCGTGGAAAACCACGCTGCCGTGGTCTTCACCACCATCGTCGCTCGTCGGTCGAAGTCGAAGAAGCCGCTCTCGTCTTCAAATTAGGGCTTGGGCTCGAGAAGGAATTATAGAACGAGAAGAACAGAAAGAGTGAAAGGAAAATAACTCTGCTCTCTCTTCAAATTTTTTTTTTAAAAGTTGGATGGGAATTTTACAAAAATCTCCTCCCGAGATAATCAATTTGCAAAACGACCCCTCCGCTCAAAACTATTTATAAATGAGCCCTCCCCCTTTTCAAATATTACAAGAATGATAAAAATTCAGTTAAAAACTTTTGGAAAAATTTTGAGGGGACCACAAGTTGGTTATAACAACTTTTCAAATTTGAAAAATTGCTCCAAATTATTTCCCTCTAAAACATCAACCATCATATTTATTAATTAAAATAATTAAAAAATTAACTATTATTTGAAACCTAACCAATCAATTGCTATTATTAAAATTAAATTTTATTTTTTTCTCAAAACTGGAAAGTGGAGTTACAAATCTTCCTCCCTTAAAATAATTTCGTCCTCGAAATTCGAAGACCCCCAAAAATAAATCTCAGCAATCACAAAAGATCCAAACACCAGTCATTTATTAAAAATAGGATTTCAAAAGAAACATAGTACAATCAATTCAATCAAACAGAGTGGGATAGCGCTCTCGCATCTCGTCCTCGCGCTCCCACGTGGGCTCTCCCGGAGAGTGGTGTCTCCACATGACGCGGACAAGTGGAATGGTCTGGTTCCGCAGTCTTTCTCCCTCCGGTCCAGGATCTTTAGTGGCTGCACCTCGTAGGTCAAGCTCGGACCCAACTCTAACTCCGAGTAATCCACTACATGGCTCGGGTCTGGAATGTAATGTCGAAGCTGGGACTCATGAAAAACGTCGTGCGCTACCTCCAAGCTAACTGGAAGCGCTGGTCGATATGCCACCTTGCCAATCCGTGCCGTCGCATCAAAGGGTCCGATGAATCTCGGACTGAGCTTCCCACCTCTGTCGAACCGAATGACGCCTCTGGTTGGTGAGATCTTCAGGAACACTCTGTCTCCAACCTCGAACTCAAGTGGCCGTCTGGTGCTGTCCGCCCAATGCTTCTGCCGATCCTGCGCAACCCTGAGACGCTCTGAGCCCTTGAGATCAAATACGATAATTACACACAAGAAAAATAATACGATCTAACAATGATCAAGGATTTAATAGGCACGAATGGAATGAAGTTTCGATTTCAACTTAGAGGAGCAAAATCATGAAGACACAACTATTAAGTACGATAAAATCGATAGTTTAACACAAGTGGACTAGGACAAGGTAGGAAAATCATGGTCAGACAGACATGATTTAAGATTGAAGTTTAGACAAGACACAATGAAGTATGGAATCAAAATCTGACAATGTATAATTTTTGAGAAAATCAATGATCTAACGATAAAATGCTAGAGGGAAAACTAGCAAGGGCTGATCGGGGAAACGTATGAAATACTCAAAAGATACAGTATCAAATCAGGATAAACGTGCAAGGATTTGTGATTCTTGAAAACCAATAATCATACGAAAAAGGAATATAATTTCCATGATACCCGAGAACATATAGGTATTTGAAATCACTTTGCTTAGAATCCCTACCTCGCCAGTATATATCTGACTGCAGTGGACTTTCGGCTCCATGACTCAAATAACAATATGTCACCGAATATTCTGTCAACCTTATCCGTTTTCTAACAATCATTGACGAAACAACCCAAGAGATCAAGGTATGAAGAATATGACAAGTCTCGACAGTACTCGAAAACCTATGATTGTCTGAAATCACTTCAACTTAAAGTTCATGCCTCGCCAGTGCGCTACTGGCTGCAGTGAGCCCTCAGTCTCCATAATCCAGCTAATGGCTGCAGCGCGCAACTGTCATGCCATAGTAGGTCATCGAATAGCCTCTCGACTTTATCCCTAGGAATTTCAAAAGAGTTTCAAGGAATTCAAAATGAGTTTCAATAATTCAAGTCACGAAAATGGTGAGATTACATGTCTGTTAGAATACAAGGGTTTATTAGGTACTATGGAGTAACACGGAATCCAATCGAAGAGTAGTGAGTACAAGGGCAACCAGAGAGATTTAAAATTTCAGACAGGGAGCGAAGTTTCAAATTATAATAGAATTTCAACTGATATCTGAAATGGTAACAAGATTTTATATATGGGACATTATCCCGGAAGGATAACAGAGTCTCGAAGGATGAACAGCAGCAAAGTATCAGATAGGAGACAAGGTTTCAAATTAAGAAATAAAATCTTGAATAGAAAATTTCAACAAGGAAACAAGGTTTAGAATAGTGTCTAGAAAGCAGGTTCCAATAGGAGACAAGGTATTGGATTGTAAATATGAAACAAACGAATCTTAATAGCAACAAAATCATAAATAGAGGACAATTCCCGAATAAAGTCAAAAATAGGAAATAGAATCTCAAACAAGCATCAATAGAATCGAAGGTTTAAACAAGGTTTCAAAATGATATTTCAAGTAGGAATAATTCTGGAATAGTACAAGTTCGATTAGCGAACAGAATATCAATAAACGAGTAGGAACAAGTATCCATGAAACAAGCAAAATCTTGGATAGGAGACAAGATCGAACAAAAATAGTAGACCAACAACTCTCGACTGAAAATCAAAGTCATGAATGAGGAAACAAGTCTCGAATAGAAAACGAAATCTTCAAAACCCTCAAAGGTATCCTCAACAGTGTCCTAAATAGGACGAAGCTTAAACAAGTTTCGAATGAGGAACAGGATTTCAAAATAAAATCTCGAGAAACGATTAAATATCAATTAACATGAAGTTTGATAAAAGAACAAAATTTACAAATAGGAGCCATTACTAGAAAACAAGGTCAGGAATGATGAATATGCCAACGGTATCGAATAATGAATTTCAAACAATTATCGATTTGTGGATCTGAAACAAGTTTGCCAAAATAGGAAACAATATCTCGAAATAAGTTTCGACATCAACCAAGGTTCCAAAATAGGAACAAGAAGTTTCAAGAAATGATCAATGTGTTAGGAGGAATTTAAGGGAAAACTGGATTATTAATCAAGATACATGGTTTTTCCAACCATGCAAAAGAAATCTTCTGTCTTCAATCTATCTTCAGTGTTTCTCCGGGACTGGAATCACTTCAATTCTTCAGCTGTCCTGATATAGGCTGATCCTTGCGGCAGTGCTCCATGTGTTTGCTGATTCTGAGAAGGTGGTTCCCTTTTGCAGTAGTCTGATGCTCCTTGCGCTTGTTCTCGGGCAGTGTGATCAACGTTTTCCAGCAGTCTTGACTTGGTGGGCAGGCGATCCACAGTACAAGGGTAATCTCCGTCTTTTGTGGCATTCATCGTAGTGGTGTCCTGAGAGGTGGCAGAAATTGTAAATGATCGTCGGCTGGATCTGAATATGGATCTCCCACTGGGGTTGAAGTGCAGGGCTCTGGCAGGAATATATGGTTGCTGGCGTGCTGGCTGCTGAGAACTGCTCCTGATGATGCGACTGGTGGTGTGACCGAAGAAACGCTGACTGAGTGTAGTGACGCTTTGCGGGTCCAGGGTAGTTGTTGTCTTTGTCATAAATCTTCATGTCTTTTATGAGCTTCAGCTTCCCGTCTCATTCTATTGTCAGTGCTATATTCTGGATCTTCTGGCTGGTGGCACCAATCTCCGGAGAAGTCGGGTCCTCAGGGACTAGGATGATTTTCAGTGGCTACTCCAGGTTTTCGATTTGGCTCGGAGAGTGCATCCACAAGTCTGACTTGGAAAGGATGGCCTGCTCCCTCTGGTTGTCAAGGGACTCTTCAAACGTCTCCGTCAACTACGTACTACCCACGGGGATAGTAGGGTGATAGAAGGTAGTGGAAGCTCGAAACCTTCAAGTGTAGGTGGATCAACAGTTCTGGTGTCGCGTGCTTCTGAACTATCTGAAAAACAAAAAACTGTTAAAATAACCTAGACCTAAATACAACAAGTGTTTATAGAATATCAATATACCTGATATTCCCTTATTTTCCGATTTATTCTATGCTGTGATCAAGTTTCCCTAGCATAATCAAGTCCCCCAATAGTACGCTAAGACCTAGGTACCATTAGGATGGACCTGCATGGGCCACCACTAAAAACATGTCACGACCCGCTCCCGAATAATCGGACACGAGTCGGACACGTCCAGCCTTCGTCGTTAGACACGACGAAGTAAGTTGTACCAAGCTAGGGAAAACTAACCAGATAAACATGAATATATAGAATCACAGCATCTAAAAACGTATCCCATAATGATCACCATAATCCATAATTCTATGTATATAAATGTACGAGTCATCAAGAATGAAATGTACATGAATTCTAAAGACAATATCTAAGAGTAAAGCTAACAGTCTAAACCTGAAACCTCAAGCTAAGCCTCATCCTGCTCAGCTAAATCCTGGGCTCTGGCCCATAGAGTAGAACAATGTCCTGCAAACATACCTGCAACATATCCTATTCAGGAGCGAAGCAAAGTACAATTCTAGGTAATGGACAAGACATCATGATATGAAAGTACAAGAGAACATGATATGTAAAGTACAGGAAAGAACATGGTGTATAAGCACATGAAAGAACATGGTGTGTAAAGTACATGAAAGAACATGATATGTAAGAACATGAAAGTACATGATATGTAAGCACCTGAAAGAACATGATATCATGGAATCACAGGAAATAAGTACAAGGTATATCTCCTGAACATGTGTGTACTATATTTGAAATATAACTAAATATGTGACCGGCTAGGGTAAGCACATGAAAGCACATGAATGGGCGGCTTAGGACCCGCGTGCACGATACGGGGTCTAAGCTAAACACACCTAAGTTGTTACTTGGGATTGGTCACATAGATAGTATATTTCCCCACCCCAGGTACAAGTAAGAACAAGAGAACATGAGCACCAGAAAGTACATGACGTGTTGTAACGTGTCAATCAAGAAAGTAGAGGATAAAATGAAATGCACAAGACCATAGAATGTACTTGCCTTGCTCCAGGAAAGTACGGATGAAGATCGGGGCTAGATGTCCTCCTGTATTTAATAATTACAATATGGTTAAGCTCTAATCGTTATCTAACTAATCACTATTTATTTCTAACCAATTCTACCAACTAATTACTTGTTGATTAGTACTAGTTTAGTCATGTATGCTATCTAATCAGTAAGTAATACTTATTATATTCAGGATTTAGTTTAACTGAAATACTAACAATTTTAGATAAAACTAATATATAGGATGACTTCCCATAATAGTAATTATACAGAAATTATTTAATAAACTTCTAAAGTAACAATTGTAAATATTTGAGAAGATCAATTACTAGGGCCTAGGCTAAAATACTTATCAAGGACTATAGATTGAAAACACAAATCATTTGTAATACTTAAAGGTTAGTCCACTCAACCCATGCACTGCCTACTCATCAGTTTAATTCTTCCCAAAACTTGTCTTCACTAATACCATAATTTTAGAAGAAAGGAAGTGAACCCTTTAACAAAATATACCAAACCGGAATTTAATAACATAGATAGATAAGCTTCCTCCATTCAAACACCCCAAACACAAGGCAACACCTGCAAATATATACGGCACAAAGCTTCAAATTCCAACTGAAACTCAACTTAGTACTATACATACACCAAGCTCAAGCCCCTCCAAACTCCCTGCACT
The DNA here is from genome assembly GCA_029216955.1 of Iris pallida. Taxonomy (NCBI): domain Eukaryota; kingdom Viridiplantae; phylum Streptophyta; class Magnoliopsida; order Asparagales; family Iridaceae; genus Iris; species Iris pallida. The sequence goes on along the minus strand of JANAVB010043418.1, from coordinate 15,498,276 downwards.
CGATTCCAGAATGAGAGAACACACACAAGATTGAACCCAAGCCTAACCATAATACATAACCCAACCTAGCAAGAATACTACAGACAACCAGCAACTACACCCAAGCTAGTAAAAATCAAACTTAGTAATAGAGTGCTATTGCTAACTAATATTATAGTTAAATTTACTTGAGCAAAATGCTTCATCTAAACCCATGATCAATACACCATTTGAGTTAGAGTTTCTCAAATCTCATCAAGAGGAGAAATATGGGGAAACTCCTGCTGTTACTCTACACACAACCATTTGAGTATAGGAACCAAATAAAGCCCTGTATTATTACATAATAGTACTTAACCAACATTAATTAACCAATATTAACCAACAGCTTCAAACATTAACCAACAGCTACCCATAAACCATCAGCTACTATCTACAATACAGAATCAAATTGAAAATATATCCACAACTTAATCAAAACTAAATCAAAATAATTGCGAACCCTAACTCTTAAATCCAGTCTAACAAAATCCCAGAAAATTCGTACAACCCGATCGAGTCTGAACAGAAAAAATTATACAGACAACTATTAACGAAAATCAAATTAAACATTAAAATCAAAAAAAAAAACAAATTAAACACTCAATTCAAATGCTCGGATGCTCATAAACCCAATGCTCCTCCAAGCATGCTGATCCTAACCAGGTACAGAGTTTTCCATCCCGTCTTCGAACGACGGTCCCTTGGACACGAACAAAGACCCGGACACGGTCTGCTACAACCCAAAGAATCCACACAATGAACTCCCAGCAACCAGTTACAAAGAACACGAACACACTGCCTACAAAACTGATCTGACCAGGAATACTCCTATTAAATCCCTATTTAAAACCCAGCTATTTACCTCTAAATTATGACAGTGAAGGAATATGATAATACCTGAATAATAGGATTCCCTGCGTATCCGACACAATCCTCTATCCGACCCAACAGAACCCAGATTGAATCTTCCATTGTTCAGAATTTATCGGATCGATCAAGACCTGGCCGATCAATTCTTCTGCAATAACTCTGTTCTGGAGATCGAAGGCCACCTTCAGCTTGTCAGGAAGAAGAAGAATGGGTCGAAAAATTCCCATGTTCTGTCTGATCAAACATAAACTCGAATTTACTAGATCTGAACAATTCATACCAAATGATCACGATTGAGGAGGATCGAGAACTCACCAGATTGTAGCATACTCGTCGGCGACCTAAATCTGATGGTGCTACGGTCGTCAGTGGTGGAGAACATTGTCGATCGAAAGGAATGTTCGCCGGAAGAGGAGTCACGCAGCCGTGATGATCCAACTCGTCGCCGCGCCACCAAGCTGGCCCCGCCGCCGTCCGTCGAAGAGGAACGTAGCCTTCGCCAGAGAAAGAATCCTGGTCGAGCGCCGCCGCTCGCCATAGTCGTCGCCGGGGGTTGATGGATCTCTTGTTGGTCGGCGCATGAGTCGCCGTCGTGACCATCGCCACCGGCCGGAGGAAAGAGGCCTCGCCGTTCAGTCGCCGGAGCTAGGGTTAAGCTTCGGGGTTGTCGAGAGGAACTTGTCACCATCGTGGAAAACCACCGCTGCCGTGGTCTTCACTGCCATCGTCGCTCGTCGGTCGAAGTCGAAGTCGCCGCTCTCGTCTTCAAATTAGGGCTTGGGCTCGAGAAGGAATTAGGGAACGAGAAGAACAGAAAGAGTGAAAGGAAAATAACTCTGCTCTCTCTTCAGATTTTTTTTTTTAAAAGTTGGATGGGAATTTTACAAAAATCTCCTCCCGAGATAATCAATTTGCAAAACGACCCCTCCGCTCAAAACTATTTATAAATGAGCCCTCCCCCTTTTCAAATATTACAAGAATGATAAAAATTCAGTTAAAAACTTTTGGAAAAATTTTGAGGGGACAACAAGTTGGTTATAACAACTTTTCAAATTTGAAAAATTGCTCCAAATTATTTCCCTCTAAAACATCAACCATCATATTTATTAATTAAAATAATTAAAAAATTAACTATTATTTGAAACCTAACCAATCAATTGCTATTATTAAAATTAAATTTTATTTTTTTTCTCAAAACTGGAAAGTGGAGTTACAGAGTGTAACGCCCCAGAACCAGAATACTGGAGAGCGGAAGCGTACATAGCCAGCTACGTATATTAAAGTGCAACCCACCTCGCTATACAGTCACGGTTGTCTAGATATATGAGGGTTTAACTACAAGCCATCAGTCTCCTACGTTCATGAAACAAGCCTATTGTCTCAATCTCAAGCAAGAATAATAGTTACAAGATGTCAGAGCACCAAATATACAATAGTAAGGCATCCCGTACATTACATATTCGGATGACCATGAAGCTAGTCGTACAAATGTCAAGGCTAGCAAAAGTTTTTGTTATACATGATCAACCCTAGGATTTGCCAATCATGTTACAGCCCGTAGGCAGACAGTAAATAAAGATGCAATAGGAGCTAACACGTGCTTGCCGGCTAAACGCCTCAAAAGAATAATTTTACAATAAAGTGGGAGAACAAAATAAACCCACTCGTTGCCAGGGTTACGCCTGGTGGTCACCATCTGGATGGAAGTTAGGTAGATCCTCTAGAGCTGCTCCGATATCTGGCCATACAAAACCAGCTGGGTCAGACCCCAGAAAGAGCAAGTGCCACAAAGGAGGCTTCACTTAGGAACTAAAACCAGCACATCATAAATGAATATTTAAAGATAATTATAAAGATACTGATAATAATAGGGACCACAATAATAAATTGAGTACGAGAAAACCATTCAAGTAGCCAGATCGCAACCCTTAAACCAAACAAGGATCGGGGTTGCAACCCTTCACCTGAATAGAAACCCGTCTCAAATATTACTGGTAAAGTAAAACATGATGAGCTTGACATAGGGTGAAATAAGACAATAAACGAAGAGAGGATAAAGAACTGCTCCGGGAGCCAGGTTACAACCCTTAAACCAAACAAGGACCGGGGTTGTAACCCTTCACCTGAACATAACCTTGCCCTTGATCTTTATTGTTAAAGCAAGCATATGTAGTCATGTCATGTCGTAACCTTGTAAATCATGACGAGCATGACACGGGGTGCAATAGGACAATAAATGAAGAGAGGACACAGAACTACTCCGGGAGTCAGGTTACAACCCTTAAACCAAACAAGGACCGGGGTTATAACCCTTCACCTGAACATAACTGGTCCCCTGATCATTATTGTTAAGGTAAGCATACATAAGCAGGACGATATATGATAAGATAACCATGGAACAATTCAGATAGCCAAGTTACAACCCTTAAACCAAACAAGGACCGAGGTTGTAACCCTTCATCTAAACGAAACTTGGTTTCTCATCATTTATCGATAAATAAAGCTCAAGGAATCAGGTCATGTTACAATCTTATACAGTATCAGGACAAACTAGACTGGACTAGACTCCATCCAATCAATCACGGCCAAGCAATGAGTACGGCTTGATACTTTAACTAGCTAGGGTTAGCACAGGCCTAGTTACTAGCAAAATGCAATGAGGTTATTCCAACAGCCACAAGCCCTACAGACCATCCAGGTTATCCAGACGCAATTAGGGGATTGAATTTATGTGGGTACATCGTCCAAGAAACGCATGTAGCCTTAAGTAATTCGGTGGTTGCAACACATGGCAGTGTGCTGGAAATGTGTCCTACTCGACGGTAGGCTACAAATCCCATAATGGGACGCCCAGATAACGGGATTTCCTGTAGCTGAGAAATCTCTCCATGACTACTAGATTTCTAGTTGTTAGCCTTAGTTAATTTCAGTAGGTACCCCTGACCGTGGTACTCAGGGGTCCCCGTCCTAGACATGATGCAAGACAATACTGATTTATTTATACAAACATAATCATACACGATGTCCAAACCATTTATTATAGTCACGTCATGCAAGCCGTCGCAATAGCTTTCAATATTTCCTATCATGCTTGCTTGTCATATCCTGTCATGTTATGTCATATTTTTTCCACACCATGCCATGTATCATTATTGATCCGGTCACATCACTCAATCCGTGCTTGTCAAGTCATGAAAAGTTCAAGACTTTAGAAAGACAATCGGATGCACAAGGGCTCAAAGCTCTACACGATGGAGCCTCTACGCTAGGCCAAGGGCCTCAAACGTAGAGTGGCTCTACGCTAGCGCGAGCAAGGGTGCACGTGGGTGGTGTTTTACGCTAGCCGAGCTTTACGCAAGCGAGATTATATGTGCATAAACTTCGGAGCGAAACTCTACGCGAGTGAGCTCTACGCGAGGAAACACTCGGGCAAAACTTTACGCTCGCGAGAGTCTGCTCGAGCCAGGGGTTTTACGCGAGCACGATTTTACGCGAGCGGGAGAGCCCCGAGCATAAAATTCGTAGGAACTCAGCGTAAAATGGAGTACGCTGGCACACAATTACGTGGGCGTAAAAGGCTGAGATAACACGCTGACACGTAAAACGTGGGCGTAAAGGCTAATCACTATGCTAACACGTTAGAACGTGTGCGTAAAATTTTGTCTTCTCCCCATGGCCAATACAATCATGCGTAAAAGCTCAGAAACTCGAGGAACTCCATCTCGGCCAAGACTTGGTGAAATTCGGCCATCCCAAATCCAAACTTACATAAAATCAGAATGCCTACTACAAGGAACTCTTAGTTTTCGAAAACAAGCCATTTTAGTAGATCAAAACCAAGAAGATCAAAATGCTAGAAACTTAGATCTACATGGAATGAGCCATGGAATTTGAAAATGCTAAGTACTAAAGTGGCTTTGAATCTTGTGGAGAAGAAAATGGAACAATAAAATTGAGTTCCTCCTTGAAGCAAGTTGCACTTGCCTAAACCTCTCTCTGGTAGGTGAGGAGAGTAATGGTGAGGAAGAAGAAGTAATGGAGAAGAAGTAATGAGGAGAGAGAGTGTTGGGCGGCTATTAAAGGAAGGGTGAGGGGGTAGGTGGGGGTTGGTCCACATGAAGAATCAATCCAAACCGAACCAAGCCAACCAAGCCAACCAAGCCGAACCAAGCAAGTAAAATACCACAATAAGCCATGCAACGGGACGTGCAATATACGTACACGTATACCAAAATACGTAATACGAACTATAGTCGTTACACCGAGAAACCAAGGTTGGCGCCCTCGTCTTTGTCATCCTTAGCGTCTGCCAAGTCTTCTCTTCGGTGATCTTCTTCAAGTCAGAAGAAGGTTTGAGTATAGACATATACTAATGAAGAAGAAAGAGAAGGTTAGATTATAAGATACTAATGAAGGAGAAATAGAGAGACTCTTGTCGAGTTTGAGAGGAGAAATAAATATAGAGTATTGCATGAAATGTCAATGTATATGGGTTCATGTGTCTAGATTTTACTGAATATTATCTTGGCAACTCAGTTCAAGATCTTTAGGACCTAGATGCATATGGGCGGATCTACATAGGGTCCTACATAGGGTCCAAGGGCCCCCCTCTTATTTAATAGGCCACTGGGGCGACTCGCTTGAGTATTTCGAACGGTCCAACAAATCTCGGACTCAGCTTTTCCTTTGTACCAAACCGGGTAACTCCTCGCATGGGCGACACTTTAAGAAATACGTGATCGCCTTCTAGAAACTCGAGGGATCGACAATGGACATCCGCGTAACTTTTCTGTCGACTCTGCAGTCTTTAATCTTTTTTTAATAAGCCAAATTTTTTGTACATTCTGTTCCACCAGCTCCGGACTGAGAATCTGTTATTCTCCGAGTTTGTCCCAGCAAATGGGTGACCTGCACTTCCGTTCGTATAAAGCTTTGTACGACGCCATCTGGATGTTGGATTGATAGCTATTGTTGTATGCAAATTCAGCCAGAGGTAGATGAACATCCCAACTCGACTTGAAGTCAAATGTGCAGAGCCGTAACATGTCTTCGAGAATCTGATTCACACGCTCTATTTGGGCGTCGGTCTGGGGATGGTAAGCTGAGCTGAACTGCAACTTGGTACCTAGAGCCGACTGAAGACTACTCCAGAAGTTTGATAGAAATCAAGCATCCTGACAGAGATGATGGATACAGGGACTCCGTACAGTCGTACTATCTCGTCAAGATAAATCTGAGCTAGGCGATCAACGCTCCAAGTAACTTTAATGGCAATAAAATGCGTTGACTTGGTTAGTCGATCAACGATGACCCAGATGGCATTATTTTCCTGCGGTATCTTCGATAAATCCATGCATACGTGCTACCACTTACATTCTAGAATTGCCAGATTCTGAATCTCTCCGCCCGGCCTCTGATGTTCAGCTTTTACCTGCTGACAAGTCATGCATTGTGACACGAAGAGTGCCACATCTCTCTTCATTCTGTGCCACCAGAAGGTCGTACAGAGGTCCTTGTACATCTTCGTGCTACCTGGATGCAAGAAGTACTTCGTATAGTGCGCTTATGTCGATATTTCCTTTCTAAGTTCTGAATCATCTGGAACACATAGCCTACCCTTCAATCGAAGTGTGCCGGTTTTATCTTCCGCAAAGTCGGTCGCACTACTCGTTGAAATTAGCTCTCACACTATCTTCAGGTAGAGATCATCCTTCTGAGTTGTCTTGATCTTTTTTTGCAAGCGCGGCTCTAGCTGCAACTACGCCAACTGCACATTCCTCAATTGAACCTGGAGGTCGATGTCCATCTCTTCTAAGTCACGTAGCAATCTACGGTCGATGGATAGCACGACAATATACTTCCGACTCAGAGTGTCGGCCACAACATTTCCCTTGCCCGACGTATAGTCAATAGTCAAATCATAATCTTTGATCAGTTCAAGCCAACGCCTTTGCCGCATGTTCAGCTCCTTCTGTGTGAATAGATACTTGAGCCTCTTGTGATCCGTATAGATCACGCACGCCATGCCATAAAGATAGTAATGCCATAATTTCAATGTGAACACAATCACTACTAACTCTAGATCATGGATGGGATAGTTCTTCTCGTACGACTTTAGCTGTAGAAAAGCAAAAGATATCACCTTGTTTCGTTGTATCAGCACACACCCCAAACCCTGGCCGGACGCATCGCTGAAGATCTAGAATCCTTCAGTCCCTTTTGGAAGTACGAGTATCGGGGCCGAGATGAGCCGTTAGTTTAACTCCTGGAAGAAAGCTTCACAATCTTCTGACCATTCAAAAGTGACTCCTTTCTGGGTGAGGTGATTCAGAGGCAATGCGATCTTCGCAAAATCCTTCACGAAGCATCGATAGTATCCTGTTAAGCTAAGGTAGCTTCAAATCTCGTCGACTGATGCTGGCCATTTTCGATCGACAGCGGCTTTAACTTTTTTTGGGTCGACTGCAATACCTTCGGATGAAATGATGTGTCCGAGGAATGTGACGCTGCTCAGCCAAATTTTACACTTGCCCCGCTTTGCATACAACTAATTTTTCTGAAAGGTTTGAAGCACGGTCCACAAATGCTCAGCGTATTACAGCTTGTCCTTCGAGTAGATGAGTATATCATCGATGAAGACTACTACAAACTTGTCGAGAAAGGGTCAAAATATCTTATTCATTAAATCCATAAAAGCAGCTGGAGCGTTCATTAGGCCGAATGTCATTACCAGGAATTTGTAAGGGTCGTATCGAGTGCGGAAGGCTGACTTTGACACGTCGTCTGACTTAATATTGAGTTGATGGTAACCCGAGCGAAGATTAATTTTAGAAAACACTAAAGCGCCATGTAACTGATCGAGCAGGTCGTCTATGCGGGTTAATGGATATTTGTTTCGGATGGTGGCCTTGTTCAGCTCTCGATAATTGATACACGGACGCATTGAACCGTCCTTTTTCTTGACAAACAATATGGGTGCTCCCCATGGCGAGATGCTAGGCCGTATGAATCCCTTATCGAGCAACTCTTACAACTATACTTTGAGTTTCTTAAGCTTTGCAGGGGCCATTCTGTACGAAGATTTAGAGATCGGTCGGGTATCGGGAAATGTGTCAATGGTGAACTCAATTTCTCGATCAGGTGGCATGTCGGACAGCTCGTCTGAAAATACGTCTGGGAATTCTGCCACAACGTCGGTTTGACCCACATTTACACCATTTTGTCTCATGTCTCGAACAGACATAAATAGCCTTCACATCCAGAATGTAGCATCCTTCGAGCCGATATTGCCGAGATCACCATGCAGGTCGGCGACGCCTTACCACACGAATAGCAAAATTTAGGCCCTCTAGGTATACGGAAGGTGATCGTCTTTCCATCATAGTTGATGGTGGCATTACACGGACCGAACCAATCTATTTCCAGAATGATGTCGTAGTCCTTAATGTCTAGAACTATTGTATCAAGACTGACCTTTTGACCACCTATACAGATGATTATGTCTCTGCAGACTAAGTTTACAAGTAGTGATGTGCCCAACTGTAAGTTAACACTAAGATCAAGGCCTAGCGGTGTCATCGACGATGAAGTCCGCTGATATAAAATTGTGTGTGGCACATGAATCAAATAGTACACGAGCAGGTTTGTTATTGAAAAGCAATATACCTGTCACGACTGTGTCAGATGCGAATGCTTCCTCGTGGGTGTAATACATGTGGTTCGTATTACGTATCTCGGTATACGTGTACGTATTTTTACTCGTATTGCATGTCTTCCTGCTTGATTTATTTTGGCATTTCATTGATTAGTTTATCTTGGTTCGGTTCGGTTTGTTTGGCTTGGTTCGGTTTTATTGTGAACCCCACCTACCACCACCCTCTTCATTTATTAACCCCCACTCATTTCTCTCTCCTCATTAACTCTTCTTCTTCCCTTACTTCTCCACCAACCTAAGAGAGAGAGAAAGGCTTAGGCAAGTACATCTTGCTTCATGGAGGAACTCCATTTTTATTGTTCCACTGTCTTCCTCATGTGTTTCTAACCCACTTTAGTACTTAGCACTTTTCATTTCTGTGGTTAATTTCTTGTAGATCTAGTTTTATGATATTTTTGGTTTCTATAAATTTTGATCTATCAAACCTGCATATTTTTGCTATTTGATGATTCCATGATGTAGAAAATTTTATTCTGCCCCAATTTGACCTATGGAAGTTCGAATTTGGACTCTGGATGATAAAATTATGGAGCTTGGGAGCATGGCTTCATGGTGTTCTTTTCGGAAATTTGAGAAGAAGAACAGTACTTGACCGCATGACTATTTCATACGACAAGTATTTTTCCCAGTCGCATGGCCATTTAATTGAATATTTAATCTAATAGGCCGCATGAGCATTTGCTGACATGCTTATATATAAGTTGGCAGCATGGCCTTTATACTGAAATGCATTAATTAATTACCTTTGGCCAATCAAGTTGGCCGCATGGGAACAGTACTTAGCCGCATATGGCCAACTCATTTGTTGGGCAATTAATTTTTTCATTAGCATGAGCATACAACTTGCACTTAGCCGCATGGAATATTTGTTAGCCGCATAAGCTATTTAATATTTGTGGCCGCATGGCCACTGTTCAAGTTGCTAAGCCGCATATGGCTAATACTTGGCCGCATATGGAATGGTCTTAGCATTTCATGCATTAGCAAATGAATTAAATGGTCTTTAAGTCCCTGGCCGCATATGGAATGGTCTTAGCATTTAATGGTCTTAACATTTAATGTATTAGCAAATGCATTAGCATTAAGGCTTAGCATTTAATGCATTAGCAAATGCATTTAGCATTTAATGCACTATTTATTTGCATGCATAGCCTTGCTTATATTTGCATGCATGCTTTAGCTGGCAAGTAGTAGCCGCATATGCTTTAATATTTAAATACATGCTGCCATGTTACATTAATGCCATGTATATTTAATGCATAGCCAATGCCATGTTAAGTTAATGCATGCATGCATGCAGGCAGTAGCTTGCATGCTTATTTGTATATGTTAGCCGCATATGGAATATTTAGTTGGCTGTATGGGAATTTATTTGGCCGCATAAGCCATTGATGCAATTTGTTAGCCGCATAGGCCAACTTCATAGCCGCATAGGAATTTGCTTGTGCATGCTTTATATTTGCTTGGCCACTTAAATATTGCTTTGGCCATTCAAACAATTTGTTAGCCGCATATGCATTGCAGGCAGCTTGCTTGAGCCGCATATGCACTGTTGCATGGCCTTGCATGCAATTGCTTGCATGAATATTTAATTTCTAGCCGCATGGCTTATATATTAAGTATTTGCCTTATGGCCCCCACCTCATCCACTCTTGGCCACATGGCCTATTTATTATTCTTGGCCGCATGCAGCAAGAGTGTGCTAGCTGCATATTGTATGGTGATAGCCTTAATAGCCTTGGCCGTATGGCATACTTGCATTAATTGCGGGTCCCACTATCTTTTGTCTTATTTGTCTTTACAATTATATTATTATGATTAAATAATGTGTGATTCTAAATTGCTTTCCTAAGCATGAATTGTTAGTGTAATGATTGATAGTGACTTGCTGGCCGCATGATAATTTTTCCTGAGCCGCATGAGTCCTCCACGGCCTTTGCCCCTGCTAATATTTAATTACCACATGTATGCTTGTGCCACTTTAATTTTAAGTGTGTTTCCTGACATGATGGTGACCCGTTGTGGTACACTTTTGACAAATGACATAACATGATAGTGGCCCGACGTGACGCACTCCTGACAAGTAAACTTGACATGATAAACTTGACATGATAAACCTGACATGATATTTCTCGAAATGTTGTTGCGACGGCTAACCTGACATGACAAGTATGAATGACCTGGACACCGTGGACGATTGTGCTTATACAAATGAACCCATCTTTTCTTGCATCATGTCTAGGACGGGGACCCCTGAGTACCACGGTCAGGGGTACCTACTGAAACTAACTAAGGCTAATAACTAGAATAATCTAGTAGTCATGAGAGATTTCCCCAGTTACAGGCGATCCCGTTATCCCGGCCATAATTGTTGGACTTGTAGCCTGCCGACGAGTAGGGCACAAGTCTAGACTCACTGATATGTGGAGTAGAACGAGGCATTGCTTAATGAATCCAAGTCGCCTGGATAACCTAGATTAGCTACAGGGCTTGTGGCTGGAGGAATAATCTTACTGCATCTTGCTAGTAACTAGGCCTGTGATAACCCTAGTTAGTTAAAGTATCAAGCCGTACTTATTGCTTGGCCGTAAATTATTGGATGAAGTCTACTCAGTCTAGTCTTGTCTTGATCCTGTACAAGATTTTTATATGTCCTGATTTCTTATATTATCTTGCCGATAAATGGTGGAAGAAACCAAGTTCTATTCAGACGAAGGGTTACAACCCCGGTCCTTGTTTGGTTTACGGATTGTAACCTGGTTATCTGAATAGTCCCATGGTTATCTCATCGTATATCACCTGTCATGCTTTTTCTTGATTACTGTCTTTTATTCTGTAATTATATTCTTGTTCTAATTGCTGGTTTTAGTTCCTAAGTGAAGCCTCCTTTGTGGCACTTGCTCTTTATGGGGTCTGACCCAGCTGGTTTTGTATGGCCAGATATCGGAGCAGCTCCAGAGGTTCTACCGACTTTCCAGCCAGATGGTGATCACTAGACGGAATCCTGGCAACGAGTGGATTTATTTTGACTCTCCCACTCTATTGTAAAATTATTCTTTGAGGCGTTTAGCCGACGAGCACGTGTTAGCTCGTGTATATTTTTCTTACTGTCTACCTACGGGCTGTAACATGATTGGCAAATCGTAGGGTTGATCATGTATTGACTAAAACTCCTGCTAGTCCTCACATTTTGTAACGATTAGCTTCATGATCAGCTGAATATATAATGTTTGGGACGCCTTACTATTATATATTTGGTGATCTTACATCTTGTAACTTTACTTGCTTGCTCGAGATTGAGACATTTAGGCTTGATATTGACCATAGGAGACTGATTGATTGTAGTTAAACCCTCATATATCTAGACAGCCGTGACCGTATAGTGAGGTAGATTCCATTTTATTATACGTAGCTGGCTATGTACGCTCCCGCTCTCCAGTATTCTTGTTCTGGGGCGTGACAGTGGGTCATGGCGTAGACACGACCCTGTGTATTGGGGCAACAATTTTGGCTATTTTGTGGCACGGTCTGCGGAGCCCGAGGTTTTTTGCCTCCGTTTTGTTGGTGTTGCGGGGGGCGTTGGTTTGGCCTAGCTTTCGTGTAGTTCTTTGTGACGTGATCTGTTCGGCCGCACACGAAGCATGCTCCATTCTTCGATCGACATTCATTGATCACGTGCCCCTCCTTGCGGCACTAATTGCATAACACTCGATTTTTCTCCTGGTTGTCACCTCCGTTGCCGTGGTTTGGACGCTTATACGCATTGTTACCTCATGTGTTGCCATGGCGCTTGTGACTATAAGTATGCACAGTGCCTGTGGCGACTGGAGGGTTTTGAGGCTCGAGGCAGAGGGTATGGTTGTGTGACTCGCCCATTGTTTGATATTCGGACACCGTCATATGAGCAAAAATGGAAGGCCTGATCAGGCCCACTCTGAATCTATGTGCTCGACTCGCCGTCGTTGGCAGGTAGACACCCGTAAATCGAGCCAACTTATTAAATTCTGCAGCATACTCGCGTACCGTCATGTTTCCCTGTTTCAGCTGCATGAACTCGTTCTCCTTCGTCTGGTGGATCGCTGCAGGTAAGTACTCGACTTAGAAGGCCTTGCAGAACATAGCCCAGGAGATCGGCACGGTGGAATCATCGCGACGGATAGCTTGCTACTGCCCACCAGTCGTGCGCGTTCAACCGAAGTTGAAGTTGAGCGCAAGCGACTTTCTTGGCCTCATCGATACCGAGAAGCTCGAAGTTGTCTTCGATCTCATCTAACCAGTTGATCGGGAAGGAAGGTTCTTCGATGCCGGAGAAGGAAGTACGAAATGCCTTCTTGAAGTTGGTATAGTCGAAGGTGTTATTCTCTGGCGGCACAAGCTGAGACGAAGGCTCCCCGGGTGCGACTTCAATGGGTTGGTTCACGGGTTCGACAGTACGGGTTGCAGAGTTCCCGTTGGTCACGACCGTTTGCACCAACTGTCGTAGCGTATCAAGTTGTCCTTGCTGTATCTTGAATTGTGCTTCGAACCGGGCTTCAAATTGGGCCTGTCACCTTTCGGACTACAGGCACAGCTTCTCGCTTTCTTGTTGGAATGTTGCAGCCTGTCTCTGCTGCATTTCAAGCATATGCAGCATCCGCTCCATGGGATTTGTCACGACCCGCTCCCGAATAATCGGACACGAGTCGGACACGCCCAGCCTTCATTGTTAGACACAATGAAGTAAGCTGTACCAAACTAGGAAAAACTAACCAGATAAACATGAAAGTATATAATCACAGCATCTATAACGTATCCCAGAAAGATCACCATAATCCACAAATCTAGATATCATAATGTACCAGAATCAACAAGAATGAAAAGTGCTATGAACTCTAGAGTCAATATCTAAAAGTAAAGCTAAGTAATCTAAACCTGAAGCCTCAAGCTAAGCCTCATCCTGCTCAGCTAAATCCTGGGCTCTGGCCCATAGGGTAGAATGATATCCTGCAAGTATACCTGCAACTTATCCAGTCAGGAGCGGAGCAAAGCACAGTTCTAGGTAATGAACAATAACATTATGATATGGAAAGTAAATGCTGAAAGAACAAGAAGAACAAGATATATAAGAAAAGGAAGAACATGAACTACTGCTATAAGATACATGGAAGATCATGACTATGTAAAGATGCAGGAAAGATCACGACTATAGCTAAAATCAAGATACAAGTAAGATCATGAAAGAACAAGTAAGATCCTGAACATGTGTTATATAAATTTGAAATACTTCTATGATATGTAACCGGCTTGGGTAAGATCATGAAAGAACATGAAAAGATCCTGAAAGATCATGTAGGTACGGCTTAGGACCCGCGTGCACTGTGCGAGACCTAAGCTAAAGATCATGAATAAGTATCCGGGTTTGGTCACATATCTAGAGTATTTCCCCACCCCAAGATTCAAGTAAGAACATGAAAGAACAAGCCAGAAAGATCATGACCGTATCGCAGTGTGTCAGCAATAAAGAACAAGAAAATGCACTGATCAAAACCATAGAATGTACTTGCCTTGCTCCAGGAAGTACGGGTGAATAGTAAAGCTGTATGTCCACCTGTTATAATGGGTACAATTTGATTAACATCTATACAAGTTTTAGTTTAGGGATTCCAACTTCTAACATACCTTACTATAGAGTTATTAATATCAAATTCTATAATCTAAGCTAGTAAGAAATCTAGGTTGCAAATTCTATATATATAATTAGTGAGAAAATAATATGCCATAGTTTAGATAAATATTAGAGTCTAGATAGAAGATACTAATATGATATACGCCAATTAACTATTATGCTAGATAGAAAATATTACCAACTATAGGTAGATTTATTATTTAGGATATCATGAAATTACTAGACTATAACTTGAGTAGTCTCTTAGACTGAAGCAACATATTAATTTATAAGAGTATTGCAGATCTTTGAGGTATCAGATTGCTAGCACCAGGTAAAGTTTAAAAATCATTTGAACAATCTTAATCATCAAGGGAGTTTGTATGCAATATCTCTACGCACTCTACAGTCCCTCTTCTTAGTTAGCTACACAGGCTTATCCAATAGACTTGCTGGACTAGGTTCGAGCAAGTCTAGAGATAATCCTAACAAAGACAGGAGTCTATTGAATTGCTAAAGACTTAGCACATAACTCAACCCAACTTAAATTGTAAAATTTGCACTCGACTTTCCACCAACAGACATACCCAAAGTCCAACTACACCATACTTGGTAAGTTCACAATCTAAATCTGATGCAACTCAGGACTAATGGCTAAGTTAGCTTCCAAATTTAAAATGATAAAATAAGGAACACAGAATAAGTATAATAGGTTCAATTAAATCTATCAAACTTTAGACAGGTTTGCAACCATCCACCTTGCATCCGACACCAATCTGGACACAGTCGATATGTTCTAACCAGTTCTAACCAACGGTCGCTTTAAAATGAATTTGAAATTAAAAGAAGGAAACACACACCCAAACAAAACAAAAATACAATCAGATGAAAGAATAATACAACCAAATCGAATTTTAAATTGATAAAGAAAAATTCTAATGCATCTAAACTCAGAGAATCCTTATGTTCGATCCCTGGCCTTGAAAACACGCACACGCTTTGGAAGTGAACCCACATGCCTGGACACGAACAGATCAGACACAATATCAAGCTTTCATAGTTCAATGCTACATACGGGCACGTCACTGCTTGGACACGGCAACTGTTCACACATTCCCAACTACTGCTACGGTAACACATCACACACTAACTAGCACCACCGTACACAATGACTGCATTTCCGGACACAGCCACACCTGAATATTCACCCAAGACACAAGCTAACTACTCAACCCCGATCAACCCCATACTCATTCAATTCGAAATAAAAATTTGCGAGATTAAGAAAGATCGAGCAGTACCTGAAGAAAGGATATAGGTCGAAATATCGCTACATGAGTCGGATACGAATTTGTGTCCCGCGTTGCTCATGAACTTCCATGCGACATCAGATCTCTACTTCTACTGGATTCGCGTGGTTGATTGAATCCGAATGATAGTTTCCCGACCGATCTGCTATCCGATCCAATCGACCAGATTAGGAAAAAGGAATCAAGGACCAAGGAATTTATCAAAAATATAACAAATCCCAGATCTGAACAATTTATGGTCGATACTTACAAGAAAATAGATCAATCAATGGAAGAAATGATTTGTGCTGCCACCACAGGAAAAGGAGATCACCGGAGATGACGATCCTTCGTTGCTGTCAGGAATTGTACAGCCGAACGCCGCCAGGAAGGGAGGATCGTCGTTGATCGATGTAGAGGAAAGTCACGCCCGTGGTGATCGGCGTAGCCGTCGTCGTCGTCGGAAAGAGTGGAGGCTCTGCTGCCCTGGCTGGCCAGCTCTCGTCGTGGAAGGAAACGCTGGAAGAAGCCCTCACGCTGCAGTTGCCACCGCCGTGGCTCGTCGTGGAGGTGCTCATCAGTCGTCGTCCGTCGCGTGAGTGACCGTCGGAGAAGAAGGTCGGCCGATCTCTTCCGATCTGGATCTCGATTCGTCGCCAGGGAGACCAGAGTCAGTCGCTGCCGTCTCTCGCCTAGAAAGTTCTCCGTCGCCAGAAGATCAGGTTCGAACGCCGGAGCGATCGTCAGTCGCCGCCTCCGCCGGGCTGGGGTAGCCGCCATCTCGATCAGCTAGGGTTAGGGTTTGGATTTTGGGGAAGAAGAAGTGTGGGGGGGAGAGCTCTCGAAATTACTGAGAGAGAAGAATGAACTTCCTCGCTCTCTCTACAGCAGGTTTTTTTAAAAGGAAGGAAATTTGGTTATTTAACAAACAAGTCCCTCCACCAATTGGATTTAGTCAAAATAGTCCCTCCCCTTTTCGATTATTACAAGAATGTTAGAAAACAGTTAGAAAAATTTGTTTGTTATGTGGTTGGAGAGGTTGTTAGGCAAGTGGAGACCAAGCTAATTATAACTAACTATTAAATTCAAATTTATTCAAAGGAAGATTCAAATGAGGAGGGAAAAATATTTATAATGGAAAAAAAAATGGAGAAGTGGGGTTACAAATCTTCCCCCTTTGGAAAAATTTCATCCTCGAAATTTCGAAAAAGTACGGTACCCTACAGAAACGACATGAAGTTCAAAATCAGTTAGACCCGAGTGTGAGTATGCTCAATGGCCAGGTATGAAAATCATCAAAATTTTAAAATGATTTATCATGACAACAAATTGTAAAAATAGCATTATTGAAATGATGAAACACAAGGTGAAACAAGGTTTAATTAAGGCTATGCACGATAATTGCAAGCAGAAAATTTTATTAACACGATCTAAACAATGATCAAGGATCAAATAGGCACGATGTGGAATAAGTTTCAATTACGACTTAGAGGAGCAAAATCAGGAAGGCACGATGAAAAGTTTAACACAATTGAACTAGAACAAGATAAGAAATTATGGTTGGATAGGCATGATCAAGATCAAGGTTTAGACAAAATATGATATTACGAGTACGATTGGTAGGAAATCAGGGAATGAAATCAAATCTAGCAAGATGTATATATTTGAAAAGAATCAAATAATCCAACGATAAAATGCAAGAAGAGGAATCGCAAAGGTTTATTGAGAAAACGAATGAAATACCCAGGAGGTATTAGTAACAAATCAAGGTGAACGTGCAAGGATTTGTGATTCATGAAAATCAATAATCATGTGAAATGAGAATATAGTCTCTAGGGTATCCGAGGACATACAGATATTTAAAATCACTTCACTTAGGATTCCTGCCCCGCCAGTATATATCTGGCTGCAATGAACCTTCAGTTCCGTGACTCAGATAACGATATGTTACCGAATACTCTATCGACTTATCCATTTCCAACGATTATTAACGAAACAACTCAAACGATCAAGATTTGAAGAATTTAGAATAAAGTCTCAATAATACCCGAAACCGACAAATACCTGGAATTATTTCAACTTACAGTTCATGCCTCGCCAGAGCGCTGCTGGCTGCAGTGAACCCTCAGTCTCCACGATCCAGATAATGGCTGCAGCGCGCAACTGCCATGTTCTAGTAGGTCATCGAATAATCTCATTCTCATCCATAGGAATTACAAAAAGGGTTCGAGGAATTCAAAACGAGTTCCAATAGTCCAAGTCACGAGAATGTGATATTTTCTGTCCTTCGGAAGACAAGGAGTTTCACCAAGTACCAAGAAGCAACAAAGGATCCAACAAGGAGTAGTAGGTACTAAAAAGGACAACAAGGAGGTCTTTAACCTTGAATCAGGAAACGCAGTTTCAAATAACAACCAAAATTTCAAATAACAAACAACCCATAGAGGGAACAAAATCTCGACTAGATAACAAAGTCTCGTAGTGGTGATATGAAAGCAGAGTACAAAATTGAAACAAAATTTCGAAGTAAGTAGCAATTCTCGTATCGAAAACAGAGTTTAACAAATCTCGGTATCAACGAAATCTCGAACAGGTCTTGAATGGAAAGCGAAATCTCCAATAGAATACAATGTCGCAGATGGAAAGTACTTCCCGAATAGGAAATCTCGAACGAGAAGCAAGACCATGGATAAAGAGTAGAAAATAGAGTATCAATTAGCGAATAGGAAACAAGCATCAAGTTGGATATTAAACAAACAGAATCCCAATTTGGAAACGAGATCAAACAAGGTCGTGAACAAAACAAATTCTTGAATAGGAGACAAAATCTCAAATGAAAGCAAAGTCCCAAAATAGGAAACATGATCTCAAAATCTCAAAGTCACGAATAGAAAACCAAATTTCAACAAAGCCTCGATTAGAAAACTGAAACGAGTAGGAAGCAAGATCGAAACAAAATAGTGGACAACAGTTCTCGAATCAAAGTCATGAATAGAAAACCAGTCTCATATAGGGAATGAGTCACAATCTCAAATAGGAAAAATCTCAAAAACTCTCAAAGGAATCCTCAACAATGTCCTGAATAGGACGAAGCTTAAACAAGGTTTCAAATGAGGAACAGGGGTTCGAAATGAAATCTCGAGTAGGAATAACATGAAGTTTGATGAGGAACAAAATTTCCAAATAGGAGCCAACGCTTGGAAGCAAAATCATGAAATATGCAAACAGTATCGAATAGTGGATTTCAAACGAATCGTGGATCTGAAACAAGTTTACCAAAATAGGAAGCAATATCTCGAAATAAGTTTTGAATATCAATCAAGGTTTCACAAATAGAAAAAATGAAGTTTCAAGAAATGATCTAGGTGCTAAGAGGATTTAAGGGGTGACTAGATTGCGAATCACGATACATGGTTTCCTCCAACCATGCAAGAGAAGCCTTCTGTCTTCAGTATTCCTTCGAGACTGGAATCACTTCACTTCTTCATCTGTCCTGACGTAGGCCCCTGCGGTACTGCTGTGATTGCTGAATCTGGAGAAGCGGATCCCTTTGCTGTAGTTCGGGTGCTCCTCGTGCTCGTCCTTGGGCAGTACAATCAGCAGCTTCCGAGCAATCCTTGACTTGATGGATAAGCGATCCACAGAACAAGCATAGTCTCAATCTCTTGCGGTACTCCTCGATGCGATGTCCTGGATGGCGACAGAAAGCACAAATGACCATTATCGGAATCTGATGATGCAGATGAAGAGGCGTTGTCGGAGTGTGGCGACGCTTTGTGGGTCCAGAGTGGTTGTTATCTCTGTCATAAGTCTTCATGTCTCTCCTGGGCTTCAACTTTTCGTCTCGTTCTATTGTCCGTGCTACGATCTGGATCTCCTGGATGGTGGGTCCAATCTTCAGAGGAGTCGGGTCCTCAAGGACTTGGATGATCTTCAGTGGTTGCTCTAGGTTCTTGATCTGCTTTTCGGTGCAAGGTATGCGCTCGGTGTCGAGAAAGTCCAAAGGTCTGAGAGTCTGGAAGTCAGAAGTCCTTCTTGGCTCGGAGAGTGCATCAACAAGTCGAGCTTTGAAAAAGTACGGCTTGCTCCCGTTGGCGTCGAGGAATTCTTGAAACATCTCAATCAACCGCGTACTACCCATGGGGATAGTAGAGACGACCTGCGGGGGTGGAAGCTCGGAAACCTCAAGTGTAGGTGGATCAATCGTTCCGGTATCGCGTGCTTAAATTATCTGAAAAACAGAAAACTGTTAAAATAACCTAGACCTACATACAACAAGTGTTTATAGAATATTAAAATACCTGATACACCTGATATACCTGATATACCCTTATTTTCCGATTTTTCCTATGCTGTGATCAAGTTTCCCTAGTGTAAATCAAGTCCCCCAATAGTACGCTAAGTCCTAGGTACCATTAGGATGGACCTGCATGGGCCACCACTAAAAACATGTCACGACCCGCTCCCGAATAATCGGACACGAGTCGGACACGCCCAGCCTTCATTGTTAGACACAATGAAGTAAGCTGTACCAAACTAGGGAAAACTAACCAGATAAACATGAAAGTATATAATCACAGCATCTATAACGTATCCCAGAAAGATCACCATAATCCACAAATCTAGATATCATAATGTACCAGAATCAACAAGAATAAAAAGTGCTATGAACTCTAGAGTCAATATCTAAAAGTAAAGCTAAGTAATCTAAACCTAAAGCCTCAAGCTAAGCCTCATCCTGCTCAGCTAAATCCTGGGCTCTGGCCCATAGGGTAGAATGATATCCTGCAAGTATACCTGCAACTTATCCAGTCAGGAGCGGAGCAAAGCACAGTTCTAGGTAATGAACAATAACATTATGATATGGAAAGTAAATGCTGAAAGAACAAGAAGAACAAGATATGTAAGAAAAGGAAGAACATGAACTACTGCTATAAGATACATGGAAGATCATGACTATGTAAAGATGCAGGAAAGATTACGACTATAGCTAAAATTAAGATACAAGTAAGATCATGAAAGAACAAGTAAGATCCTGAACATGTGTTATATAAATTTGAAATACTTCTATGATATGTGACCGGCTTGGGTAAGATCATGAAAGAACATAAAAAGATCCTGAAAGATCATGTAGGTACGGCTTAGGACCCGCGTGCACTGTGCGAGGCCTAAGCTAAAGATCATGAATAAGTATCCGGGTTTGGTCACATATCTAGAGTATTTCCCCACCCCAAGATTCAAGTAAGAACATGAAAGAACAAGCCAGAAAGATCATGAACGTGTCGCAGTGTGTCAGCAATAAAGAACAAGAAAATGCACTGATCAAAACCATAGAATGTACTTGCCTTGCTCCAGGAAGTACGGGTGAATAGTAAAGCTGTATGTCCACCTGTTATAATGGGTACAATTTGATTAACATCTATACAAGTTTTAGTTTAGGGATTCCAACTTCTAACATACCTTACTATAGAGTTATTAATATCAAATTCTATAATCTAAGCTAGTAAGAAATCTAGGTTGCAAATTCTATATATATAATTAGTGAGAAAATAATATGCCATAGTTTAGATAAATATTAGAGTCTAGATAGAAGATACTAATATGATATACGCCAATTAACTATTATGCTAGATAGAAAATATTACCAACTATAGGTAGATTTATTATTTAGGATATCATGAAATTACTAGACTATAACTTGAGTAGTCTCTTAGACTGAAGCAACATATTAATTTATAAGAGTATTGCAGATCTTTGAGGTATCAGATTGCTAGCACCAGGTAAAGTTTAAAAATCATTTGAACAATCTTAATCATCAAGGGAGTTTGTATGCAATATCTCTACGCACTCTACAGTCCCTCTTCTTAGTTAGCTACACAGGCTTATCCAATAGACTTGCTGGACTAGGTTCGAGCAAGTCTAGAGATAATCCTAACAAAGACAGGAGTCTATTGAATTGCTAAAGACTTAGCACATAACTCAACCCAACTTAAATTGTAAAATTTGCACTCGACTTTCCACCAACAGACATACCCAAAGTCCAACTACACCATACTTGGTAAGTTCACAATCTAAATCTGATGCAACTCAGGACTAATGGCTAAGTTAGCTTCCAAATTTAAAATGATAAAATAAGGAACACAGAATAAGTATAATAGGTTCAATTAAATCTATCAAACTTTAGACAGGTTTGCAACCATCCACCTTGCATCCGACACCAATCTGGACACAGTCGATATGTTCTAACCAGTTCTAACCAACGGTCGCTTTAAAATGAATTTGAAATTAAAAGAAGGAAACACACACCCAAACAAAACAAAAATACAATCAGATGAAAGAATAATACAACCAAATCGAATTTCAAATTGATAAAGAAAAATTCCAATGCATCTAAACTCAGAGAATCCTTATGTTCGATCCCTGGCCTTGAAAACACGCACACGCTTTGGAAGTGAACCCACATGCCTGGACACGAACAGATCAGACACAATATCAAGCTTTCATAGTTCAATGCTACATACGGGCACGTCACTGCTTGGACACGGCAACTGTTCACACATTCCCAACTACTGCTACGGCAACACATCACACACTAACTAGCACCACCGTACACAATGACTGCATTTCCGGACACAGCCACACCTGAATATTCACCCAAGACACAAGCTAACTACTCAACCCCGATCAACCCCATACTCATTCAATTCGAAATAAAAATTTGCGAGATTAAGAAAGATCGAGCAGTACCTGAAGAAAGGATATAGGTCGAAATATCGCTACATGAGTCGGATACGAATTCTGTGTCCCGCGTCGCTCACGAACTTCCATGCGACATCAGATCTCTACTTCTACTGGATTCGCGTGGTTGATTGAATCCGAATGATAGTTTCCCGACCGATCTGCTATCCGATCCAATCGACCAGATTAGGAAAAAGGAAAAAAGGACCAAGGAATTTATCAAAAATATAACAAATCCCAGATCTGAACAATTTATGGTCGATACTTACAAGAAAATAGATCAATCAATGGAAGAAATGATTTGTGCTGCCACCACAGGAAAAGGAGATCACCGGAGATGACGATCCTTCGTTGCTGTCAGGAATTGTACAGCCGAACGCCGCCAGGAAGGGAGGATCGTCGTTGATCGATGTAGAGGAAAGTCACGCCCATGGTGATCGGCGTAGCCGTCATCGTCGTCGGAAAGAGTGGAGGCTCTGCTGCCCTGGCTGGCCAGCTCTCGTCGTGGAAGGAAACGCTGGAAGAAGCCCTCGCGCTGCAGTTGCCACCGCCGTGGCTCGTCGTGGAGGTGCTCATCAGTCGTCGTCCGTCGCGTGAGTGACCGTCGGAGAAGAAGGTCGGCCGATCTCTTCCGATCTGGATCTCGATTCGTCGCCAGGGAGACCAGAGTCAGTCGCTGCCGTCTCTCGCCTAGAAAGTTCTCCGTCGCCAGAAGATCAGGTTCGAACGCCGGAGCGGTCGTCAGTCGCCGCCTCCGCCGGGCTGGGGTAGCCGCCATCTCGATCAGCTAGGGTTAGGGTTTGGATTTTGGGGAAGAAGAAGTGTGGGGGGGAGAGCTCTCGAAATTACTGAGAGAGAAGAATGAACTTCCTCGCTCTCTCTACAGCAGGTTTTTTTAAAAGGAAGGAAATTTGGTTATTTAACAAACAAGTCCCTCCACCAATTGGATTTAGTCAAAATAGTCCCTCCCCTTTTCGATTATTACAAGAATGTTAGAAAACAGTTAGAAAATTTTGTTTGTTATGTGGTTGGAGAGGTTGTTAGGCAAGTGGAGACCAAGCTAATTATAACTAACTATTAAATTCAAATTTATTCAAAGGAAGATTCAAATGAGGAGGGAAAAATATTTATAATGGAAAAAAAAATGGAGAAGTGGGGTTACAGGATTGTCGGAAGGTCCGACTTCGGTAGGCATCCTTCCCGTTGGGTTGACGGAATGCTCGGCTTCAGAACTACTCGAGCCGCTGGAAGCACTCACCTCGCCTTCGGCCCGAGGTTCTGCAACTCCAGGGGAAAAAGGCAACTCTCGTTAGTTTCAAAAAATGTCTTGGGTTCAACGTATGGAACGACTCATCTCATCAACATGAGGTCAACGGTCCGAGACTAGAGACTCGAGACTGGAGGCCAAGGACGTAAAGTCGTGCTCTGATAAATTGCTGCAGAATCGAGCGATCCCTCTCGTCCGCGTACTCTGGAGCAATCATTCGGTCGAGGAGTCGACCTGGGAACGTGAATCGGAGATGAAGGAGAAATTTTCTTCATTGTTCTCGTAGAGGTAGTCTATTCTTAAGTTTCGAGGATAAAACTTTTTCTTAGTTGGTTATATAGTGTTTCGTCTCTACATCGTGCCCCATTTCCATCAACAGGGTGTGCAAGAAAGGAATAATGTCGCTATCGATTCAGTCGGGACCGATAGGTTGGGATTGGTTGAATCGGTCAAATGGGAATGATTGAATTAAAATCCTTTTCTTGTTATGGAAAGACTTCTTTGGAATCAAGTCTCATATTCAGTGGGTTGCGTCTTGAGGATTGGCTCTGCGGCTGAGTCGGGAGAGACCTCCCATTGCTCTGCTTTTCATACCGCACTTGCTTTGGCTTTGGTTTTCGTGAATGCGTTTTCGTGAATGTTTTTTTTGGCTTTCATGGCTTGCGTTTTCGAACTTCGCATTCGTATTGAATTTTTTGAATAACACAGTGTTCTATTCAGTTGCTTATGCGATTGCAGGCGGTCGCGTAGGCGACGTCTAAGCACAGCCAACTAGTCCCTCGCCTAAAGCAAAGACTAAGGTGAGTGGCTGACCTCCTTCGCCTCGACCCTCTGTTTCAAAATCAATTATGAAACACAAAGGCAATGCTTGTCGCCATCCCAATCTTTTGAAAAAAAATGTTGATTACTATATAGAACTTTTTTACAAGTTTACAATATATGTTAGTTTAACCCCCTAATGTACAAAGAACAAGTTAGCTCAAGTGGTAATTCTTTGGGCTTTTAAATTAGAAGTTACGAGTTCAAACATCACCTCTTACCACTTTATTAAATATTTTACATATTTTTAGAAATCTTTTATTTATAATGTTTTGCTTCCTCTTTTGTAACAATTTCAAAATATTATCTTTTTTTGCTCATTCTTGTTTGAGTTTTAATATTTTTTTGCTATTGAAGTCCAATTAACATGACAACTTTAAGAAATTTTATATGTAGTAGCACAACCCCTCCATAATTTTAATCCTGGCTCCGCCCCTGCTTTAGGACATTTAGATGCATAACTTTTAGAATTTAAATGTAAAATGATAATAATAAGATCAGATATACAAACTTTTAATTTGGCATTTTTATCCTAAGTCCAACTTATTCAAAATTAGGAACAAATTTTTATAGTCTATTTTAATATAATATAAGTTTTATCTATATTAGAATTGGATAATATCATAAAGGGTTTGTTAGCCTAAGGTGGTAACTAGTGGTTAATGTGACCGAGCAGGTTGTCTAATTTTTTGATATTAAATTTCTAAAATCTGGATATGGACAATAAACTTGAGACGCGTAAGTGTCACTTTGTAATCAACATTATCTAATTAAGTCCGACTTATTCAAACTTAGGGACAAATTTATCGTCTATTTTAGTACAAGTTTTATCTATATTAGATAATATGATAAAGGGTCTGTTAGCCTAAGTTGGTAACTGGTGGCTAATGTGATCGAGGAGGTTCGGACTCAATTTTTTATACTAATTTTCTAAAATCCGGAAATGGACAAGCGACTTTAGGCGCATAAGTGTCACTTTGTACTTAACATTATCTTAAGTCCAACTCATTCAAACTTAGGGACAAATTTATTATCTATTTTAATATAACTTTTATCTATATTGGATAATATGATAAATGGTTTGTTAGACTAAGGTAATAAATAGTGGTTAATGTGATCTAGGAGGTTCAGGCAAAATTTTTTGATACTAAATTTCTAAAATCAGGATTTGGACAATATACTTTAGGTGCATAAGTGTCACTTTGTACTTAACATTATCTAATTAAGTTCAACTTATCCAAACTTAGGGACAAATTATTGTCTATTTTAATATTAAGTTTTATCTATATTGGATAATATGATAGAAGTTTTGTTAGCCTAAGGTGGTAACTAGTGGTTAATGTGATCGAGGAGGTTCAAGACCAATTTTTTTTATACTAGATTTCTAAAATCGATCTGGATATGGACACTAGACTTTAGGCGTATAAGTGTCATTTTGTACTTAACATTATCTAAATCCAACTTATTCAAACTTAGAGACAATTTTGTTGTCTATTTTAATATAAGTGTTCTCTATATTAGATAATATGATAACGGGTTTGTTACCCTAAGGTAGTAACTAGGGGTTAATGTGATTGAGGAGGTTTCGATCTAATTTTTTGATACTAAATTTCTAAAATCTGGATCTGAACAATAGACTTTAGGCACACAAGTGTCACTTTGTACTTAACATTATCTTAAGTCCAACTTATTCAAACTTAGGGACAAATTTAATGTCTATTTTAATAAAAGTTGCTGGTGTTTTATTCTATATGTAATGTGTTCACAACATTCTATTGTTAAAAGATAGTCCCACATCGGAAAAACACACCAAGTTGTATCTCTATATATTACTTATGAAGGAATAGAGAGATGCACATGGGTTGAGGCCCAATGGAGGGTGCCATGTGGGAGGATTTTACATAGAGGTGAGAATAAGAAACCAACTTTTGGCGAAATGAAAATAGATTTAAATCTATTTGAGCTGCGACTCGGACTCGGACTCGGGCTTGGGCTTTTGAGGCTTATTGTGGCTTTTTTATGGCACTTTGCACTTTGATGGCACTTTGCACTTAGCGGCAAGCCCATCTCGTGCCTATAATAACAGAAGCATCTCCTCTCTCCAAGGGGACAGAAAATACTTAGAAAAATTTCCAGAGAGAGAGAGAAGTGCTGCTGCTATTCCGAGGAGTCGACATTTTTGGCCAGCGAGCGTTCTAAAGTTCTCTTCGAACTTGCTGGTTCCTAGAGGCTTGTCCGTAAGGCGGATATAGCTTTGAGCGCCGGTGATCTTTCACCCCAGCAGGCTTTCTTCTTCCTTTGTTGCCTTCGATAATACCGTCGCTTCTCTTTAGAAGTTAAACGGTTCTGTTGCCTTCGAGAAATATTACGACATAATCTTTTTAGATTCTCGTAATACAACATCACCTTCTTTAAGGTGTCGTTGCTGGAAACATTGTCTTTACAATAGTTTCTGAATTCGTGTTTTTTTCCATCGATTGTTCGCCAAGGGACTAACAAAAGTTCTATTTATATTGGATAATATGATAAAGAGTTTGTTAGTCTAAGGTGGTAACTAGTGGTTAATGTGATTGAGGAGGTTCAACCCAATTTTTTGATACTAAATTTTCAAAATCCGGATCTGGACCAAAGACTTTAGGCGCACAAGTGTCACTTTGTACTTAACATTATCTTAAGTCCAGCTTATTCAAACTTAAGGACAAATTTATTATCTATTCTAATATAAGTTTTATCTATATTGGATAATATGATAAAGGATTTGTTAGCCTAAGGTGGTAATTAGTGGTTAATGTGATCGAGGAGGTTCATGCCCAAATTTTTTATACTAATTTTTTTAAATCCGGATCTGGACAACAGGCTTTAGGCGCATTAAGTTTGTACTTAACATTATCTAATTAAGTCTGATTTATTCAAACTTAGGGACAAATTTATTGTCTATTTTAATATAAGTTTTATCTATATTAGATAATATGATAAAGGGTTTGTTAGCCTAAGGTGGTAACTAGCGGCTAATATGATCGAGGAGGTTCATGTCCAATTTTTTGATACTAAATTTCTAAAATCCGGATATGGACAATAGACTTTAGGCGCATAAGTGTCACTTTGTACTTAACATTATCTTAAGACCAACTTATTCAAACTTAGGAACAAATTTATTATCTATTAATATAAGTTTTATCTATATCGGATAATATGATAAAGGGTTTGTTAGCCAAAGGTGTTAATTAGTGATTAATGTGATCGTGGAGGTTCACGCCCAATTTTTGATACTAAATTTCTAAAATCTGGATATGGACAATAGACTTTAGGTGCATAAGTGTCACTTTCTACTTAATATTATCTTAAGTCCAACTTATTCAAACTTAGGGACAAATTTATTGTTTATTTTATTATAAGTTTTATCTATATTGGATAATATGGTAAAGGGTTTTTTAGCATAAGGTGGAGTGATTAATGTGATCGAGGAAGTGCAGCCCAATTTTTTTGAAATCCGGATATGGACAATAGAGTTTAGGCGCATAAGTGTCACTTTGTATTTAACATCAAACACTTGGGGGCTGTTTTGTTCGGCGAAGTACGAAAAAGTAAAAAATTCAAAATTGACATTTTGTGTATGCATTGTTTTGAAGTGCGACGAAGTGTGACGAAGTGGATAATCATTCATTTGAGTGTTTTGAAGAATGAGAGGTTAGAAGTGGGAAATCCTAAAGTTTGGTGTTCGGATGGTTGTTGAAGTGAGTGAAAAAGTATATCTTTCGAGTTATTATGATTTGAAAAGTGTTAAACTAGAGAGGAAGTGGAAAATTCAACCAACGCACAAAGTGGGAATGCGGATTTTTCACTTTCGCGCTCCACTTCGAGAAAAATAACTTCGATTTCAAAACTCCAATTTGCGGCAGACATAATTTACTATTCATGTCACTTCACAGTAAATCTTATATGCAAATTCTCCAACCAAATGCATGAAGTGTCCCAAATCCGGATTTGGGCCACTTCATGCCCCCAAATTTGCGAACCAAACAACCCCTAGAAGGGTGTTTGTTTTTTGCACTGTAGTGCTGAACACTTTAAAGTTGTTTGTTTTTTGCACTTTAAAGTATTCATCACTATACAATAATGCCTTTTGTAAGTGATAAATTGTAAGCTCAAATGCATCGCAAAAAAAACTGTAAGCTCAAATCTTGAGCATACACATTATTACTCATCTTATAAGTACAAAAAAGACAATTGTAGTCTTCAATAAATTTAAATATTACAGTATGTCCAAGCAACCTAATCTTTAGTGGAAAACTCTTCGTCCAAATAATATTTTGGGTGCGGCTATCCGCATCCCATGGACTACTAAGGACACCCCAATTTTTTTTTCCTATTCTACCCTCCCTCTCCCATGCTCTGTCTCACCCCCCCCCCCTCCCCGCGGGCGACCCCGAAGGTCCTCCCTCCGCCCCCCTCCCCTGCTCCCCCGACCCCCCTCCCCTACTCCTCCCTCCTCCTCCCCTGCTCCCCCGACCCCCTCTCCTCCTCCTCCGACCCCCCTCCCCGCCTCCTCCTCCTCCTCCTCCGACCCCCTCCCCTCCTCCTCCCTCCTCCTCCTCCGAACCCCCTCCCCTACCCCTCGCTCCTTCGATACCCCTCGGGTTGAGCGGGGGGGGGGGGGGGGGGGGGGTTCGGAGGAGGAGGAGGGGAGGGGGGTCGGAGGAGGAGGCGGGGAGGGGGGTCGGAGGAGTGAGGAGAGGGGGTCGGGGGAGCAGGGGAGGGGGTCGGAGGAGGAGGGAGGAGGAGGGAAGGGGGGGTTGGTGGAGGAGGGAGGAGGAGGGGAGGGGGGTTGGTGGAGGAGGGAGGAGGAGGGGAGGGGTCGGGGGAGGAGGGGGAGGGGGTCGGGGGAGGAGGGAGGAGGAGGGGAGGGTGGTCGGGGGAGCAGGGGAGGGGGGGGCGGAGGTTGGTCGGCGTCGAGTGGTGGTGGGGGCAGCTGTAGTGCCCCGTCCCGCAAAGTCAATCGGAGGAATCGAAACGCCGACGGCGTTCGGTCTTAGCCTTGCAACGACTTGCTCGGAGACATCGCTCAGGTGGGGTAGTTTCGGTGAACTCTCCTCATCTTTGCCTTCACATAATAAATCGTGTTTTCAACTTGCACAAGTTAGGCTTAATAATAAAAGCTATGCATCCACATAGCTAAGGGATTAATCCCGACGGGTTGAAATGAGTTAGAACATGGAAAAAGGTCCAACGGTCGGCTTAGAGTTGGTGCACGGCGTGCTTTGAAAATGACACTCGGCCCTTCGTCCCGTGGCTTGGGAGAAGGAATGTTGGTCTTCAGTGCAAAGCTAAGAGTTAGCCTAAGTCATAGGCGTCGCCCACATAAACGCTTGATAAAGCGTGCACGGTCCCATTGAGCAAGGCTTGGCATAGCCTTTGCTCGTCCCTCGGGTTAAGTCGTAGGCTTGAGTAAGTTAGGCAAAGTTATGCCGGTCGACCTAAGTCGTTCCAAGTGCTGTCCCGCCCATTCTGCGGTTGTCAAATTAAGTAGTCCTGCGATCTCAAGGCCCGTCGACTTGGGCAGGAGTATCACGTAGAGCACGATTGGCTTAAGGCACGATGCACGGGCTTAGTGTCTAAGGCAAGGACTATAATTCAAGGTGAGTTTTAAGAAAGGGATATCAAATAGGCATTTATGAGTTGAACCAAATGATAGGGTCTCAAGGAAAGAATGCTCGCGACCGTGGGTCGTCGAGGGGTCTCAAGGAAAGGAATGCTCGCGACCGTGGGTCGTCGAGGGGTCTCAAGGATAGAAGTCTTGGTTTTGGTAAAGGAATGACTGTGTGAGACGTCAGTTTGTATCGAGTCTTGCATGGTCATTTGACAACTTGTCGACAAGGGCGATGAACCCTCGAGCGGTAACCCCTGGGCCATGGGGGCCGACTCGGCCTAGGAGGGAACAGGGTATAGTCGTGCGTAAGGTTTTGGCACAGGTTAAACGGGGACTTGCGACGGGGCTAGCTACCTTGCGTCGAAAGGATCCCGATTAACAAAACTATACGTCAAGGTACAGCTTGTGATGCTGGTGGCCAAGTTCATATAGATGTCGGCAAATAGCGGCTAACCGCATGTATGCCTTTGGATTGAGTTGAGCTGAAGGAGTGTACAATTAGAACACAAAGTTTGGGCCTAAGATTGGGTTTCAACATAGGCGTCGTGCTTCGGCACGGGATGTGGCGTCAAGTCTTGAGTAGATAGCATATAAGTTGCTTAAGTTGGTTGAGTTGTTTAAGTCGGAAAACCGTCGCAAGGCAAAGTTGGTTGAGTGACACTAACATTTACATGTCTAAGTTTGGGTCAGTTGGTGATCAAAGTAGCAAGGGCCGCAAGGCGGCAGGGCTGCGAGGCAGGGATATGGTTAAGTCTCACTAAATTGCGAGGCACGACCTCAACAAGGATTTGTAGCACGGTCACAAGGAATTTGGTACTATCACGTAGTGCGTCTCTGATTTTGGCCGTAAGGCAAACACGACTCGATAGGTTAACGTTGTTGGCACGAGAAGTGGTCTAGCGACAAAGTATGAGTTAACGTTGACATTGCAAGCACGGGATGGTTCTGACACACAAGTTGCGCTAAGGCGCCGGTCCTAAACTGATCCTAAGGCAAGAATAGAAAGACAATCGAAAGAGGGTTTATGTTACACAAAGTAAATGAAACGTGTAGGTTTTGTATGGGTGGGCGAGAAGCTCACTCCACCAGTACAGTGGTACTGACACCCACACAGTGTTTCATGTGCAGGCACAGGTAGAAGCTCGTGGCGCGGAGCTCGCTTGGATGCGTCGAGGCACGAAGTTCCTTGGCGACTCGGAGCGTGCGGCCGCATGGAGAAAAGACTTATACGGGACATAATGTATGGACATCGCCTTCCGAAGCTTCCGCTGGATCGAGCATTTGCATTGAGAGATGAGAGAGAGCAGAGTGAACTTGTAAATGTGAGGAGAGTGAGCTTGAGTGATTGTAATTTGGCCTTGCGCCCACAAATGTAACCTTGTATTCAGTATCAATAAAAGAGTTTCCTTTGAATGACTTGTGTTCATGTGTTTGCTTCAAATTCCGCTGCTATTATTCAATGTCTCTGCTCGGGACTTCTGTGCGACGACCCCGTCGCAGCCGCTGAAATCGGCCGTTATGGAACCCGCCTTGCACGAGCGCAACCTAGGCTCGTGCGGCATCACGCCTTAGCGAGGACGATCGCTCCTACGGGAGCGGGGCGTGACAGCAGCAGCATGGGGAGAATGGAGGAGAGGGGGGGGGGGGGGGGTAGAATAGGAATTCTATTTTTTTTTTTTTTTTTTTTTGGGTGTCCTTAGTAATCCATGGGGTGCGGATAGCCGCACCCTAATATTTTATTTATGTATTTTTGGCTACAGCGAACCACATTCAGTTCAACCATAATCTTCATTAAAATATTATTTTTTTCCTTCAAAAATTGGGTTAATTTTTGCTTATAAAAGTTGGTAATTTTGAATATTAGGATTTTAGATTTGTCAAGATTGAAGTTTTGATCCGTGCCTTCATGTTGATAAAAATATTTGATGACGAACTTATATTTTTTCCATTTATACTAGTGAACTTGTGCTTAAAATAATATCATAGTATTTGATAAAATATTCAATTCATATATTTATAATGCACTTTAAAGTAATAAAAAATAAATAAAACATACTTTAAAGTACACTATTTAGTTATGAAAAACAAAAATTATTTGCTCTTTAAAATTCACTTGCACTATATAGTTATGGAAAAAAAAAAATACCCCCTAGACTAGTTGGTGTCCCGCTTAGTGGCTTATGTGGTCATGAGGTATAAGGCCTCGTTTGGTTCACGGAAAGGAGAGGAAAGAATATCAATTTGTTGGTGTTTTATTTCCTTTGGAGAATTATAATTGGCTATTTCTATGGGCACCACACAAATTGCTAGGGGCTATCCCAAAAATGTTCAAAAATATTACAAGTTTGCTATCATTTTTTTTTACTTGGGACTAGCCCAATTTTTTCCAGTTAGTAGGACTGCCAACATGCTGACAGTCCTAACATTATGTTAGGACTGCCAACATGCTGGCAGTCCTGGCATAATGTTAGGACTGCCAACTTGCTGGCAGTCCTAGGACTGCCAGCATGTTGGCAGTCCTAAAATAATATTAGGACTGCCAACAAGTTGGCAATCCTCGAAGGAGAAGAAGAAGAAGAAGCAGCAACAGCACCTACATCCATCCATCCATGTCTCCTCCTCTCTCCTCCTCCTCCTCCTCCTCCTCCTCCTTGCTCCTCCTCCTCCTCCGGCCCCGTCCTCCGCCCCCTCCGCTTCTCCACCGTCGTCGCCTCCTCCTCCTCCGGCCCCGAAGAAGAAGAAGCAGCAGCAACAACACCTACATCCATCCATCCATCCATGTCTCCTCCTCTCTCCTCCTCCTCCTCCTCCTCCTTGCTCCTCCTCCTCCTCCGACCCCGTCCTCCGCCCCCTCCGTTTCTCCACCGCCGTCGCCTCCTCCTTGCTCCTCCTCCTCCTCCGGCCCCGTCCTCCGTCCCTCCGCTCCTCCACCGCCGCCGAACTCGACTTCATGCACGTCATCCACTCCCGCTACCCCTCCGCTGGAGCAAGGAGGAGGAGGAGGAGGAGCAAGGAGGAGGAGGAGGAGGAGAGAGGAGAGAGAAAAAAAATCCTAATATTGGGCTACCCCCAAGTAATTTTCGGGACGTCCCCAGTAAAAGTTCCTCAAATCTGGGCTGTCCCCTAGTAAAATGACGCCCCCAGTAATTGTTGTGGTGCCCATAGAATTAGCCTTATAATTTTTATCGATTTTTTTTTTTTTCCGATGTTTGAAAATGTCAAAAAAATTGGAAAGAAAAATGAATACTTAAAGGTGAAAAAGTGAATCCTTGTTTGGATTGAACCATTTTTTTCTTCTAATTTAAATTTCCATTGGAAATCACTTTTCTATCAGCCTCAATTCCTTTGGCACCCTTTACCACCACCATGATTCCGCGAACCAAACAAGGCCTAAATATGTCTTACTTTCTAATGTGACGTAGTTAACTGCACCACCTTTTTGGACCAGCTAGAGTCTGATAGGATTCTAATTGATACTGTTAATTGCACACGTTATTGGCTGATGCAGACATGTTCACAAGTGAACACTTCAGTTTAGAGCAGACTTGAAGACACTGCACAGAGTGTGTCAATTCGTTATACCACAGTATCACAATGTGATAGAAGACGCTGCAATAATGAGCGTTCCAAAAGTTCTTTTTATAACTTGTTTGTTCATGAATGACATGCTCGAGTATGGTTATTCTGAATCCTCCTCCAGTACTTTCAGTTGTTTCTTTACTAGTATTTGCTTCTGTTTTCATGCATAAGTGTAATAACACAACATCCTCATCTCTCAACATGGCATCAGAACCAGGTTCAATATGTATGTGATGAGCATGTTAAGAAGGTTTTAGAAAAGATTGCATAAGAACTTGCACGAATTCATTGTAGAGCCTTTAACTAGACCACATTAATCACATCAATCTACGAAAGTAAATTTCACAATGAGAAGTGGATTTATTAATACAGAAGTCACTACACTTTTGAGTTCAACTTCCATACAGCACATATGATTACAACAAATAAGAACTCCTTGAACGCATAACTATCAGCATGGTACGACAAATAAGAACTCATTTTCACAGCCTTGAACGTATAACTCTCGCATGGTTCCTGTACATATAAACAATCAACCCTCAAGTAAGATAATGGAGTTGCTATCAAGCGGAAAAATCTAAAGAACATCAACTTTATTTCCACTAAAACCATAACAGAAATAAATCTTTTACAGTAATTGAAATCAAGTGCTTACATGAACTCTAAAACAAGAGCTGAAGCACCTCCACCACCATTGCAAATTCCAGCAACACCATATTTGCCATTTCTATGTCTAAGGACCTGCCAAAACAAAATTTGCTGCTTAAGACCAAATGACCACACATACCAGTGTCTTCTACTTAATCCTTTGATTTAGGAAGTATTTGCTATTTCTCTCTTCTACCAAATGTCTTTCTTACATAACTAAAAGAAATCGAGTTGCAGGCTCCTGAAGGTACTCATTACAGGCTAAACAAATGACATTACACATATGTTTGAAGGTAGAGAACTAAAGATCAGTCTGAACATTTAAGTTCAAAATTAGAAAAAGTAACGAGCTGCTTGATTGTAAGTGATTGCTTAGTGAGAAATCAGAACATGAAAAGTACGGACGGAAATTAGTGTTATAGGATATATACCCCTAATAAAGTGACCAGTATACGTGCTCCACTGCAACCTAGGGGATGACCCAAAGATACAGCTCCACCATGTACATTTATTTTTTCCTGCAGATGGAAGTAACCCACTTAGAGAACGAAGGGAAAAGGCAAACCACATGATGCAGATGCCAATGAAGAGCTACTCAACTATATATATATATATATATATATATATATATATATAAAAAAAAAAAAAAAAAAAAAAAAAAAATATATATATATATATATATCACAAGTTCCATATCATATCCTTAGCAAACTCCGAAATTTTAAAACATTGGTTTTGTAGCTTACGGAAGGAATTCTCAGAAGATTTTGATTCGCTAGAGCCACCACCTGCAACCAAGACGGACATGAAATACTTGCCCAAGAATTGATTAACCATTTCGACATGGACCAAGAACAGAAAACATACAGAGAAAGCTTCATTTATTTCATAATAATCTATCTGAGAAGCCTCCAAGCCAGAGTTTGAGATGGCTTTTGGAATTGCAAGTGAAGGGGCAGTTGTAAACAGCTCGGGTGCCTGCAGGATAAATCTAATATCAAGTAGTCTTACATGGATACCAGCATATAAACAAGGCATAATAGAGTGAATATAGGACACCAAAAGGGATTGGCACCTACAAATTTGTTCTAGGGAATGATTAATAGAATAAATTACATGGAAGGATGAAAATATGAAAACTCTAATGTTGTATGAATTATCCCTCTGATGGGCATATTAATAATAAATTCATGACCTTCGGCCTCTTTCGTACATGTGCCTTTCACCCTTTCACAGAGGGGCACCAGGCTCCTTAGGATAACAATTTTACAAATTTTAAAGCATCCTACTAATAATACATTCTAAATTGTTGGAATGTAGTAGGTTCAAGAAAATAATGCATTCTAAAATATATTTGGTTAGTCTACTTTTAACATGGTTGCAACAAAATTATAACAAAAACTTCCTTATGGTATACACCTGAGCAGCATCTGCAAATCCTTTGATCTTTGCAATCACTTGCAACCCTAGTTCACGAACCTTGTCTCCACTCACTAACACTAGTGCTGCTGCACCATCACTGTCGAAAAAAAAGAAATCGAGGAGGTAAAATTATTGTATCAGAATTGACAGTGTACATTGCACGGGTTCAAATTAGAATAGTAACAAATCCATGAATTCAACATAACCATACTAATATAATAACCAATCAGCACAAAGACCAAGCAAAAGCAAAGTAATAGCCTTGTAGGAAACCAGGAATAGTATGCGGTAATAACAATCAAATTAACTCCAAGTGAATTAAGTTGGAGCAACAATACTATTGCCTTAGGTTGGACTTACACTTCTATCAAGTAGATGATGCAGCAGAATCTTGAGCAATGGACCAATGGTAATGGGAAGGTAGGGAAACTGCCAGATATAAATCTTAAAGTATCAAGTATGCCCATAGGTTGATCTTGTTTCTTTATATCCTGGAGGCTTGGGCTTGAGCCAAGATGGGAAGAAATGCTTTAAAGCTAGTCTTGATAACTAATCAAGCAGCATGTCGTATGACACGTGTAACCTAAGTATGAAGTGGTTTGTGCTGGCGTAGTTGTGCGAAAAAATGGTGGTTGTGCTAAATAAACTGAAATCTGATTCTCGTTCAGAAAGGACCTCAACTAAGTCTTCAATCTAATTATCCAAGTGCTTTTTCGCTAGAGAGAGCCATGTCTGCTAAGAAGTAAACAAAGGAAGCATGGACAAGTGCCGTGTCGTGTCGGCACCTATTCTGGTGTGTCCTAGTGTATTTTGGAGTGTCCGAATTGTGCACTATGTTGTTTTGGGTGCCAAAAAGGTGGATTTTTCTTATAGAGGGCGCCCCCGCCCTTGTGTTTTGGCGCTCCAAAACGCCTTTGGGCCCCTAGAAGATTCGTCCACGTCCATGCGGTGACTGAGTTTGGCGTTCTTTAAGACCAATTAGGCTTGTTAGTTGTTACTAAGGAATTACAAATGGGTGGGGTCACTTAAGTATAATTATGTAATATGCTAGAGACCTAATTTTTTAAATAATCCAATGGCCATGGACTTTAACTAAAAAAATTGTGGTTGAAAACTAAAACTTAATTACAAGTAGCAAAAAAGCTTTAACCAAAGAATATTTAGCAACCCAAACAACCTATTGTTGGGCTTCTTTCTCCATCATCTCCTCATTTGACCAATGAATATTGAGACTATGAAATGCTAAGGTTTAGTTATATTAATTTATTTTGAGTTTTTGGCATGAGAGACAATTTACATAATGGATACTAGAGAGGGTATTGCGCCTTGATCTCACCCCTATAATTTTAGACCCCACCACCCCGCCTACCGTCCCGCCTCATACAACATAGGTTGCACACATGTAACAGGTACCTTTTCTATAAGATATTTCTTTAGAAGAGTAAATAATATTTGAACCGAGGTTTGCAGTATCAGAATAGGTATCAAAGCATTCCCTATGAGTATTGGGATCGACGGTATCGACAGTATTAGCGGTTTCGGATCGGAGTATCAAAAAACAAATAATTATTAATAAATTATTAACATTTTAGAAAATATATTTTATACATTTAGGCATAATTTTAAGTATTTCCAGTGTTGTTTCTTAGTAGTTTTGAAATTGAACGAAATAGTACTCATCCTTGCCGATTGGTTTACATGCAATAAATAATTGTTTTTCTTTTACATGCTTCTACAACATTACTATACTTTTACACCCTTACTGATTATCTTTTTCCTTCAATTTTGTTTGCCAAATTGACAGGAAAAAAGACCCTCAATGCTGGTAACGGTCAGTATCGGGTATCGATCGGTTTCGGATCGGGACATGCCAAATCGTATCGGTATTGGCCATATCGAATCAGTATCAGCCGATACTACAAACTATGATTTGAACATTCCAGGTCATGTTCATATGGACACGTGATAATGCAATTATACATTGTGGATATGTTGAAGGCTTGATGGAAAATCCAATTGGTTGACTAGAGACGCTCAATAAACCAGTGGAGTACACTGATGATGCATGGTGCATCACATTTTAAGGAAACAAAAGCCTTCATTTTATAAAACAAGCAAAAGAAAAACAAGCTTTTATAGAAAATAGGTATTACCTATCCTTTTTCACAGCCTCGACCAATATTATCATATGACAAAATTATACAAAAACAAGCAATGCCTTTATACAAAATTTTTGGGATCGGTTGTTTGAATCTTTTTCTTCCATGCAAGCTCTGGTAACTTAAGGGTCATTTCCTCTACAACACTAAACAAAAAAGCATATCCTTTTTGCAGATTGAATCTAAGATTGTTTAGGCCTACCCTTAGCCTTAACGGCTCCTTTAACTATTATTTTATTGCTCCTCTTTACTAGTGCATTAATTTGTATGTGTTGCACATGTTCAAACCACCTAAAACGATTTTCTCTCATCTTATCCGCAGTTGCCACCCTCCAACTTCTCTCGAATACGCTCATTCTTATTCTATATTTAATGTATTGCCACACCTCCAAATAGCAATATCATCTTAGCTACGCTAATTTCATGGACATATTTCTAAATAGCCTAGCACCCTGATCCATAAAGCATGGCGGGTAGTACAACTATCTTATAGAAGTTTCCTTTCAACTTCAAATTCAATGGTATTGTACGATCACAAAGTACTCTTAAAGCAATCCTCCATCTCAACTTTCTTGTTTTAATCTATGCACAACATCATTCTCAATCTTTCCATCACGATCAATGGTTGCTACTAAATACTGAAAACTATAACTTCTAGGTATCTCTTGTCCATTTATATATACTCCCTCGTTTCTCCTTGACTTATGGATGAAGCTGTATTTAATATACGTTATTCCCGTCCTAATTTTAAAACTCAGATTGCAAAGTTTCTCTTCTACTTCTATTTTAGCATCTAGTCCTTCTCAGCTCTCATTAGTCAACACGATATTATCAGCAAACACATACACCATGGAGCCTCCTTTCGAACATGGCTAGTAATTTCATTCATAACTAGCGCAAAAAGGTAAGAGCTTAAGATTAAGATAATAGAAATGGTTGGTTATCTCCTTAAAAAATTTGCACGGTCGTGTAACTACATGACACATATCAATAATAGTCTAGAGACTTGTTTTTTCTCTGATGTCCACTACATTATCCCTCTAGAAACTCTATCTTAGGCTTTATCAAAATCAATAAAACCATATGTAAAAAACTCATTTTCTCTCTAAAATTTTCAATTGATCTTCTTAGTAAGTAAATGACTTCTACAATAGATCTCCCTGGCATAAAACCAAATTGAGTCTCCAAAATTCTAGTTTATTTCCATCAATGCTCAATACTCTCCCAAGGTTTCATGTTATCCCTTCCCTTAGAAATTTAATTGCTCAACAGTTAGTATAACTTTGTACATCTTTTTCTACTTTTATATATGGTTATTGGTTACCTATGTCGCACAAATATGGACACGATATAGGATACAAGCATCTTCAAACAGGTACAAAGGTAGTTACCTATGTTGCATGAGTACGGATACGGGCAAAGACACAATGCGGATGCGCAAATCATTTGTCGTGTCCACGCAACATAGACGGTTACTATGATGCCACTTCTCCATTCATCGGACATTTTTCCAATCCTTAGGATTTGGTTTAATAAATTAGTAAAGCCACATCAATCCTTAATCACCTAAACATTTTCAAACCTTAAATTGGAATATGGCCAGGGCATACCACCTCCCCCTTCTTCTTTTTTCTTTATAGAATCGTGAACTTCATAAATCCTAAGTTTATGACAATATAACAATATGAAACTAACATTGTTTCTAAAGTAAGCTTTCATAGGTTGCTCTCTTTCTAAAAATAACTCCATCTCTTCATTCTGGGAGATGACAATATCATAAAATTGACAAAATAAACTTGAGGTCCACATAGTGTACAAGGGACTCCACTAAATGAGAGCACATAAAATAATGCAGACTATAAAGATAAATCAGCATAAAGAGAAAGATACAAACACACCCAATTAGTGCAATTTCCCAATATCAGATTTCTTTAGAAAGTGAGAATGTAGAAAACTAACGTAAATAGGTAAACCTTATACTGGAGGCGTTCCCAGCTGTAACAGAACCACCATTCTCCTTAAAACTGGCTCGTAGCTTCCTCAGTTTTACAGGATCAAACTGGAGATGCAAGAAGAGAACCCATTACCAAAGTTTACAAGATATATTGACAAAACGAGCAAGAGAAAGCAGAAAGGAAAGATTCTGCAACAATAAGATTAGCAACTGGGGCATATATAAGAACCTATACAATATGCATGCCCCAAATGAACAGTTAACACGATCAAGGAACTACCATTTGCAATGTTTGACAATTTACATAAAAATAATACATTATCCAAATCTAAGAATATTTAATCAATTTTGATAAGCTTCTAATTACCACTGAATGGGTGGTCCAGTGGTAGCACTCGTAAGGGAGGAGTGGGCGTGGGTTCAAGTCCTAGCCCGGACAAAATAAAATGGGAAGGGATTCTCGTGCTAGTAGCCCATGACAGGAACGGACATCAATGACTGGCCTAATCTCAAATAATGAAATAAAACATAAACTTCTAATTAAAAAAAAAATCAACAAGTAGGCTGACTTCTGTAAATTGTCTTTAGGAATGTTTTGGCATGTGAAATGTCACTGAAATACACAACTCGTGATTCAAGGGAAATGCTCCTATGTGTCAATGCTTTGTTTGTGCCTTAAAAACAGTGATGTGTCAAGGCAAAAAATGAAACAGCAAGAATTTATAATTACTTCATTCAAAAGTAAAAGTAAAGAAGGGATATGGATCCAGGCTGTTTATTACTTTTTCCAGACTTTCATCTTTGTCAACAATTATTGGAGGCTTTCCTCTACCAGAAGAAACTTCGACCTGCAAACACAACAATAGACGATAAACCAAAATAGCCCATCTTCGTATACCATCCAAATATTATATAGTAACTAAGGAGTTAAACCGGAGTTATCTCCCATGCGAAGGCACCACTATTCTGAGCAGCTATGCCACGTTCATTACTTTGAATCGCATATGAATCCTGTGGGGATAGAAAATGCTTGAGCTATACATTTCAACCCATAATCTTGTATAAACAGCGATACGCATGGCAATTAAAAATGAAGGGGCGGAGACAAGGAAAGGTAGCTGAAAGTTCTACACAGAAAGTTATTACAAATTAATTAAACTTGTTTGTGTTTCACAAATCCAAATTCAACTGATCAATTCATTTTTTTTATTATGATGACACTAGATTAGTTGAGGTGCCTAAACAATTTAAGTAAAATTCCTAAACATTTTGAACAAGTCACGGCCCAGGGAAGACAAAGAAAATAGAAAAAAGTTGACACACTTGACCATCCCCATGGAACAGAGACAGTTTCTATCTGGCAAAACAAAGTTATACACTTCAGAGATAATGAAAAAGAAGAAGGTGAACATCATAATCAACAATGAAGAGATCTTGCATTCAAGACCATAACACAAATCAAAGTCATGCAACCACAAATGAATATGGAAAACTTCTTGAAGGAATAAGAAAAACAAAAGCTACACAAACTTCAGGTCAGCCAACAATGCATATCTCCACATTATATATAATCATGAAGATAGTACAATGCTATAAAGCTCAACAAGATAGCCAGCAAGATCTTGCTGGCTTAGAAAATAAAAATGGAGAGAAGAAGACAAGTTTAAATCCATCAAAAATGAAAAAGAAAAAAGAAAATCATTACTAGATACAAACTCTAGTAAAAAAAAATATCAAAACAATATTTAACCTAAATGACCAATTTAGTGTAGGAGTGCACAGTACCCACTAAATGAAGGAAATTTTGGACATGACAAAGGCAAGCCTCCTGAATTATTAGCTTGCTCCAAGACCTTTCCAGACAGATATTAAGCTTCTTAAAACAGTCACTATATGTCCTTCTAACAAATGCAAGTTTTTAATCATCTTTTTCATAGAGTACAGTATTGATTGAAAACAATCAAATTGCATAAATAATACCTGCTCCTCTCTTGTTATAGAATGTTGATCTGCACATAATTCAGCACACACTCCCATGCCAAAATCATTATAAACGTCCCAAAGACCATCTTTGAGCATCCCATCAATAATTGTATCATGTCCATATCGAGATCCTTTTCTAAGAGAGTTGTTATGTACACAATAGATAAGTGACAATACTAGAAAAGTTAATATGTTAAAGAATGCTAAGAAAGTACAATACCGAAAAACAATTACATAAGTTACGATGGTATATCCAATCTAACAAAATATTCTACAATCAAGATATATGTAGCAAGGGAACAATGAACAACTCCATGTGGAAAAGTGTGAATACCTAAGATACTAAGTACTTGCATAGATAACAAATTCAAAAATCTGCATTAGCAGTACGTACTTTTAACTCTCCAGAACCACAATGGTTCATTGTTATTTAAGGCATGATCATTATTGCTTAAGCCTTTGCTCACCAAAATGGAACCAATGTCAAGCCTCCACCCTCTAATGGGTCTAAAATTTTGGTGAAGCAACTATAACAGAGCCAGAGGGCCTTACTGTAAAACCTAGAAGACCAATTGAATTGATGGCAAGCACGCTTCATTTTATCATTAAGTCCATTTAAGCTCGTACAACAAAGGAGGGGACATTCGAACTTCCCTGGATTATGAGAAAATATAGAGGTAGAGCAAATATAAAAGATTTGTTGAAGAGAACTGCAATCATTCTGAGCCACTATATAAGCAAAATAACAAACTGGAAGTACATTCCAGGATATATAGTCATGGGTGATGTCAAAAGTCATCCACCGCAATCTGTTATTTAAATGAAGTGTATGTTCACCATGAGAGATACCACATAGATGAATACATAGTTCACAAATTCCTGGCAAACGAGATCTGAGAGTATCAAACAATTCAGTGGAGAGTCATTATACATATTGTTGTTATGTTTTGTGTGTACTGCATAGATTAAATCTAGTGTACCTGTCTTGAGAAGCTATCATTAAGAATTTGCCTATAGATGGCTGAAAGCATCAAATTAACTGTACATGAGCCATAAAGTTACAGTGAATATGTTAATGCTTAGATTAAGCATAAACACATGCTCATATATGCAGATGCATCATAGAAACACTCATATTCAAGTCTCCTACATAAACCTTAGCAGCATGTTTATTTGACAAAGCTAATTAAGTAACATTACCAAGGAATATGCACGACATATCACTGTAACATCCTCCATTCATATTCATGTCATGCGCTAGGATAATAAAGGTATCTGAACCTCGCAGCAACTAAAGAATGTGGCAATGTGCCATGTCATTTTGCTTCTCTTTTTGAGGCTAAATGATGGGAATAAAACTCCCCCTTTGTTCAATTAATGATAGTTAATGGAGTAAATACCGAGTACAAGTCCCCTGAAAACAAAAGATAAAATTACACGAGATAAAAATTCGAACCAAAGCAAAAAAGGGAACAATGTGTCCTCTAGTCATGAGCTTGTGGCAGCTAGAATCGATCGCTTTCGTTGATACAAGTCTGAGACTAGTGCCTACATCTGTAGCTTCCTCTTGTCTTCAGTACATCCCTCCAACTTCAAAACCAATTGACCATCTCATTCAAGCCCATAGCATTTATGACCATGACCAAACAATTTGATACATCCAATTATCATGCACACAATGTGTCTAGGTCCTTACCAACATGACACTGCCTACTCTCCTTCCCAGTATTTGTTTAGGGCTCTTGTTGCTCTAATGCAACTCAATTCCCATACCCAGTGTCATCCCTCAATAGCAATGCCGTATCTAATATCATGAAGAGTGATGCCCTAAAACCTCTTGGGTTGTCTCGTTGATATGTCTCATAGGCTCAATTTTATCGTTAAATGGCAAAATACCTCCTTGCCTTTTCCTATTTTTTTTCTTCTTATTTATTAGAAGTATTTACCATCATGCAAGCACTTTCATGTCTGAATCCT
Organism: Iris pallida; assembly: GCA_029216955.1. NCBI lineage: Eukaryota > Viridiplantae > Streptophyta > Magnoliopsida > Asparagales > Iridaceae > Iris > Iris pallida. The sequence goes on along the minus strand of JANAVB010043418.1, from coordinate 15,454,545 downwards.
AGGATGATTTCTATTTCTTATGACTTAGTCTCTCCCAAAATTCTTCAATCATCAAAATAACTTTTTACAAGTACATTTCATTCTACAGATGATAATAGTTAGTATACTATGATAGTTTCCAAAAGAACATTATGGTATAATAAGCAATGGTAACCAGCCATAGGGAAACACTGTGTGTCCTTAAGGGAGAGAACTACAGATGAGCATCCCAGTATCAAGAAATAATTCATTTAATATGCCAAAAAAAAAAAAAAAATCAGACTCTACATAAGAGAATTAACGTAATGGAATGCGAACCTTGCTTCTGCTAGATATTTAGGGGCATTTGACATGCTCTCCATGCCACCAGCCACAACAACATCGTTAGTACCCAGCTGAATACTTTGTGCCGCAAACATAGTAGCTGTAAAGATTTACATTCATTAATGACTTGCCAGGAATTGAAATTCTATCGATTCTCAGAAAAGAATTATTCACACCTTTCATTCCTGACGAACAGACTTTGTTAATCGTGGTGCAGACAACCGAGTTAGGTATTCCAGCACCTAATGCAGCCTGCCTGGCAGGAGCCTGCCCCAAATTGGCACTCAAAACGTTCCCAAAAAAGACTTCTTGTACAAGTGCTGGATCAACATTTGCCCTTCCAAGAGCAGCTGCATAATTGAAATGGACTCCCCATGGAATCAGAAGGCAAAGACAACAAAGATTGGAAATAGGAAACTGGAGTGATAAATCTTACATTTGATGGCAATTGAACCAAGTTTCGTGGAAGACAAAGATGACAAAGCACCAAGAAAACCTCCCATAGGTGTACGCGCAATGCCAACAACACATACATCTGTCCATAAAGTAGTTAATTTTCATAAAAGAAATCGACAAGTTTCTTGGAAAAAATAAGCCTCGGTAACAGCTTGTAGAAGTAAATGCCAAGCATAGTTACATTTGTTTATTTGGTTATCTTTAAAGTTTAAGCTTCTAGGCTTGCAAACATTTACTATTTTAAGAATTTATTAACGTGATAAATGAATGTTTCTTATCAGTGTGGCTCCCCTTTACATGTATGTGTAAAAGATTCTAGCTTCTGATACACAACAGAGCATAGCAAGATTACAAACTTTATTAGTTGAAATGTGAATCAAATATCAATCATGTTATTGAGAGTATGCGTTATATCTTTCTTATTTTATCATGTTATCCTAGAGCTAGTGTTTCCAGGCAATAAATTTCAGATTTTTGCATATCCATCATTAATGCACATCATGACTTTCCATTGTGACATATCGAATAAATGTTGTGAAATCTATGATGAATCAAGTGAACGTATTGTATGTATTCTTTAACCAGGATCACCTACAGATACATAAAACAAAGACATTTCACAAACCTCCCTAAGCGAGCTAAGAAGGACAGTGAAAAAAAATAAGATACAAAAATAGCAAATGTTAGTCGGCGGGGGGGGGGGGGGGGGGGGGGGGGGGGGGGGGGGGGCTGGGAGGCATTAAACAAGTACGAGTAGAGATGGATAGTCCAAACTGAGAACAAAAATCACTTCATTCTCTCTTGTAAAATAATTTGCATAAACTAATTGTAGGTTTCTCTGATCCAAAATTCCAATGTCAAAACCGAAGACCAGTTTCATACATGCTCATTAGATGTCTAAACTTACAAAGATGGAAATTTTCACAAGAAGGTAGATATTGTTTGAATTTTAAGCTATAACCATAATATGACAATATCCATTCCAACGAGCGTTATATACTTGTAATCGGAACCATAATCCGTTTTGTTTCTCAATGAACATATTATGCTATATACAAAGACAAAGATTAAAGAGAAACCACAAATTTACATCAACTGGTGATATATATATATATATATATATATATATATATATATATATATATATAGGCTTACCTCTTGGTTTCAAATCCTCATAAGCCATTGTGACACTTCTTGATCAATTCCAGACGGAACGTCCTATTCGCACAAATGATGATGAGTGGGAGCAAACATGAGTACCAATCATCGATGATCAACACAATAAAACAATTGTCCTCACTAAGAAAACAAAATTCCTGAATATATTTTACAGCAGTGACGGTAAAACAAACTATATTACAGTTTATTGCAAAATAAAAGGTCATCAAGACACTGGCTTTAACAAATAGTGCTCCAATTCGTAATTGTTAACAAAATTCTAAACAAAAAATAGAACAAGTACATCACAATTCCGCTTGATCCCCCTTTCAGTTTTACTTATCTTTCGAAAGACAGATATCAGCTAGAAAATAAACTCTAGTTTTAAAAAATTACTCCTTTTAGCTGGAATAAAATTGAGTGGATTGATCAAATCCCTCAATTGTAACTCCAACAAAGATCAAATTGTCTGGCAAATAAAAATAAGGAAAGCAGTTCAAAACCCCCCTACAATTCGCACAAAATCGAATCATCGTCGATACAACAACCGAATGATTATACTGTGGAAAAAAAAACTAAATGATGATAATGAAATTGAGTAAAAATTAGAGCATAACTCTAAATTGAACCCCAAAAAAACGTAATAAATGTACACAACAAATAACTGAAGCGATTAAACCAATTGAATTTTGGAAAATTATGGTTTCGCAACCGAAAAAGAATTAGACCTTTGATTTCTGTTACTGGAAGTACGAGAGAGCGCGGTGGAGGAGACGAAAGTTTTTGGGGAAACAGTAGTAGAACTTGTACAGTCGATGGGACGATTTTGCAGAAGAACCCCCTCTCGAATTGGATGTTTTACTCTTTTTTTGTACTCGGACGATAACTGACTGACACCGAGAGTCTCTCGGCTTAACCCGATTTTTATTGGGCCGGTTCCAGGCCTATGCTCGGCCCGCCCGACCCACATTGCATCCTGGCCGAGAGAAATCCTCTTTGGAAAACGTGCCGTGGTGAACTATGCAAAAGGACACGTGGGTTGGTGGCAAAAATGCCAAAATCTATTTCGATGACTTGTGTTGGACTCTCCCAACACGAAGAAAATTTCTACTCTACTCTAGTTGGTAAATTTCTATATAAAAATTATACACACTTCAACATATTCTTATATGACAAAAAAAATAAAAAGATTAATTTAGTGATGTAGGGTCCAATATTAATTGTTATGAGGGATGAAAAATTTCTATAAGGCCTCGTTTGGTTCGCGGAATCTTCATGGTGGGAAAAGAAAGTGATTACTTTCCTATGTTTGGGTGTCAAAGGAATTGAGGAGGAAAGGAAAGCGATTCCCAATGGGAGGGAAATTAGGGGGGAAAGTGATTCCATCCATCCAAGTAAGGAATCACTTTCCCACATTCAAGTATTCACTTTCCTTTCCAAATTCCTTGGCATTCCCAAACATCGGAAAGGAAAATCAATAGAAATCTTAATTTTCCAAAGGAAAGGAAATGTCAAGGAATTGATTTCCTTTCCCTTCCATTCCGCGAACCAAACGAGGCCTAAGAGTTTTACGTGTAGAATCTTCATAGAAATTTTTCATCATAAATTATCGCCACATATGATAGAAATTATTATAGAAATATTTATTTGGAGGCACTTTTTCTAAAAAAAAAAAAAATTCTACCACATAAATAAGGAAGATAGAAATAGGGAGATAGAAACCCCATTGGATATGATCTAAATAATTTTTTTTTTCAAAGATCCTATTTATCTTTCACCCAATACTCAAATGGATGTTTGTGAACTCGAATAGACATTGTTGGCCGAGCAAACGTTTTAGAGATGGACATTTGTTCAAATATCTATTCCCAAAAACTAAATACCAAAAAAAATTATTAGCCTTTGTTACTGTAAAATTATCATAATATACATAATGAATACATTATAATGGCATGGGTTAGAATGTTGGTCCAACAAATAGATATTTGCTCAATATACATCCATAAACTACAATCGAAAGTAAATCCTAATAAATTACTTGTCAATCTTGGTCGAAAGAAATTTATCATAATAAATTTTATAAATGTATTCATATGGTAAGATAGAGAACAAACTTTAGTCATCAACAACTTGTAAGAGTTCCATACTTTGTATAATGTGATGTCAACACTCAAAAGTATAATTCCTACATTTTGTTATATGGTCTTCTCAACTTAGATAGCAAAATATTTACAAAGAGAATATATATATGTTGGAATAATTCAATAATTAAGGGGCCACACATGTAAAATTAATTGTGTTTGGGCTATCTAAATAATTAAGCCAAATTAAAGTGGTCTATTTGGAAATTGGCTTAAGGGTATAATTGTCATGGAATTAATGTGTAGATACCGGAGATAATTCTAATTTGATGAGAGGCCAAATTAGAAATATCAACACATATATAAATATGCGTATTCATTAGGGTTATGGTCCCCAACTCATACGGCCACCAAGAGAGGGTTTTCTCTATTCTCTTCTGTATCCCCATCAACAAAGAGAGGAACAAAGATTTCATCTTTGTTATTAAGGGTCGTAGCGGGTTGGAAGACCAAACCCCAATAAAGAGACGTTCGCTTCAAGATCCATCAAGCCTAGCAATGGATTCAGGTACGCTTCCGCAATTTTTATTATGTTCTTCATCTCATGAATCGACAGGGTACAATATAATTTCTAACAAGTGGTATCAGAGCCTCCTTGTTTGATTTATGAGATTGAAGGTTTAGATTTAATTTTTGTTGATTTTCAGGAACCCTGGATCGTTCCATCTAATTTAAGTTAGGGTTCCTATTGTTCGATCTATGTTTTTATGATCCACCAATTTGGAATATAATATTTTACTGTTTTTTGTTGTTAATCTCCCACTGAACTGATCGTTCCATCTAAATTAAGTCTCGCAAGTTCTGCTCAAATTTGGATGAGATTAAACTACTAATTTCTTATGTTTTGGAGCATTTGAGTTTCGCTAATCATGATGTCACCATCTTGTTGAAAGTAAATAATAATTTATCATATTGGCAAAATAATTTATCTGATATTCACTGTTGTTTGTAGGCTCACAATCTAAAGTGTATATTAATACATGGATTCTTGGAATTATCCCTTTTATATTCAAAGTAGATTTTGTACATGTTGTATAATGAGGATAAGTCAGGTAGGTGTATCTTGCAAAGAAAATTCTTTGAAAGCTTTGTTTGAATATACAGTTGATCCTTGTTAATTTGCTTTTCATTTAGCAAATGCCTCCTGACTTGTAATTTTTCCACCTTCTAGTGCTTGACTATTCTATTATATGCAGTACTTGTCATGTTAAGTTTTAAGTCTGTAATTCAGGTTGTTCAAGCACATAGTGAAGCATATTTTGCTCTAAACTGTATGTTCAAAATTGAATATATTGTATCATGATCTTGTGGTTCAATCATAATTTGGTGTTGACATGAATGATTATTTTATTTAAGTAATAATTTTGCAATTATGCATGTCCATAAGATTTTGGACATAATTCAGTTTTGTAAAATTTAGTCAACATTCAAAAAATTTGGTACCTTTTGTGACTAGCAATAGTTGTCTAATATTCTAAGTAGGCTCATTGAAACAAGATGTCGCCAAAGTGACCTCTCTCGCGTAGATAGCCTATGAGGGATATCGGATGTTTGTGTCTGTATATTCATGCGGATATTAGTCGGCCCAAAGGAAGGTTAATACTTGGCCGAATTGCACACATACTTGTGGTGATAAATGTGTGACAATTATACGGTTTACATGTGAATAATAACCCGATCCAAAGATAGGCTTATTATTTGACATGACTTATTGTCAACTTTTGATCACTACACCAAGAGTACCACTTGCAGTTAGTATCACTGTCCAAAGACTTGATATTAATGATGCACTAGGTATCTTGAGATGGGGTTCACCATTATTTGAATTTGTTTGACTATCTTTTATTCTTTGGTTATTAATTAGAGCATATTTGTTTATTTATTTTTGTTCTCTTTTCAGTTAATGTTGCTATAATATCTGCTAATACAAATTCAATTTCCATGCTTAATGGGATAAATTTTAAGGGCAAAAAGAAAAGAAATACAGAAGCTGCTGAGGTCCTAGCTCAAAAGAAACAACAATATAAAACTAAGGGTTGTTTTTTTATGACAAGTCAGGACACATAAAAAAAAGTACATTTCTCAATTTGGTCTGTTCTGAGGTTAATTTAGCTTCAGTACCTAGAAACACATGGTGGTTAGATTCTGGTGCTACTACCCACATTAGTGTTTCTAGACAAGGTTGTTTGAGCTACCGAAAGCCAATTGATGGTGAAAGATACATCTATGTGGGTGACGGCAAGTCAGTAGAAGTGGAAGCAATAGGACATTTTAGGTTATTATTAGGAACCGATTATTATTTGGATTTGATAGACACTTTTATTGTACCGTCTTTTAGACGAAATTTAGTTTCAGTTTCCTTACTGGACAAATCTGGTTACCATTATTCATTTGGAAACAATAAGTTTAGTCTATCTTTAAATTCAAATATTGTTGGTAATGGTTTCCTTAATGTTTATGATAACCTATATTCACTTGAAACTATTGCATCTTACAATGAAACCTTGCATGTGGAGTCACGTGGTACTAAACGCAAAATTAATAATGAAAATTCAGCCTCATTATGGCACAAGCGATTAGGTCACATCTCTAGAAATAGAGTTGAACGACTTGTGTCTGATGGGATTTTGGATTCCCTTGATTTCACAGACTTTAATGTCTGTGTTGAATGTGTAAAGGAAAAACAGACCAAAACAAAGAGATTAGGTGCCAATAGGTCTACAGAAGTCTTAGAATTGATTCATACTGATATCTGTGGATCATTCCCTTCGGCTTCTTGGAATGGTCAAGAATATTTTATATCATTCATAGACGACTATTCTAGATATGGCTACCTATATCTCATTCATGAAAAATCACAGTCTTTGGACGTATTCAAATCATTTAAAGCTGAAGTTGAGAACCAACTCAACAGAAGAATAAAAGTCGTCAGGTCTGACCGTGGTGGAGAATACTACGGTAGATCTGATTGATCAGGTGAACAACGTCCAGGACCGTTTGCTAAATTCCTAGAGGAATGTGGAATCGTCCCACAGTACACCATGCCAGGATCACCTAGCATGAATGGTGTAGCTGAAAGACGAAATAGGACTCTTAAGGATATGGTGAGGAGTATGATTAGTCATTCTACCTTACCAGAGTCACTCTGGGGTGAAGCACTTAAAACAGCAGCTTACATTCTGAATAGAGTGCCAACTAAAGCGGCCACAAAAACACCTTATGAGCTTTGGACAGGCAGAAAACCTGTAATGCCTGTGGTTCGTATTACGTATTTCTGGAATACGTGTACGTATTTATTCTTGTATTGCATGATTTTCTTGCTTAATTTCCTTCCTGGGCTAGTTTATTCTCGGTTTGGGTTGGCTTGGTTCGGTTTGGGATTGCTCTTGGTTCATCATGAACCAAGGGGTGAACCCCCTACCTACGACCACCACTCATATTTATTACCTATTCTTCTTCTCTCTCTTCATTAATCTTTTTTTTTCTTCTTCCATTTACTCCCTTCACCTACCAGAGAGAGAAGAGAGAGGTCTAGGCAAGTGCAACTTGCGTCCACAAGAGAGCCCATTTTTATTGTTCTATTAGCTTCTCCTCATGTTTCTAAGACACATTAGAACTTGTCATTTTCCATTTTGAGGCTTTAATTTTTGTAGATCTAGAAATTAGTTATTTTCGGATTTTGGTGGTTTTGATCTATCAAACTTCTTTGTTTTCAAGTTTTGATGGTTCCATGTTGTAGAGAATTTTATTCTACCCAATTTTGACCTTTGAAAAGTTGGTTTTGGACTTATTTTGACCAAGTTATGGACTTTTGAAGCTTTGGATTCAAACCATGGAGTTCTTGCTGATTTGGAGAAGACAGTGAGCAGTGCGCGAGCTTTTTAGCTTGTGCCACTGAGCTGCACGCGCTCTTTAGCGCAGCGCAGTCTGACTCATACGCTGCCTTTTGGAGGCGTATGTCTTGCATACGCTGCCTTGGCAAGGAGTCGTATGGACCTCATACGCTGCCTTGGCAAGGAGTCGTATGGACCTCATACGCTGCCTTGATGAAGAGTCGTATGGAGTACATATGCTGCCTTTTGGAGACGTATGTCTTGCATACGCTGCCTTGATGAGGAGTCGTATGGACCTCATACGCTGCCTTGAAGAGGAGTCGTATGGAGTACATACGCTGCCTTTTGGAAGCGTATGTCTTGAGTACGCTGACTTGAGCGTAGCCTGACTTGAGCGTAGCCTGACTTGAGCGTAGCCTGACTTGAGCGCAGTCTGACTCAGGCACAACCTGATGTTTAGGCGCAACTGGACCTGACCCTACTTACCCTGGATCTTCTATAGCTCTGTATATTGATATTTTATTAGATATTTAACGTCCATTTTATATCCTTACGCCTTTTGTCCTGAACTTGATAATCACGAATTTACTTGATATGTTTGGAATTGATAATTGAGCATGACGTGATAGTGACCCGTAGTGGTGCACTCCTGACATAATAACCTGACATGACCTGATAGTGGCCCGTCGTGGCGCACTCCTGACAAGTACACTTGGCATGATAACCTGACATGATTATCTCGAATAGCTGTTGCGACGGCTACCTGACATAACATGACCTGTATAATTAATCTGGACACCGTGGACGATTGTGTTTGTATAAATAAACCAGTCCTTGTAGGTCCTAAAAAATCAAGTTACATCAATTAACAAAGTCAAAAATTCAAGATATTCATTATTTTGATGAGTTGCGCAGACAACAGATTGCGCAGACATCACTTTGCGCAAGTTGGTTTGCGCATGTTCCCAACTGCGCAGGCTGACATGGCAGAAGTCATCATTGACTGAATCAAATCAGATCTTCCTGACAGCTGACAACACGAATAACGAGGAGGCTGTTCGTTTTTGACGCCGCACAGTGCTCGAGGGCGGCTGACAGGTGGCAGCGCAATCCGTGGTTGCGCAAACCATTCATGCGCAATCCGTGGTTGCGCAAACCATTTCTGCGCAGTTCACTTTGCGCATTCTACCAACATAACTGACTAATTACATGTGGCATTCATGCCATCAAATGCTCATTACGTGGCAACTGTCTATGCACGATCATGCGCATTTCAATCAAATAATGCCATGTGTCTCAGATAGTTGGCCCACGATCCAATAACTGCCTGCACAATCCAGTGCTACGCAAACCAGTTGCTGCGCAAATCAGCTTGCGCAGTCCAAAATAACTGAAAGTTAGTTATTTTCAGAACTCTATAAATAGAGTTTCAAGTCTTCATTTCAAGGGGGATCAAGATCAGAGATCAGAAATCAGAGAGTTCAGGAGTTCTTGCCAAAGTGCTGCTGCATTCTTCCGAGACTTTTGTCTTCAACTTCAGAGGCTTTTGCCTTCAATTTCCAGAGTTGTTTTCAACTTCAAAGGCTTCGTCTTCAAAGTTCACATCGTCCAAGGGATAAAGCAATCGTCATCAAGATTGGATTCCTATAGTTGTAATTTTCCCAGAATTCTTGTAATCTTTATTACAGTTTATATCAATAAAGTTTTATACTTTTATTTTTGCAAACAAAATGGCGACTCTGCTGGGGACAACTTTCTCCTCCGACGAGGAAGTAGCAACTCAATGTGACGTAGCGTCTATCGGGAAGACGCAGAAGACGCTGGTTGTTAAGGTCAACCAGACAGCCTACGAGGCGATGCTCAACTCCAAGACCACTCCCCGTACTGTAGCCACTTCTGCCAAGAGCAAAGTGCGCTCAGTTTGGGTCTCCAAGTCTGCACAATCTGGCATTTTTGCCACCAAGGATGCTGTACCAACTGTTGCACAATCTGCTAGTCAGACTGCTGCACAAACTGCTGTGCCAACTGTTGCACAGTCTGTCTCAGCAACTGCTGCACAATCTGTTGCAGTCAAGGCTGCGCAGTCTGCTGCAACTGTTGCACAGGCTACTTCATATGCTGCCTTGTCAAAACAGAAGACTCCTATGACTCTGGCGCAATTGGCAGTGGCTTTTCCTGCGCAAAATAGCACTCTAGTAACTAAAGTGCATCCCAAGCACTCTAAGACAAGAACTCCTGATGCACTTCCTACCAAAGCTTCTAATGCACAAATGACTAGTGCACCTTCCACCCATGCGCAAACCAAGTCTGCGCAATCCAAGAAAAACAGCCTTTTGGCTAAATTCCCTTCTTCTCACAATAAAAGAAGAGATTCTACTCCTCTTCCCAAACACCTTATTGCCTCTGCGCAATCTACTGAGGGTAGTCCTTTGACTATTCCTCCTTCTCTTCAAAGCAAAGGAAAAGGTCCATTGGTCTTTTCTCAAACTTTCTTGTCTCATGACTTGGAAGATAACAGAGGGAAACGCTCTTTAGCTAACCCTTCATCTCAAAACAAAGGAAAAGGCCCTTTGGTCTTTTCTCAGTCTTCTTCAGTCTTTACTGAAGAAGATCCATCTCAATGTGTCTCGGCACCAATCAGTTCGAGAACTCTGACGAACAAGGATTCTTCTTCTAATCAAAGAGGTATTCTGCCTACTCCGATAGCAGAATTCCAGGACCTCCCGACTCTCCAAATTTGTCGTTCCAGACAGGGAAAACTGTTAGTGTCTCAAACAGAAACTCCTGGGGGTGAATTTGCTGACCTCAGAACTTATCTTAATCGACCCACTTCGGTAAAACGCAAACAGCCAATGCCGAAGGTCAAACATCATCATAAACAAATCTCCAAGGTCAAAAATCCTGACACTTATGCCAATGAAGTGAGTACTTCCCTGTATACTCAAGGGATTAAACATTTGAAGAATCGAAATCATGTTCCAAATCTTATCAAAGAACAGATCCCTCGGAACTTTCCTCGTCCTGTGGTAGATCTTCGAGAACATCTAAGACAAAAATAGGATAATGTCTCAATATCTCCATCTCAACCATCTGATCATCACTGTAATCATAAAGTCATCATCCAATGCTGTTGTCAAACGACAAAACGATCTGTCTTCGATCGTTTAACTTTTGCTAAATCTGAACCTATGTCAGAAGAAGACGAAGTTTTGTATGCTTCTGTTAACATGACTTCCCGAGACACTGGGGGTAAAAGATGCTCTAAGCATGGTAGACTCCGCAAGCCAAGCCAGCGATATTTGGAATTACTTCAAGAATCTTCTGAAGGAGTATTTCAACATACCCGTTCTCGAAGCCGAGATACAATCGGTCAAAGGAATCTTCCTCAAAACCCTTCAAGTCATCTTCCTGTTTTCCAGTCAGGAGATGATTCGTTTTCTGATTATGATGCATACAGTGAAAGTTCTGAACAAACAGTATCTTCCACTGTGCCAAGAGAAGTGACGGCTTATGTTGTCACCGATGATCCAGATGCTTCAACCTCCGCAAATCAAGAACAGCGAATTATTGCACTCGAAGACAAATTAAAAACCATGGCTGAGATGGTTGCTAGTATGCATTCCATCATTGTAGCACAGCATGTTACACCACCAACTGTACCTATTACTAGTCCAGAGATCATAGCATCTTCAATACCTGCCAATACTGGGCTGGGGGTAGTGCCTCCCCAAATGCCTCCTGTACAAGTGCAAGTACAAACTACGCCTAGCCATTCAGGAGCTGGGGGTAGTGCTTACAACGCTGTTCCTCCTCCTACAACTACAACTCAACCTGCTCCTTCTTCTTCATCAGAAGACGCCAATGAAGCTGTCAAACTCTTACGAACCCAGTTTGAAGCATTTAAAGAGAAAGACAATCTACAAAGGTTGGGGATTAAACAGCCCTATCCGGTTGAATGGAAGGACGTTCCGTTTTCCCCAAAGTACAAAATCCCTACAATCTCTCTGTTCGATGGCAGTACTTCCCCGAGTCAATTCATCAATCATTTTGAGGTAATGACTGTTCAACTTCAGCCAAATGACGCTCTTCTTACCAGAGTGTTCGTCGGTTGTTTAGCTGGCGTAGCATACGACTGGTACAGAAGTTTGCCCGATGGTTGCATCACATCCTTTTCAGGTCTCAAACAAATCTTTCTGGAACGCACTACAAGAAAAATTGCTTTTCTTGACAGTTTATTTATTGACGGTCGTGGAAAACCGTCATTAAAATGGGTAACCTTGACGGTTTTAGACATACGTCAAGGAAACACACGTTTTGTGTTAATTTAGCAAATTTATACCATAATAGTTGACGGTTTTAGTGAAACCGTCAAGAAATACAAATCTATTTATTGACGTTTTGATAATAACCGTCAACTAAAGTCTGTGCGGGAAAATTCCCGCGGCTATTTCAGCTGCCATTATCGTAATTTCTTTTAAAAATATTAATTTGTTGACGGTTTCGCACCAAATAGAGCAGATCTGAAAAAATCCTTCGCACATAACAAAACCCCCCCTCCACTTCGAAAACCCTCTCTCCCCAGCCGACCTCTTCCTCGAGAAATCTCTCCCTCCGGCCTCTTCCTCGAGAAATCGCTCCCTCCGACCTCTTCCTCCACTTCGAAAAGCCTCCCTCCGCCCTCTTCCTCCATGAGAAATCAACCTCCATCCCTCCGGCCTCTTCCCTCTCCCTCCAAACAGTAAAACCCACTCCTCGGCGACCTTCACGACGTCCAACGCGACGTCCCCTCTCCTCGACGGCCTATACGACGTCCTACGCGACGTCCCCTCTCCTCGGCGGCCTACACGACGTCCCCTCTCCATCGAGAAAACCCTCTCCTCGGCGGCCTACCCAACGTCCTACGCAACGTCCCCTCTCCCTCGAGAAAACCCTCTCTTCGACGGCCTACACGACGTCCCCGACGTTTTCACCATGCGGCAACTTCGATCTTCACCATGCGGTATAATATCTTTCATTTCTTCTCTCTACAATTCGATTTTTGTGTCAACTTAGGGTTTTTTTGTGTCAGCCAACTTAGGATTTTTCGATCATCCTAATTTAATCAGTAGGTTCTGCAAATCCAACACGTGATTGACCCACAAACACACTTAGAAATTTAACAAGGTGTTTATGTGGGTTCAATGGGTGTTTTCGATTGATTGGGAGTTGGGTTTTCGAATGGTAACAGATTGGTTTCAGTTCCAGTTTCGAATGGACTAGGGGTTGATGATGTCATCAATCTCAACAGAATGATGCCCTCTTCAAGCCTAGAATTGTGGTACGACATGTATGGTGGTGTGTTTGTGGTGTATATTATTCCTGACCATGAAAATATCTGCTTGGTAGGTAGCTGAATCTTGATTTTTCTACACCATTTTCTTTTTTCTTTTCCTTTTTCTTTTCTCTTTCTTTGGTGTCAATGCTCTCCAAATCCAGATTCAGAACACTGCAGGCAATCCCTTGTGTAGCCAGTACACCTCATACAAATAGGAAGGTGCATGAGTTATTGGCCATAAAAAATTGTCTTTGGTTGTAGTCTATGTTGCACGGATGCGGATACGACACAACACAGCGAAACGGACACGACACCTATTTTGGTGTGTCCTAGTGTATTTTGGAGTGTCTGAGGAGAGTCCGATACATGACCGACAGGACACGGCCACACTTTTAGAGTGAACGTGCTTCCTTTGTTGTAAGGAATCCGGATCAAGTTCAAATCTTCTTCTTCATATAAACAATTAAATAAGAGTAGAAGGTATGAAAATCCTCGTAAGGTTCTCAATGATATTTCCTCACACCTCCCATGGAATTTGTAGACTCCACAAACGGCAAATCACTTCCGTGTCCCACTTATTATCCTAAATCTGCATGAATTGCGCACGACAGTGCTTATTTAATATGGACACAAAGTGCCACTTCTACATCTGGATTCTGAAAAATCCTAACAGTGTATAAAAATAAGTCTTCGGAGCAATTAAAAATTGATTGTATATCATATAGGTTATAAAGTGAAAATATAGGTTAATATCAAGATTCCATTGTAGTTCTGTTGGTTAGGATACTCGCCTCTCACCAGAGAGACCAGGGTTCAAGTTCCGGCAGCGGAATATTTACATTAACCCTTCTTTTCATTTATTTCCTGCCCTATAAAATGCAAACACCTAGCCCACTTTTCCAATTTGATCGATAAATTTCATTTGGATAGACCACCTACAAAA